>JASXSY010000692.1:0-150692 GCA_034509805.1 Sipha maydis | reverse complement strand
AAAACAAATATAGGTAATAACTAAAAGTAAGAATTTTGTTTGTAATTTTCATAGGGATTTAGCCCCCCCTCTATTTTACAACCCTAAATACGCCCCTGGATAGGTCATTATTACAATGGATTTGTTAAATTTGAATGCAATGATAGATATCATTGTATACGAATAACGATTCTGAACGGAGTTAAAAGTTTTGTCTAGGATATAATACATTGTTATTTATACATATTGTAAAAAGTATATTTTATTTTGAAACGATAAATATATTTTTCAATTAGGATGGGTTGGCAGTTGCATACAGCGACATAGTTAAATTATTTAAAAATAATGCTTGTAGTTATTATAATAATACCTTATATAAACATATAGCATCAATTTTAATATTTATATATGTGATATCGTATAATGTATGTTGGTCTTTACACATGTTGACGACGTTGACATTGATACTTGATTGCGACTTTTAAAATTAACAATGGATTTATGTAATTGATAAATTAAATAATTTCAACATCTCCAAAATTTTTTAGTTACGATAAGTTTAAATTATTATAAACCTTGTATTAAATTGTCAAGAGTTTTCGGTCTGCCAATGTTATAATATGCGCCCATTACGTGTGGTGATTCGCAATCCACACCTCTCTACCACTACTGAAGATATAATTACCGCTCTTTCGGAATTGGGACACTAGGTTACCCACGTTCATAACATTAAGCACTCTTCCGATAAATCACCTCTACCTCTCTTCTTCGTCGATCTCAAAAAAGCCCCCAACAACATGGACTTATACAAAATCGAGTATCTTCTGCACTCTAAAATTGTTGTCGAAAAACCTCACCCATGTAAAGGCCCATCTCAATGTCACCGCTGTCTGTCTTACGGGCACACTCAGAGTTACTGCAACCACGTTCCACGATGCATCAGATGTGGCGAAGAACATAGTTCTGACGAATGCACTTTGTCACCAGAATCTCCGACCAGGTGTGCTTTATGTCAATGTAGTCACCCAGCTAAGGGTTGTTCTGTTTATAAAAAACTTACTAACATACAATCTCGTCGTGAACAATGCCGAAGCTATTTCCTCCAACCATAAACATTCTCATTTATCTCCTAATATAGAAACTTTATTTACTTCTTTCATTACCGAATTCACTGCCATCATAAAACCCCTCCTGTCACTCCTAACGTCATTATTAAATCAAGGTCAATTGTAATTCCATATATCATTGTACGTACTCCATATTGTTTACCATTTCATTTCATATTCTTATCTAATTACATAATTATCTATTTTTATTTTATGTTACAATATTATTCCTAAGCTATAATTGTACTTTATGTTTACCTATTACCTGAATAGCTCACAACCACATCTCAAAAAAATTTAAAATAAGACACTTTCTATTGTAAATCTTATCTTCCTATATTATATATTGTATTATTGTAATTGTCGAACTATAATAGTTGTATACTGAAGTTCTAAATAAAATATAAAAAATATATATATAATATAAACAATATATTGATATCAGGTATTTTAATAGTAATCAATGCTATGAATTTAATGCACTTAAAAACTATTTATTTATTTTTTGTTATATTTATTAATATAATTGTGTCAATACACCAAGTATTTTTACAATATTACTATTTTACAGATTTTTAAAATTTATAATAAAAATATTATGGTATTATATAATGTAAAATAAAAACTATTAAATATGCACTAAAAACTGACAAAATATGCATGATAATATGCTCTAAAAATTCTTAAAATATGCTATAATTTTTTCAAAAATATTCAATTAAAACTATAACAATTTAACATTTATGTTTATTTTTTTCATTATAATATTCTATTAATTTTAAATGGACAACGGATCACACCGAACCAAAAGCGTATCAATAATATTTATGTTTATGATTGTCTAATGATTTTTATCATCCGTTATGTACGAGTTGATATCGGTAAATTAATTTAATCTCAATTTCAGTAGTACAATAAGGAATAATACACGTTAAATACCCGAGTAAAAATAGAATAGTTTCCATGAAACCGTACAAATCATAGTTTAAATATAATACACAAATGTTTTTATAAATTTTAATACTTTATTAAATATAAAAAAAATTACACTGAAAACTAACACATTTTAAATACTAAAGTAATCTATGGTTTAGCCGCAAGGAGTGAAACATAGACTATGTGTTGAGGCAATGATACAAGATCTATCCCTTGTACAAAAACATGTCCGTATATATACTATTGCTACGCCTACGTTACGTGCTTCTGTAAGGTCATCATTTGGGAAAAAGGAAATGCAATAAAGAAACAGAAAAAAAGAGACCCATGGTTGCTGAGGTCTTCATGGCCTCGTATAGTCCATAAGGTATTGTCTTCGACGTGCTCGTACTACCTATGGATTTCATAATCCAAATAGAATTACTATACTTGTAATTGACATGCTTGTAATACATATGGGATTTAGACTTAGAGAAATTATTTTTTAAAAAGGATGTTTTTTTTTTCTTTTTTTTTTCAAAAAAAAATATAACAAAACAATTGGTGTTAAACCTTTAAGGTCTTTATTTTCAGTCTAATAACTTATCTAGATGATTTTAATGTCAAATATAACTAAATTTATATTGTATGACACATCATTGACTTGAAATTTATATTAAAACAATATTTCAGAAAGGTGAAAGTACACCAAAATAAATCTATAAATATGTAATTTAAAATTGCAAAATGTTAGCATACTACAATTTATAAAATATAAGTTTATTTTTATAATTAATTTATTGGTCATCAAATATTTTGATTTTTTGTAAAAATTTGAATTTATTTAACTTCAAAGATTTTATAAAATAGTATTTAAAACTAAATTTTTAATTACAAACGGTACACTTTTCAGAATATTTTTTTTAAATTAAGTAATTAATCATTACATTTAATTAAAAATTATAATACTAACCTAAAGCTATAAACATACATGCGTATAAGTGGTATATAATTTTCTGTATCTTGCTCATATTTATTCAAAATTGACTTTTTATTGTATAAATAAATATGTCTCAAACATAACTACTCAATGTTTCTTAATTCTTAAGCTTTAATTTATTACATGATTATAATACAGTTAATTTTTATTGGTAACTGTATGTTAATTTAAAGTGAGTTAAACTAAAATATGCTTATAAGTTTATTATAACTATAAATAAATTTACATTTTAAACTAAAAATAAATTTATTATAACTTTATAAGTTATTAAATATAATAAATATTTGTTTTTCACTTACTAATAATGAAAACTTTATTAATATTATTTAATTATTAGCTTTATAATTAATTACTATTATATTAAAATTTGTGTTACTGTAATATATGTTTAGTTATATTATTTAAATTGTGCCTATAAGTATTATTTTTAAGAAATGTTTACATATTAAATATATACTATTCAATTTATATTTTCTAGTGACTCTTTTAATATTTGATTCCTAAAAAAGAGAATTAAATAATACAGATAATGGTCAAATTAACTTTTAAATATTTTAACCATAAATATTACTCCTTAATAAGTATTATAAGTATTATAAGTATTATATAAACTGTAATGAATTTTTTTTATTAAATTATAATATACATACAAAGAATGATTTTTTTTTTTTAACTTAATACTTATTATGTATTACTTATTTCTCATACATAAATTTACATAATATAAATATTTTTTGTTCATTATTTATATTCGTGACACCTATTAGATAAGTTAAGTTAATTTTAATTTAATTTAATTTTTTTTTAAGTAGGTATAAATTTACGAAAAGAAAAAAAAATGTAGATTAATTATTAAAATAAAAAAAATCTTTTTTTATCCAAGTAGTGTTTTCTTTTATCTTTATCTAGACACATTTTTAATTATCTTTGTGCAACATTGAGTAGGACTGACAAATTAATTTAAATGGCACAGAATGGTGCCATACATAGCAAGTGGGATATATACTCCAGAACTTTTTAAGGTGATGGGTGAGTAGATGAGTGACTTAATAGTACAAGATATGTTATTGTTATTATTGTATGATAAAAATATTTAATATTCTATAATATTATTAATAATTATAATATGTGTAATCATAAGGTAGTAAATACTCATAGTTCACAGATATACAACACTTGCTGTTTAATTATGATTTTTTAGTAAATAGGTGGGTTACCCATAATAGGATTTAGCTCAGTAATATAAAAAAGATTCTGTGCCATTGGTGACACAGAATTTTCAAACTAAGTACATAATTATAACTGAAGCTTAAGTGTTAATGACCAACATTTTATTAATTTATATTCCAAAAAATTTTAAATATGTAAATACATAATATACATATTGTATAATATTAAAAAAATGATTGAAAATAAGTTATGGACTTTTTTAAATCTTTTAAAATAAAATTTAAAAATACTTATGTTTATATATTATAGAATAAGAAAGAAGACTTATTAATATAAAATATATACCACTTCAAAAATCAGAATTTATTACACTATATAACTATGATTTTGCTGATATTTTCAACCTTGAAAAATCTTGCAACTGCCAGAAAGAATGTTTTTATAAATATAACTAATTACTCCACCTCTATTAAGTTAATATTTAAAGTGCCAGAGAATTAATAATATTTAAACTTAACCATTTTAATTTGTATATAAATATTACCTTATATTAATAATAAAACACCTTTTACTTTTATATGATTAACAATAGCTGATAAAAATTGAATAAAATATGAAGAATATTTATATATAATGATACTACTAAATCTAGAAATAAACACTATATGCATTTATATATTTAAAAATATCAAATATTCAATTATATGCAAAAATATATTTGTTTATTGATTTCTAGACTTCATGAATAGGATTTATATCTTATTTCATCATAAAACTAGTCGTACCAAAAAATATATGCAGTCATAAAAATCTGAGCTCTAATTATAACTAATAATTCATTCTTGTATTTTCATCCTATTTATAACATAATAAACTGATATTTATTTAAAATGTAATAGTTACTTACGAGTATGCCGATGTGATGTGATAGGTGGAGTTGAGAGCTTTAAATATTTAGGATCTTTTGTTCAAAAGGACCGGGGCTTTGACATTGATGTAAAACATAGGATTAAGTGCGGGTGGATGAAATGGAGAGAAGCATCGGTCGTGTTATGCGATAAGAGAATTCCAATTAGGCTGAAAGGTAAATTTTATAAAAGTGTAGTGAGACTAACTATGCTGTATGGTTCAGAGTGTTGGGCGGTTAACAGGAGAATAGAACAAAGTATGAGTGTCGCGGAAATGAGAATGCTTAGATGGTTGAGTGGAGTGACAAGAGAAGATAGAATAAGGAATGAATACGTGAGAGGTAGTGTTGGTGTAGCGCCAATTGTGGACAAGATGAGAGAAAATAGGCTGAGATGGTTTGGGCATGTGATGAGGCAAGAGGAAAAGAATGCAGTAAGAGTGGTTATGAAGATGGACGTTGAAGGGAAAAGAGGAAGAGGAAGACCAAAAAAGAGATGGTTGGAGACTATGGAGAATGACATGAGGGCTGTCGGTGTGTGCAGAGGAGATGTGATTGACCGAGTAAAGTGGAGGTGTAGGACAAGGGTGGCCGACCCCATATAGTCGGGAGGAAGGCGAAGTAGAAGAAGAAGAAGAAGATGCCCATGACATTTAATTTTTAATTGTGTTCATAAATATTTAATAATTTTACATTTAATTATAACAAATTAATATTTTTTTTATATTTTGCTAATCTGTATTTATTTATTTTTGAAGTATAATAATGCTTGGTATTTCAATATATTTATTTTTTATCCTTTAAGTCTATCTATTAAGTAAATTATGTTTTTGAATACACATACATTTTACATATGTTGAAAAAAAAAAAACAAGCAAACATAAAAATGATTACATACTTAAGCGCTGATTCAATTCTGGTTATTTTAATTATATAAAAATTATTTATATTGCTGCTTTTTACAGAACATAAAATGGTATCGAAGTTAGATTTCAATTCAATAATACGAGTAACAGATGAATATCTCTCTAAGTGCATAAAATACTTTTAAAGTTTTTAGTTATGTAATTTTTAATTATTTTATTTGTTATACTTTATTTAAATTGACCAGTAGTTTATTAAAAGAAATTTATAATAAAATGCTTAAAATTATATTTTATTATAATTATTATATTCTTTGTAGCTCATATTGCTATAATGTACTATAATTATTATTATTATTATTATTTTTATTATAATATTATATTAAACTATGCAAAAAAATTATTATTGTTAACAATCTTATTGCTAACAATGATTTCAAACGTCTTGCTTGATTGTGTTTTAATGAAACATAACTTTTAAAAAGTTCTTTTAAAAGAATAACTCGTAACTGAAATGATTGATCTTAAAAAACTTAAAATATATTTTTATATTTTTCTTTTTGAACCAAGCAACTATTTTATTCAATCTTTACATAACTATGACGATAATGCACTAGCTATCACAATTCACGTTATAAGACATGAACTTACATGCATTGTAATATATACTAATGTGTAATAGGTTTTAATGTACTGAAAAGTAGTTGAAAATTTTGCAGTTTATGATACACAAAAAGTACTTGATATTAAAAATCAGTAATAAATAAATTAATATTTATTCTAATTTGTAATTTTTGATAAAAATAATTAATAAATTAGAAACTCAAAATATGTCTACGATATTCATTTTTTTTTAAAAAATTAATTAACTGCAAGAATTATTTAACATTTTTCCTGGATAAAAAGATCATTAACAAAACTAAATTAAACAATATTTTCTCTAAAAAGAAAGGACTTTTAAGTATTAAGAAACATTGACAAAATATAAATAGACAAAAAATATGAATTTGTAAAAACCTTATATAAACCTTATAAAAGATGCTCAGACAACAATAAATGATAGTATTCAATTTACAAGTAACTAGGCGCATTTCATAAATGTTACAAAGAAAATTATGAATACCATTTAAATTTTAATATTATTAATAATTTGTGCGCGGATTAATATGTATTTGAAACTAAAAAATATGTATACATATTTTTATCCAAATATGTAAAATAAAAAATGAATATTTAATAAAAACTTCAAGCTCGGTATATACTTTATTTCAGATTATCAATTACAATACAATTATTAAATTATACATACAAGTCTGCACCCTATTTATAAAAAAGAATAAAAGGGAACAAAACATTTTTTCTAGCATATATTTACTTAATCAGAAAATATAATATATACTATTTATTTTGTATTTATTTATATTCTACATTTTGAACTTTTATTTTACTACTAAAATTTAAATCTGTTTAAAAATGAATCATATTTTTTTTATAACATATTTTCAAAATTTTTCCTGAATATAAAAATAAATTTTATTACACATCAATATATTTTCTACTTAAACCTGTTGGACCATTAATATTATTTAAAAAAATTAATAGTGTAAGTCCAAACACAACACATATTTCTTACCATTGGAATTACAGACAATACAAAATATAAAATTATTTTTACATAGAACTTTATAAATGCGTTAAAATTAAATTTAATGAAGTTAAAAGAAAATATACTCAAATTTCTAATTAATTTGTTTTTACAAATGAATTTACCATTTAAAAACACCTATTAATTTATCTTTTAGGTAGTTCTAATAATTTAAAATTTTAAAATATGAAAATGATTGTGCTTATACATTTAATAAATATAAACCCATATTAGACATTGATAAGCTTAGCATTAAAAATATCATAAAACATATATATTATGCTTTGAATATCAATTACTTTGATATTTCATTTTTCCAGCTTGTATAATATTGTTTTATTTGTAATTCTGAGCTAATGGTATTATGATGAAATAATAATAGAGGTTGTTCTCTACAACATTATTTTGTAGAGTATGGGTTATGTTTTAATGTGACGGCGATTCAACAAAAATATATCAAATAAAAGTAATAGTATTGAAATGTTAATTATAACTGTAATACCAGGAAAAAAAAAATTTATCAACAAGTAATCTGAAATTTAAATTTATATTATTAATGTAGTTTAATTAATTATATATTTATGATGAGAATGTTATAAAACCCCAAAATTAAACATTATTTTAAATAAGTTAAATATTTAATATAAAAATAATTTAAAAAAATATTTTTTATAAGTAAAATATTTGCTTAGAATAAAAATATAATTTAAAAAATGTATTGTTAACTTTATTATAGTGAAAAATTCTTAGTTTAATGAACATAATTTTCAGTGAAAATATACTAATTTTAATGTTGAATATAAAAATATTATAATATAATATTAAATTATATTAAACTATATTAAACTACCATCGTGTACAACTTCGATGGAATAGGAAAATCGGTCTCATCCAAAACATCAATGAGAGCAGCAGCATGTTTTTTATCTCGATTGGAAAAGAAAGTGATTGCCTCACCTTGTTTTCCAGTTCTGCCTACTCTATGAACATATTCTTCAATATTCCGTGGGAAATCATAGTTGATTACCAAGTTAAAATCCTTAATGTCCAATCCTCTGGATGCCACATCTGTAGCAATTAATATGTTTACGATGCCACAACGAATATCAGCTAATGAAGACTCCCGTTCCGTTTTTAATAGTCCGCTATGTATACACCTAAAAATTAATTTATGTGTTAATTCATAAGATATTAAGATATGTTATACTATTATGTTTAAATAGAATTACCTGCATTTAATATTTTTTTGTTGAAACTTTGAGTAAAGTTTATCAAGAGATATTTTGTTGCGCATAAATATAATAACTTTATAATCCTTTGGGAATGATTTTTTCATATACTTGTTTAACCAGAAATCTTTTTCATGTTCTTTAAGTATAACGAGTTGTAGTGCATCTGTACTCACAGTAGTTAGATCAAATGAACCAACAGTCAAGTGTAGTGGATTCTTAGTATAATAATTGGCAAGCTTTTCAACAGCTTCTGGCCAAGTAGCGCTGGTTAAAATAGTTTGCTTATCATCACGTATATGTCGCAATGCTAATTCAATTTGATTTTTGAAGCCCATATCTAACATACGATCTGCTTCATCAAGAACTAAATACGAAACATGATTTAGTTTAATTGCCATTATACCAACCAAATCATTGAGTCTTCTAGGAGTAGCTACTAAGATATCTGGCATAACATTATCAATAGCAATTATATGACTTTTCACATCAACTCCACCATAAACACTCATAACATGAATATTATCATACACATACTTTTTAATCTCTTCCTCAATTTGTTGCACAAGCTCTCTGGTCGGACTTAATATAACCACAGATGGACCAATGCGTAAATGACGTTCTACTGGCTGTCGAACTAGATGAATCAAAGCTGGCAATATATATGCCAATGTCTTTCCTGTTCCCGTCTGGGCAATGGCAATAAGATCATGTCCGCTCATAATGATTGGCCACGCTTGACACTGCACTGGTGATGGCTCCAAGAAGTCTTGTTTATCGATGACCTTTAAGATTTCAGGGAATGCATGGAAAGCATGTTGAAATGTTTTAACTGGTTTTGGTATTGACTGAGAACTACTATCATTGTTTACATATTTCACTGAAATGCAGTTTTTTTGATGCCTGAACTCACTTACTTCGATGTCACTCAAAGCAGTGATATCCGGGTGTTCCACGTAAAAATCCTTCTTGATTGCTGGATATGATTTCCTTATCTCGTTCTTAATATTTTCGGCTTCACGATCAATTTCGGCCCACTGCTCAGCAGTGAGATGCAACTGTTCGGGTGGCGATTGTTCACGACGGGCTCGGCGAGGCTTCCTCGGCACTGATGTAGACGCACCAATCTTTACCGATCCCAGATCGCAGCCGGTGATCGACGAGATCATTGCCGCGGCCTTACGCTGCGAATCCTCAGAGCCGGTAATCCTCACGGACCGCTTGTCCGAAGATGACGGCGTGTCATTGATCTTGATCATTGCACCAGTTTCCCGTTGAATGCTCTTAATCTTAGTACCACCACGACCGATCACCATGCCGACCATGGCCGACTCTATCTCCATCATTGTAACCATCGCTTTAAGTTGGTTTAAACGAATTTAACACTGTGTACAAACGCCGTGTGGGTAAACAGAAAAGTAACGTTTAACCTGAGACGAGAACGAGAGCAAAATATCGCAAGAGATAAACGTAAGAGTGTAGTCGGGCGTCATAAAACAACGTGGTTGAAGATTCCCGCCAAGTGACGAGCGTTGTGGAGTACAAAGAGCACTTTGTTAACGACGGACTACTTGAATGATGAACACTTGTACGAAAAATGATCAAGACTAGTGATGGGAACAATCGATAAAAATAATAGAAATTCACGATTTTTAATGCAATCGAAATTCTCGATTTTTGATATAATCGATTGTTTTGAAAATTATTAAGTGATTTTTCGGTAACAAAATTCGAAATCAGTTGAAATAATCGAGTGAAAAATGCTGGGTTGCTCACAACCACGGACTAAGATAACTAATAGATGGTCGCTATTCGATTACTTTTTGTTTGTTCGTACTTTTCGCTTATTATACTCGAAATACTTGTGGATAATCGAATTATGATACATTGATAAGCATTTCAATATTTGTAATTTTTCCTGAGAATATGCTTCCTTTCGAAACATTCGAAAAACGTTTATGAGTGAATAAATGGTTTTAATTTAATATTGCTATAACGTCATAAATAATTAGACTCGTGTATACTAACTGCCAACACTCAGTTTTGCTCGAACTTTTGTTCCGCAAAATCTGGTCCATAACGTACTGACGTACCATGGCGGTTAACAGGTTAATGGTTATAGGTTATAGGTTAATGATTACAAAATTGTGATTTAGTAGCATGATTTTTAAACCTATTAGAGTTGTGAGTACAGTGGATCTCATTGGCCCATATTTTTATGGCGGTAAATTCAAAACTATAAAATCAAATAATATTGTATAAATGTGTATTATTATTATGTATTTTGTGTATTTTGCAATAAAAAATGCACTTAAAATGCAAAAAAATACAATATAAAGTTCCAAAAATTACAGTATAAAATGCACTTAAAATGATTTTTAATTTGATTTTTATATTAAATATAAATTTTATATTGATATTATAAGATATTACCTATACATTAGTAAATCACATTTTACATGCATAAAAATGTGTATTAAAAAAAAAAAGAAAATTAAAATAATGATTTTGATTTGAATTTTACACGAAACATTTTTTTTAAATTGTGTAATACTTACAAAGCTATGTTTCACAATCACCAAATTACTAAATTACTAATATGTTGTATTATAATGAATAAATATTATGTGTTTACATTTACTTCTTAATAATATAATATACAATTAAGTATGGTAAACAACTTGCAACAAATACACCTGGCTACAAATAGAAAAAAAAATGAAACACTTATTAAATGTTCAGTTGGTACAAGATTACTGAATAAAGAATAGTGAATAATAATGTATTATAAAACTAAACCGAACTAGAAAAAGGAATCTAAATAGGTGGATATAAGAGTAAAAAGGAAAATTAGTACCACATTTTTTTTATAATAAACACCTATTAAGCTTTTTTAATATCTAAATATTATAATTAGGGTTGAGAATTTGTAGGAAAGTGCATTTTCTTTTTTCGGTGATTGTAAAACATGGCTTTGTAAGTAGGTATTACACAATTTAAAAAAAATGTTTCGTGTGAAATTCAAATCAAAATCAATATTTTAATTTTTTTTTTTTTTAATACACATTTTCATGCATGTAAAATGTGATTTACTAATGTATAGGTAATATCTTATAATATCAATATAAATATAAAAATCAAATTAAAAATCATTTTAAGTGCATTTTATACTGTAGTTTTTAGCATTTTAAGTGCATATTTTATTGCAAAATACACAAAATACATAATAATAATACACATTTATACAATATCATTTGATTTTATAGTTTTGAATTTACCGCCATAAAAATATTGGCCAATCAGATCCATTGTACTCACGACTCTAATAGGTTTAGGCATAATGCCGGGTTGCATGAATCCGTTCATTAAATTTATTTAATGATAAAATTTATCAAATCACTAAATAAATTTAATGAACCATTTTGATTCTATAAACAGTTCATTAAAATACTCTGGTATTAACCATGATACCCAGGTTATGTGTAGAACTTCGATTATTATCACCATTACAAAATGATAATTTAAAATAAATCAAATATTAAAAATTACAATATTAAATGTAATAAAAATACAATATTTTATGAGGTGTGTCTAAAAATAGTCTATATTTAAAAAATAAAAAAAAACGTATACAATCGAAAAACCTTTCAATGAACATTTAATGAACCAATAAATAATTTAATCATTCATTAACGCGTTATTAGCTCATTAAACGTTTAGTGATCTTTTATGCAACCCAGCATTAGAAATCATGCGATTTAGTAAGTAGAAGTAGAATTATACTTATATTATTATAGATAGCAATGTAATTGGAAAATGCTTTTCTGTCAATGCTATTTTTCTTTATATTCATCTAAAAACATATACAATGTTTTAGATATATGTAATATATCATGTATGTATTATAAATATCTAGCTTAAAAATTATTTGTTTGTGTATAAATTGTAAGGTATCTACCTACCTTTTATGTTTTTCATAAATTGTTTAATTTTCTACGGTACAATTATGTTAATTGTATAATACAGTATAATATTTTAAATGCTTTAATTTTAAGTATGTACCTGTAAAAGTGCTATTCAAAAATGTATAGTTACCTATTTCTTATAATTGATACCTTTGTTTATTTTATATGTTACTAATTAATACAATACTTAACAATTAAATTATAACTATTTTATGGAACAAAAGGTAGAAATCCCCTAAGAAATGGTAAAGGCCGAAATTTAGAAAAGCAGTACCGACTATCTGAATCAAAATTACCATATTCGATTGTATAATCAATTGTTAACAATGTTAGAAAATAAATTAATAATGATAAAAGTTATATTACAGTTATAAAATATCTCACGATCTCTCAAACCGAGAAAAATAGTAATTGTTAAGTTATACTGTTTTTTTAGTTTTGCATCTGTTAATAAACTAGTAAAAATGGACCAACTTTTAAATATCAATGGTAGGTAATAAATTATTTTCTGAAAAAAATTAAATATTGGATATGTTTTTGGATTAAAATTTTGAGGCATATAATTTAGTATATTTTTGACTTATATTATTATAGATAGCAATGTAATTGGAAAATGCTTTTCTGTCAATGCTATTTTTCTTTATATTCATCTAAAAAACATATACAATGTTTTAGATATATGTAATATATCATGTATGTATTATAAATATCTAGCTTAAAAATTATTTGTTTGTGTATAAATTGTAAGGTATCTACCTACCTTTTATGTTTTTCATAAATTGTTTAATTTTCTACGGTACAATTATGTTAATTGTATAATACAGTATAATATTTTAAATGCTTTAATTTTAAGTATGTACCTGTAAAAGTGCTATTCAAAAATGTATAGTTACCTATTTCTTATAATTGATACCTATGTTTATTTTATATGTTACTAATTAATACAATACTTAACAATTAGCATATAATTAAATAAGTAATGAGAATTAAATAAGACTCGTGTAAAGAAAATTAAAAAGTAATTAATTTTTAAACATGAAATTTCAGATTTTAAATTAGACACTTTCTAAAAATTTTATGCAAAATTATTTTTGTCCAAAAAATAAGACAAGTTTTTTGAAGATGAAAGTTATTTAAAGTAATTTATAAATTGATTTAAATATATTTTGTGAAAAATTCTCCTTTATTTTTCTTAATTTTCCTTGTGTACCTACATTTGTTTTTATTATACATTGAATAAATATACATTATATTATGTTGTATTGTGTATATTTGCGTTCGGTTAAAAAAAAGTTTTTTGTTGATCTACGGTAAACTTATTTGTCTTATTAGTAGAATCCTTTTATCTTCAGGTTCTTAATCGAAAAAAAAAAATATATAAATGTTACAAATTTTATATATAAACCATCTTAACCTAATTATTTATATAATTTACTGTTTTGATATCTAGTATGTCATGAAAAAAACTTCATAACAAATTTTATGTTACAGCTTTTGTCAACACTAATTATGATGACAAGTGTTTAGTGTTAACAAAGTGACATAATTATCTTGTAAAGGCTTTCAATGAAGAAATTCTGTTACTTCGGACAGATTTGACTGATAGATGTTTGGCAAGAAGTAATCGCCATATACTCCACATGGCATTTACCTGAAATTTATTGTAAAGTAAGAATTAGACAGTTATTTTTTTTGTGTTTGTATATAATTTACATTTCAGTTATGTTATGTATATTATTATATGAGATATCGTTAAATTCCATATTGGCAATTATTAAATGACTTATAATTATAATAATAATCGTAATTGAATTAGTTATAAATAGGATCAATTTATTTATTAGTTACTCTTATAGTGCTCTCAACTACATGGAAGCTGCTGAAAGAATGGGCATAGATGTTTTCCATTTAATCCTCAAAATATAAGTCATTTACATTCTTTGTTGATGGAAGAAGAAAATATACAATTTACTAATATATTTCAAAAATCCATCTATATAATAGGTAAAGTTTAGTTTTCATATTTATTGAAGAATAAGAAGTATTTTCAATTTATTAAGGTTGTCATATGTCATGCAAAAATAAAAGGGTTAGAGTATTCAATTGAATGAAAGATAATCCCATAAGTGCACGTGTGTTTAGAATGGTAATTGTTTAACTATTATAAGTTATCTGACCGACTGGATGATTAGTAATTGACTTAACATAGAAATTATTTATACTTTTTATTCCTTAACATCCTTGTTTTATCATACTTTTTAGCAATAGGTCTTGGAGAAATCATTTAATCAATGGTAAATGGGTTTAATTCAATATTTGATTATGAAATGAATATCCAAAAATATCAACATAACTTGCAGATTTCTAGTTGAACTATGTTTGGAGATATTGGTTTGACACAATGGGACTGTAGGCATTAGCAGATTTTAACCAAGATATAAGGACTAATAATTACATTGAAACTTACCATGTTTCAATATTGAGACTCATGAAACCACATCCCAAAGTATAGGAATTTCTTATTATAATTTAAACTACTTTATTTTATATTTCTTGTCATATTATCATATTTGTTTATTTTAGATTCTGAACGGAGTGATGGAATCTATTGGTTTTACAATGATGTGTGTTTTTTTTTTTAATTTTTTTTTATTTTTGTGTCTGACGACACCTTTTTGAGCAGTAAAAATGCTTCGATTTGCTTAAGCAGCATTTTTTCTGAAAGGAAAGTGAATGTAGATGGTACTTTGGCTAGTCAAAAATCCAACTTTTCAATACTTTTTAAGAAAATCGAAAAAAACGATATAAAAATTACGAAAAAACGGGAAATTTTCGCAAAATCACGTTTTTACAAATTACATTTTTTTTAATTGCTCTAACTCAATAACGAAAAACCGCAACAACTCGAAATTTTCACCAAATCTTTATATTGACGTTTTCTATACATGGTTAGATTTTCAAAGTATTTTGACATATTTTATAGACAATTTAAATTTTCGATTTTTGTAAATTTTTTTTTTTAAACGTCTATCAAATTTAATTGATAGACCGAAAACTCTTGAAAATATAATACAAGGTTTATAATAAGTTAAATTTTTTTTATAAGTCCTTAATGCTCAAATTTGTATAAAATGTATAAAAATCACGATAATTTGCAAGTTATTTTGTATATAAAAATTCATAAAATGTTTTCTGTTCATACTTAAGATTCAAAATTTTAACACTATGTTGTCCATTAACTAATCTTCAAAAATATTTAAAACAAATTCTACCAAACTTAAAAGAAAAAAATTTTATATATACTATATGTTAATATAAGGTATTATTATAATAACTACATGCATTATTTTTAAATAATTTAACTATGTCGCTGTATGCAACTGCCAACCCATTCTAATTGAAAAATATATTTATCGTTTCAAAATAAAATATACTTTTTACAATATTTATAAATAACAATGTATTATATCCTAGACAAAAATTTTAACTCCGTTCAGAATCGTTGTTCGGATACAATGATATCTATCATTGCATTCAAATTTAACAAATCCATTGTAATAATGACCTATCCTATAAACGAGGTGCACTCCACCCCCAACTGTACAGCAGAGCGAGGCCCATCTGGTTCTTTTTAAATTCGACGATGCTTTCCAAGTTTATAATTTGATTCATATAACAGAGACTTCAAAGGTGAAATTTTTATGCATTATATATTTTTGCATATTTCAATATTTTTTCATTAACATATTTTAGCATTTTTCGGTCATTATTTCGTTTTTAATGCATATTTGTTTAATAAACTAGGTATACAAATTTAGCCTACTCAAAAATATTATCTAAAGATAAATTATTTTCTTGATATTTAAGTAGCTTTAACGGGTTTTCCTTATTAATTGTCAATCTTTATTTTCTCGATTCAGTTTTTATCATAATTTATTAATGACTGTGGAGTGTCACCCGTATTCGGTTAAAAATCACCTTCAAATAAGTCTGTTCGTATTACATCGCGGTCATAATATTTGCTTGTCAGTGTCAAGTCAATTTTTCAAATTTTCAGTTTTTTTTAATAAAATAATAAATATATACATATATGGCATTTTTAAGTTCATTTTTGTGGTAAAATGCATTTTTTGAGAGCATTTTTGGTTATTTTTTAGAGCATATTTGTATAGTTTTAAATGCATTTAAATCCGGGCCCTACTAATAAGTGTATGACAAAAATGGCAGTGCGATATACGGGCGATCGTACGGATAAAAAACGTCGTAACATATGACTCGTTCGACGAATCGATGGTGAGAGAAAAACCGACAAACGGCGCGTCGCTGTGGCGGTGTTATGGAGGTCGGTAAGAACCATGGAGGAAAAACACCGAGTTATGATAAGTGGGATTGAGTCCCCACAATAACAGTATTTATGTTTATGGTCCCCATAAATATTTTTATCAGAACACAGTCATTTAGTATTGATTGATAAAACCTCATAATTAATTAAACTCTTACTTTAACCGGTGTTTCCGAATTGCGGACAAAGTAATAAAAACCATGTGAATTGCGGGCGAAATCTTAAAAGGTAATATACGAATTGCGGACATAAGTAAAACATACTAATTGCGAACAAACAGTTGTGGACGTTCGAAAATTACTATTGATAATGACGATTGATTATTTATCAGTGTTATTAAATTTTTTTTCAGTTTAACCACTTACTTGTGCGTGTTTCATATATTTCATATATTTTTAAATGTACAGTGAAGAACTTAGGCGAGTTACGCATGATTTACTGTTTTAAGTTGCGTTTTCACCGCGTAATACGTATTGAAATTCAACGATGGGCTTGTAAAATATTTTTAATCCCACTTACTAATGTCTTTAGTAGCTTGTCCTTAGTACTAAAAAGTGGAGAAGAAAAAAATTAGTGTCCGCAACTCGCGTAATTTTTTATTTAAAATAAACTCTATGTGCAATTAGTGTTATAATAACGAAACTCGTGTCCGCATTTGTGTTATATTGATCTGAATATACTCGTCCGCAACTGGTATGTGTCCACTTAAACATTCGGATAGAGACTGTATGATAGAAACGCATTAGAAACAATAATTCAAATTTATTTGAATATTTTTGATTTTTCGTACCAGAGATTGTAATTCAGATTGTTAAAATGAATGCAGAAGAAAGACGAGAAGCAAGACGTAAAAGAATATTGCAAAATTCCGAATCCAGGCTTAGAAAAATCACTACATTAAGAACAAACGACAATTTGTTGGACATACAATCGGACACTATAAAAGACGAACCGGGTAAAAAATAATTTTTTTTGTAACTCAACAAAAGAATTGGCTATTCATAATAACATAAGATTATGTATTTTTAAAATAATTCAATCATTAAATATTCAAATACATTTGAATATTCTTACATATTTTATAATATAAGCTGTGAGAAACGAAGTTAATAGTTAGTTACATTTAATCTGAAAGTAGATAGCAAATACTAAAAATTTATAATTTTTTTTTTTTTTTTTTTTTTTCAGGAAATGAGAAAAATTCTGAAAAATCAGAAAATTCAGAAAATAAAACATTGAATCCTGTATTATCTGATTGTCTTGTTCCAAAATATAATTTAGATATTGGAACATCAACAAAACATCTGTTAGATTTGTTAGACACTTTAAAAGACAAACCGGGTAAAAAATAATTTTTTTTGTAACCCAACAAAAGAATTAGCTACTCATTATAACATAAGATTATGTATTTTTAAAATAATTCAATCATTAAATATTCAAATACATTTGAATATTCTTACATATTTTATAATATAAGCTGTGAGAAACGAAGTTAATAGTTAGTTACATTTAATCTGAAAGTAGATAGCAAATACTAAAAATTCATAATTTTTTTTTTTTCAGGAAATGAGAAAAATTCTGAAAAATCAGAAAATTCAGAAAATAAAACATTGAATCCTGTATTATCTGATTGTCCTGTTCCAAAATATAATTTAGATATTGGAACATCAACAAAACATCTGTTAGATTTGTTAGACACTTTAAAAGACAAACCGGGTAAAAAATAATTTTTTTTGTAACCCAACAAAAGAATTAGCTACTCATAATAACATAAGATTATGTATTTTTAAAATAATTCAATCATTAAATATTCAAATACATTTGAATATTCTTACATATTTTATAATATAAGCTGTGAGAAACGAAGTTATAGTTAGTTACATTTAATCTGAAAGTAGATAGCAAATACTAAAAATTTATAATTTTTTTTTTTTTTTTTTTTTTCAGGAAATGAGAAAAATTCTGAAAAATCAGAAAATTCAGAAAATAAAACATTGAATCCTGTATTATCTGATTGTCTTGTTCCAAAATATAATTTAGATATTGGAACATCAACAAAACATCTGTTAGATTTGTTAGACACTTTAAAAGACAAACCGGGTAAAAAATAATTTTTTTTGTAACCCAACAAAAGAATTAGCTACTTATTATAACATAAGATTATGTATTTTTAAAATAATTCAATCATTAAATATTTAAATACATTTGAATATTCTTACATATTTTAAAATATAAGCTGTGAGAAACGAAGTTAATAGTTACATTTAATCTGAAAGTAGATAGCAAATACTAAAAATTTATAATTTTTTTTTTTTCAGGAAATGAGAAAAATTCTGAAAAATCAGAAAATTCAGAAAATAAAACATTGAATCCTGTATTATCTGATTGTCCTGTTCCAAAATATAATTTAGATATTGGAACATCAACAAAACATCTTGAGGAAAAACGTGTTTTTAACTTTGAACCAAAGCATTCCAAAAATGTTAATTATAAAATCAAATGTCCATCCATTACTATTTTACATATAATATTATCACAAATTGTTTTAGTATTATTTTACTATGACTTTGGATTTTTATTTGGCAATGTAAGTATTATGTTATAGAATGTTAAATTACTGAATATAATTACTGTATTTAAATTAGAATACATTAGTAACAAATCTCGACCTGCAGTGGTTGAGCTTGTACGATTATTTAATGACTGAGGTCTTGCTGTTGGCTGGTTAATGGAAACGTCAGAGGTTTAAATATAACACACAAATGTTTTTATAAATTTTAATACTTTATTAAATATAAAAAAAATTACACTGAAAACTAACACATTTTAAATACTAAAGTAATCTATGGTTTAGCCGCAAGGAGTGAAACATAGACTATGTGTTGAGGCAATGATACAAGATCTATCCCTTGTACAAAAACATGTCCGTATATATACTATTGCTACGCCTACGTTACGTGATTCTGTAAGGTCATCATTAGGGAAAAAGGAAATGCAATAAAGAAACAGAAAAAAAGAGACCCATGGTTGCTGAGGTCTTCATGGCCTCGTATAGTCCATAAGGTATTGTCTTCGACGTGCTCGTACTACCTATGGATTTCATAATCCAAATAGAATTACTATACTTGTAATTGACATGCTTGTAATACATATGGGATTTAGACTTAGAGAAATTATTTTTTAAAAAGGATGTTTTTTTTTCTTTTTTTTTTCAAAAAAAAATATAACAAAACAATTGGTGTTAAACCTTTAAGGTCTTTATTTTCAGTTATCTAGATGATTTTAATGTCAAATATAACTAAATTTATATTGTATGACACATCATTGACTTGAAATTTATATTAAAACAATATTTCAGAAAGGTGAAAGTACACCAAAATAAATCTATAAATATGTAATTTAAAATTGCAAAATGTTAGCATACTACAATTTATAAAATATAAGTTTATTTTTATAATTAATTTATTGGTCATCAAATATTTTGATTTTTTGTAAAAATTTGAATTTATTTAACTTCAAAGATTTTATAAAATAGTATTTTAAACTAAATTTTTAATTACAAACGGTACACTTTTCAGAATATTTTTTTTAAATTAAGTAATTAATCATTACATTTAATTAAAAATTATAATACTAACCTAAAGTTATAAACATACATGCGTATAAGTGGTATATAATTTTCTGTATCTTGCTCATATTTATTCAAAATTGACTTTTTATTGTATGAATAATTATGTCTCAAACATAACTACTCAATATTTCTTAATTCTTAAGCTTTAATTTATTACATGATTATAATACAGTTAATTTTTATTGGTAACTGTATGTTAATTTAAAGTGAGTTAAACTAAAATATGCTTATAAGTTTATTAAACTTTATAAGTTATTAAATATAATAAATATTTGTTTTTCACTTACTAATAGTTTATTTATTCTATTACTTTATTTCATGAATTTTGATGTTGATACACAATTTGATCATTATTTATCCCAGTTAACTGTTTTATCAACTAATTGAATAATTTATTATTTTTTAGTCTATAATCGTGCCATTTTTGCTCAGCATTGTACCTGAATTATATACATCCAAAGAACAACATGATAGTATACACTTGGTTGCATTACTGATGCTGGGGTTTTCTCAAGGTTCAGCAAAACGGATATCCAGGTATATGAAATTGACAAAGGTAGTAGTAAAAAGGTTTTGTATATATATTTTTTGTTATGTGTGTTCATATGCTATGTTAACACTTATGAATTTTGATTTCAAACAAGTTCCAGAACATGACAAAAAATAATTTATTTTTATTTTTAATAATTTATTATACATTTTTTTATTTATACTTTATTCGCTGTTATTAAAGTTTTCTAACTTTTTTAATGAGCTTTATTATTTTGGTTTATATAAAATGAATTATTGGGAGTTTACAATTTTTACATTTCTGATATTGCTTGTTTTTTTTATTAAAAAATTAAATTAATACTTCTGTTTGGGTACAATAGTCATGGAAAATTGTTAAAAATAAGTTGATATTTTTAGTTAGAAAAGTTTAATTACTATTAAATATGTCATTAAAAATATTTATATTAACTATTATATTTATTCAAAAGATTTTAAAAATTGAACTTGAAAATTTAAAATTAATGAAGACTTTATTAATATTATTTAATTATTAGCTTTATAATTAATTACTATTATATTAAAATTTGTGTTACTGTAATATATGTTTAGTTATATTATTTAAATTGTGCCTATAAGTATTATTTTTAAGAAATGTTTACATATTAAATATATACTATTCAATTTATATTTTCTAGTGACTCTTTTAATATTTGATTCCTAAAAAAGAGAATTAAATAATACAGATAATGGTCAAATTAACTTTTAAATATTTTAACCATAAATATTACTCCTTAATAAGTATTATAAGTATTATAAGTATTATATAAACTGTAATGAATTTTTTTTATTAAATTATAATATACATACAAAGAATGATTTTTTTTTTTTAACTTAATACTTATTATGTATTACTTATTTCTCATACATAAATTTACATAATATAAATATTTTTTGTTCATTATTTATATTCGTGACACCTATTAGATAAGTTAAGTTAATTTTAATTTAATTTAATTTTTTTTTAAGTAGGTATAAATTTACGAAAAGAAAAAAAAATGTAGATTAATTATTAAAATAAAAAAAATCTTTTTTTATCCAAGTAGTGTTTTCTTTTATCTTTATCTAGACACATTTTTAATTATCTTTGTGCAACATTGAGTAGGACTGACAAATTAATTTAAATGGCACAGAATGGTGCCATACATAGCAAGTGGGATATATACTCCAGAACTTTTTAAGGTGATGGGTGAGTAGATGAGTGACTTAATAGTACAAGATATGTTATTGTTATTATTGTATGATAAAAATATTTAATATTCTATAATATTATTAATAATTATAATATGTGTAATCATAAGGTAGTAAATACTCATAGTTCACAGATATACAACACTTGCTGTTTAATTATGATTTTTTAGTAAATAGGTGGGTTACCCATAATAGGATTTAGCTCAGTAATATAAAAAAGATTCTGTGCCATTGGTGACACAGAATTTTCAAACTAAGTACATAATTATAACTGAAGCTTAAGTGTTAATGACCAACATTTTATTAATTTATATTCCAAAAAATTTTAAATATGTAAATACATAATATACATATTGTATAATATTAAAAAAATGATTGAAAATAAGTTATGGACTTTTTTAAATCTTTTAAAATAAAATTTAAAAATACTTATGTTTATATATTATAGAATAAGAAAGAAGACTTATTAATATAAAATATATACCACTTCAAAAATCAGAATTTATTACACTATATAACTATGATTTTGCTGATATTTTCAACCTTGAAAAATCTTGCAACTGCCAGAAAGAATGTTTTTATAAATATAACTAATTACTCCACCTCTATTAAGTTAATATTTAAAGTGCCAGAGAATTAATAATATTTAAACTTAACCATTTTAATTTGTATATAAATATTACCTTATATTAATAATAAAACACCTTTTACTTTTATATGATTAACAATAGCTGATAAAAATTGAATAAAATATGAAGAATATTTATATATAATGATACTACTAAATCTAGAAATAAACACTATATGCATTTATATATTTAAAAATATCAAATATTCAATTATATGCAAAAATATATTTGTTTATTGATTTCTAGACTTCATGAATAGGATTTATATCTTATTTCATCATAAAACTAGTCGTACCAAAAAATATATGCAGTCATAAAAATCTGAGCTCTAATTATAACTAATAATTCATTCTTGTATTTTCATCCTATTTATAACATAATAAACTGATATTTATTTAAAATGTAATAGTTACTTACGAGAATGCCCATGACATTTAATTTTTAATTGTGTTCATAAATATTTAATACTTTTACATTTAATTATAACAAATTAATATTTTTTTTATATTTTGCTAATCTGTATTTATTTATTTTTGAAGTATAATAATGCTTGGTATTTCAATATATTTATTTTTTATCCTTTAAGTCTATCTATTAAGTAAATTATGTTTTTGAATACACATACATTTTACATATGTTGAAAAAAAAATAACAATCAAACATAAAAATGATTACATACTTAAGCGCTGATTCAATTCTGATCATTTAGTTATATAAAAATTATTTATATTTCTTCTCTTATATATTCAAATGTAAAAAATGTATAGAGTAATATCAATGGATATCCTCTCTACTCAAACAAACCTGTCAAAAATACTAAATTATTTTAGCCAATTTACTTAATATATTATAAAAATATAGATTGTAAATAAATTTCTTTCAATAAAAAAAAAAAGTTATAAATGAATTGTATTCATAATGTTTTGGAAAAGAACCAATATCAAAATTAATGTTTAAAGAATTAATCCTGAAATTTAATCCTCAACTCGATTAAATGACTGAATAAATACAAAAAAAAAAAAAAATATAGAATAATAAAATTAGTCACATAAAATATTTTAATTTATCATCTAATTATGGTAGACATTTAAGTACATTTTCCAATATGTACACAAAAAATTATAATTGTAATGGTAGCTATATGAATACTTCAAAATATGTATTAATAATGTTTTAAACTTTTATTTTAAAATATAAACTCTTATTGTTATGGGGGACTTTTTAATATTTTTTTTGATTTTTGGCAGGGAGTTTTAAAATACATATACCATATAACTAAAATTTGGAGCTTAACTCATAATGAATAATAAGTAGTTAAAATATTCATTAGTTACAAAATGTACAGGCAGTTCTGGTAAAAATCAATATTGATTAAATATTTAAAAATATTTTAATTCTAGTAAAAAATGTTCTTAATAATTATAAAGCAAATTTATTGAAGGCGATATGAAAATCATTAAAGTGATGTTTACTTATCACAACATTTTAAATAAAATTTTGAAATCTTAAAATCATCAATTTTATTTTTTTTATTTTAACTTTTTACACTTTTTTATTATTTTATCAACTAAATTAATTAAATTATACATTTTAAAAAGGAATCTTAGAATTATTAAATTTATTTAATTTTCACTTTTTTTATTTTATCAATTCAATAAATTAAATTAAATCTTGAATTCATTCAATTTTATTTCTTTTACTTTTTTTTATTTTAACGATTAAATAAATAAAATTAAAAATTTTAAATTAAACATTGAAAATATTTTATTTTAAAATTTTTTCATAATATTTAAAAACTTTTAATTTTTACTTTTTTACAGTTTCCTATAAATAGGTAACGACCACAGGTATATTTAGTATTAATATAAATCTGTGATAACGACAAAACCGGCACATTATTATTGATAGCAACTATTTTTATTATAATATTCGTCTAATAAGTAATAAACAAAGGAGCTAATTTTTATTTTTTATTAAATAAATATAATCTATATATATAAAAATGGAGACAAAAAATTCGAAATTGCATCAGTTGAGAACGGCTGGGCCGATTATCTTGATTTTTTTTTTAAATGATAGAGAATGTCGTGGAGCGGGTTTATAGGATTTATATATGGACCTAATTCCACCCCCGGGAGGTGGTCAAACAGGAATTTTGAGATTTACGATAGTAATTTTTGTTTTTGTTTATAAATGGTTGCTATGGGGGTTATAAGATTTGAGAATAATATTTATTTATTAGTGGTTAATATAATGAATTACCCGACGTTGTAAGGTAACCAAAAAAAAAAACATAAATAAGTACTTTGAATATTTTCTATTTGTTTATGTCATTAAAAATGCCAAAAAGACGCCAGAATGCCAATTTTTTTCGTAGGACAAATGCAGCTACAAACATGAGAAATAGAAGAGCGCAAATAACAGACGAACAATGCCAATTCGATAGTGCGAATGATTCGTAGTTGACTCACGCAGAGCAAATGACCAACTACGCCAACAAGTACATCGAACATTTATATCTGATTAATTCCTGCGTCTAGCATTCCAGTATGAGCCGGATATTAAATATTATGCTCATTCAAAAGTAGTAATTTGTGCTATGGACAAGGAATGCCCGCACTGCCATGCTCTCAAATTCAAAAATGAGCCAGTCGGGATGTGTTGCGCGTCAGGAAAAATGCAACTACCTGAAATTGGAACACCACCTGAACCATTGAACGGTTTACTTATTGGTACAGATCCAGATTCTAACGTGTTCCTGAAGTCAATTAGAACATTCAATTCATGTTTTCAAATGACATCGTCCGGAGCAACAGAAATAGTTCGAAAAACTAATGCAAATAGTCAACAATACAATTCTACACTACGGATTTTAGTACGTTTAGGTTAGGTTAGGATAATGTATTAATTGATTATATTAATCCAGCGTATTATGTCAAACTTGGTATAACTTTGATACTTTATTAGATTTAAATCATACACTAAAGTACGTACAAACAGCACTAGGTCCGCGATCTACCGCAGGTAGATTGCCTACCTGATAATATACTGCTGTGAATCAGAATTTTTATTCCGGAGAGAAAACTTAAGATCAATCTAGAAAATCATCCACCGAATATTAAATAACGAGTTGAACAAAGTTAGAGTCATATAGAGTTGGTATATTGAACGAGCAACGAAGTGCACGGGATCAGCTAGTTTATATATAAATACATATCAATATTGTAATAAAAATAACGATAACAAAACTATAAATTATGTACTTACTCTTAGCTCAGAGCATAACAGTAAATATTTTAAAATATCACTTGACGTATTTCTTTTTGCTCCTGGAGGGTTGGACCTAAAAGCTCCCCCATAATTATGCAACTAATTGACGAACTGCTACTCGCACTTTTGTTCGTATATAATGTACATGTTGTACAAATAATACAACGAATGGAAATGCGCAATAACGCTCAAATTCACATGGATTGTTTGTTTTTTTCTCTCTCTGTTTTATATACCGAGATATACAGATATTCGAATAATCAAGATTGAACTTCGTAAAATCTACCGACTAGATTTACGGCTTGTCGGAATTCGATTATCATTTTGTTTATTATAATTTCGTGAATATATTACGCGATATTTTCATCTAATAAAAATGTACAGTACTTAACCATATTTACTTATGAACTCCGTGCATACTTCAATGATGAACACGCTCATAAGCTATCTTTTCTAGTAATTTCATGTAACACCAAAGCGTCAGAAGCAATGTTAATATTGCCCTTGCAAAAAAGAATCATTGTTGATATTGGTCAACTGTACTGACACTGATTGGCAACATAATATACATGAATATTGCGCAAACAACATGGACAAAGGACAAACACTACAAGACCAGTGTTTTTGATCGCATAAATCGTATGGTTTTAAAAGTAACAAATGTAAGCAGACGCGTACACAAAAAGCATTTGAAAGAGAATTTTAGGTTGTACATTTCTATACTTATATAATCTATGTCACACTTTTCCTCAATAAGAACATGTTTAACGATTTTCCTGCATTTTGTGGGGGTTGAACCTGGTGTGTAAACTTCACTATCAACATTTTATAATATAAATAAATGTTTATTACACTATTAGAAACTGCTTTTTGAAATAAAATGTTTATATTTATTCATAAAAAAAATTAGTACACGTACTAATAATTTAAATATATTGATTACCTATACCTACATAAATAATAATTATACATAACAGCAAGGCTGGGTATTAACGGTAAAATATTAAAATTAAGTTAAAACGTTAAGTTAATATTAACTAAGTTAATTATTCGTTACTTTATTTTCAAACTAACTTTTAATTTAATAAGTAACTTTTTTAATGTATATAACGTGTTAACTTCTAGTGAATTTTATATAGAAATAGAAAATTAAATTAAATGTTTATATAAACTAATTTTTCAAATAATTTTATTTATCTGAAAAATGTTATTATATATAGGTAATCGATATTCGATAAAGATCTCATATCATTGCCCGGAACTATACAGGGAATTCCTAAAATCATAAAATTTACAATTATTACTATATGAAAATAATTTAGGTTTGTCACTCATAATAAATTGTAATCGTAGAAATGCTATTTTTATTACTGATGAGAAAGTGTGTTGAGTCATATTAATATGAATAACAACTCGAACGTGTTTTTAATATAGTCTTTTATTAGTGACCATTTTAATTGTAATGTTAATATAGAATTTTAATGCAAGATGTCAACAGGTAGACAATTCCCACCAATTGTAATATGATACTGATGATTGTTATTAGCCATATAGCATGTATAGCCAATTAGTATTGTTATTGTACACAAATGCTTATTATGTTACCAAGTGTTAATGTTTTTTTTAACTAAGTTAATTAATTTTAACTTAGTTACACTTGGTAACATATTAATTTTAACTTAGTTAATTTTTTTATCCATTAATTTTTATCTTAACGAAGTAAAAAAAACTATATTGGTTAACTTTTAACCTAACTTATCCAGCCTTGCATAACAGGTATTTTTTATTGTGAAAATCTTACTTATTTATCAACTAAAAACACACACACACATACCATCTTATAATATTTTTTAATACAAAAGTAGCACAAGCACGTAAAGTAATTAATCACCATGTTCTCGAACGGGCATTATTTACAAAACTTATTAAATATTTTGTTGAAAAACTCTCAATTATTTATAAACACATCGCTATTTTTAGAATAGTTTTATTAATTTCAACTAATTCATAACAATTCAAAATTATTCAAGGTTGTAAAATTGCTTGCGTTTAAGATCATATTTATCTATAGATACGTTTATCTAGATCAGTAGTTCTAAACCTTTTTTGATTCATGTCACCTTTAGCCACTAAAATCAAACACTGCGTCACCCTAACATCAAAATAATAAACAATCTTAGCTGTATATTTTAAAATTATTCTTTTATTAAAAAAAAAAAAAAAATATAGTACACAAAAACGTTGACACTTTAAATTTAAACAGATAAATTTTAAAATAGCAAATAAAAAAAAAAGTTAAAAAAAAAATAATTTTGAACTTTGAAGTATGTTATGTACATGACAGTGGCGGTATAGGTATATAATATATTTAAATATAGAAATAATATGTTTGTTTTCGAAAAAATTAATTTTTTTAATTTTTTTTTCTTTTCCTGTTAAAATTCTGCGTCACCCCTAAGCTAGGTCCATGTCACCCTAAGGTGACATGTCACCTCGGTTGAGAACTACTGATCTAGATAATCTTTAGACTGTTAATCATACTCAGGATAGGTTTATACAAATAAAATTAACTTTATTGTTCAACTTCAATGACAGTATCTACAATCGGTATGACACTTTCTTCCAGCTGGTATACCACACATGCATCCTCCTGTAATATCTCCTTTTCCCTAAAACAAATCATATTACAACTATAAATATTTGAAATAAAAATTATGAAAAAGTTAAGTTTTTTACTCGTAAATTAATATATAAATAAAGAACAAATAATTTGTGTATAAATACACGTATGTGTGTTTGTGTGTGTGTATATAAAGCCTGGAGTATTTTCATACTTGTAAAGTACGATCGGATACTTTTAGCAATAATAATATATTACCTTTATGTTATTTAAAATAACCTATTAATAACTTTTAATAGTTTTATATTCATATAATTATAGTTTATTTATATAATTTACAAATATTTATATAATTTTATAAACTTATTTTGAAACAGGGTATAAAAGTAAAATAATAATAATTTTAAATACTTAAATATTAACATACTTTTGGCCCCCATCTTGGACCTTTAGTAGCCCAACAAATTTCCATAAAACACACCGTACACTTGATCCAATCACATCCCTGTTGTTTTGACAAAACTGTATTACATCCTGGACATATCATTGCATCGCCTCGGTCGATTAAATTCTTTTAGTAAAATGAATTAGTTAAAACAAAGGTTTAATGAATTACAATATTTTTCACAATGATTTACCTCAAGAGTATTTGACATATCACTGTCGCTACTTTCTTCTATTGTTTTACATTTTAATCCTTGTGTGTGAATCGACTGAAAAAAAATAATAATTTTCTTCTTATAATACAAATTTATCAACAACTTTTTTGTAAAAAAAAAATTGACAGGTGAGATTCCATGATTGGGTAAAGTATAGAAATTATTAAACGATAATGCTGTACTCGTATTAGTCTTTTTAACTTGAAACTAAGAGTCATTGCTCTCAAAAAAACGAATCTGAGTGAAAGTGGTCCGGTAAATCAAAGTGGTAAATTTTTCCGAGTTTTTTCTTTTCATCAAATTGTTTATAATTATTCAGAAAATGTTTAAAAATTACATATAATGACTACCCTAAACAAAGTAAAAAATATTCTATCAGAAACCTCCCATGTCTGTGATAATCTGAACACATCTGGTTGAAATCATGTATGCAAATTCAAAAAAAAACACATATTATGATTATAGGCGTGTGCACAAGACGTGCCGGGCGAGCCCAAGCACGCCCTGTGATTTTTCATGAGCTGAAGTGCCCTATGCCTCAATCTACCTAAATAACCATGTATAATTTAAGATAATATTTTTAATTTTTAAAGCGAATTTCGAAAAAAAATATAATTCACTATGTGCAGTTTGTAGTTTGATTGGTTGAAAACAATTGGAAATTCCACTGTGTATACTTGTGTTTTTAATACCTACTCTAAAAATGTTTACAATTATACCTGTAACTAGCTGTACGTGTGAACACGTTTTTTTTAAATTAATTTTTCAAAAATTAAAAATTAAACTAACGCATTACAATGGATTAAGAACTTTTATTATTACTAATTTTTACAGAACATAAAATGGTATCGAAGTTAGATTTCAATTCAATAATATGGGTAACAGATGAATATCTCTCTAAGTGCATAAAATTCTTTTAAAGTTTTTAGTTATGTAATTTTTAATTATTATATTTGTTATACTTTATTTAAATTGACCAGTTGTTTAATAAAAAATATTTATAATAAAATGCTTAAAATTATATTTTATTATAATTATTATATTATTTGTACCTCATATTGGTATTATGTACTATAATTATTATTATTATTATTATTATTATTATTTTTATTATAATATTATATTAAACTATGCAAAAAAATATAACATTTGTCATGGATGTTAATAATAAACAGGTATATAAGATTTAGATGTGTTTTATTTATCAAATGATTAACTAGAGGGCCGATGATAATATAAGGACACTACCTGCTTTTAGAGTCTGCGCACGCCATAATCATTATTATGATAAAATCAATATATTCTTCATTTTGCTCAGAGTTTAAAAGAAATATACAAATAACAAAAATACAATTTAATTAAACAAAATACATAAAAAATAGAGAAATCTAAATAAAACGCTATGATAAAGTAAATAATTATTTGTAAAACGTATACAATTAGTTGTATATTTACTTATTATAAACTTAAAAAAAATTTAACTTTAAACAGCATAAACATAATTATATTCTTATTTAATACCAACTTTTATTAATTTCATACATAATTTCAATTTATCTTGATTTGAAAACTTATTTCAACCCATAAAGTGATTGTAGACAGTATATTATTTGACTAAAAAATAAAAATTAACTATGAAAAAATAAACTCAACTTTGTAATATAAATTTAAACTAGTTCAAAAGTTAATTATTTAATATATTAGACTATTAAGTTAAATACTTTTTTTATTGTCTCATAATGCTCACCCCACACCGAACGCATGTGACTGTTCCACAAACAGGACATTTAAATTCAACAACTTCATTTATGTCGTAAATTAAACACCAGCCGTTGCAGTCAGGTCGTCGGCATTGAAACGATCCACCATTGCGATCTTTCACCAGCAACTGTCTGGCGCGTTCCACTGACCTTTGCAAAAACCGTTCGTACTCTTCATCCGAATTCAATATCTGTGCCAAAAATAAAAAAAAACACATAATAATTAATTTAGAATGGTGTACGTGGTTACTGATACCTTTTTTATTTCACGATGTTGCAATACTCCCGTACAAGAATATTTCTCGTCTATGTACGGGCATACTACTTGTTCAGCTTTTGAATGGTCAATTGTCAATTTTAAACAAGGCCTGTAAACATGCACATTTTTCCAATGGTCTGTGGATCGAATATGACGACTTAGGCACAAAAATTCTAGGTAGACTAACTTAATTATCCAATGAATAACAGGTGTATTGTATACATAATATATGTATATATATATATATATATATATATATATATATATATATATATATATATATATATATATATATATATGTTTATGACCGAATAAAAATAATATTATAATAAAAATATAATATATTCTGATACAGCCCAGATATAAGTATTTATATGAGATAGGTATAGGTGAAACAACGAAATCGAATTTTCATACCTACAAAATACATGCAAACAATCACGTAACACAACGCCATTATTATCATATGTACATAAACACACAGTGCATTCAAAGGGACCGTTATGAAGTACTAGATCACTTTGCATTTCCATGGCCATTAACTGCTGATAACAGTTATTTTCTTCACATGGTAAATTTTTAGAGTCTGAAAAGTATTAGATAAAATTTACTACAATGGTTATAAATAAGTGTATAACAAATAAATATTTATTGTATTAAAAAGAAGTTTGCAACGCTTAGATATTTTAATAATAATAGTAGTAATATTATAATCTAGTAATATGTGATTCAGTAGAACATGAATCAAATTTATATTTAGGTCTGTCTTAAACTGGAGCAATAGAATAAAATATGCAATTTGATAAACATTCGAACTCTAGTCATAAGACATTTTATAAGCAAATTTACAAGAAATATGAATTTAAAAAAAAATAATAACCTCATTTTATTAAAATTTATCGATATCATATTATATTTACTTATAATATTCATTTATAAACGAAAAATATTGTTTAAAATTGTGAATTTTTTTAAATATTATTATGTGTAGATATTTAAATATTAAATGCTAATAGATTTTAAAACAAAATATTTAGTTTAAAATACTTTTTTTTGTGCATATAAACATGATAATCTTTAAAGGAAACTTTTTTCCATATTGTAAAACTTGTTTCGTTGACAATAGGTGCATTAAAACCAGGTAGCAGTTAATTTAACTATGTTAATCATAGCTTACGAAATAAATAGCAATAATAAGCAAATATACAGACATACAGCAGCGCTTACAAATATAATTATCGTATTATCGTATCCGATTATGCAATTTATACAACGTATAATATGAGGTTATAACTATTAAGTAATGGATTTTGATATTATAAGACATCTTAACATACACAAAGTGATCAAAATTCAGTTAACTATAACGTCTATAACACTATAGTGTATACTGAACTATTAAGGACATTAACAATTTGATCTTTCTGCGATTTTAATAATAATCGCCCAACCCTTGCTTTACGAACACTCACCGGCTGTACCGGACGAAAACTTTCCATCGCCACCGGTACTTTTGGACGTTTTTGCTCCGATAACAGACCCTGACGTTTGCGTTTCAAGCGACTGCTTAACAGGGACAACGGCCCCCGCCATCAAACCACTACTCGGCAACTCTTTTTCCTCAGGCTCACCCACCCGCTCACTGAGCTGTTGCCTTTCGTGCACAACCCTTGTCTGTTGTTCGAAGAAAGCTAAACGTTTGTGTCGAACTAGTTGTATTTCATCGTCTACCGTCGTTCCACCCGTATCCCCGTGACCTCGCGTAATCGTGTCGGTTGTACCGGTGGTCAACTGCGAAAACATTAACGGCTGTTTCACGTCCGGAGCAACTGCCACGGTGGACGGATACGATTTCCGAATAACCGCCGTGACTATAGCGTTCTTGTGGTCAGCCGCAATCATGGCCGGCCGCTGCGACAAGTCTGTAGCGGGCAGATCAGCCGCGACGGTCCCGATGAGCCGGTTCCGACGATCGCATATCTCCGCCGCCCGCCTATCCAACTCGGTCAAGTTGGTGACGGCCATGGCCGTGTATAGCGTCGCGGCTGACGTGAACCCGTGTCCACGAGAACTTGATGTAGATTTTTCCATTGCCTTTTCACCGCGTGCTACTGTTACCGCAACCGATGTGCCGACCGGGTTTTTTTCAAAAAAATGTTTTTCGATTTTGTCCACGCGTTGCATCAAACGATCCTTTTCATACTGCGATATCTTTCGCCTTACGTTCGAACCTCCGGGATCACCATCCGCAGCAGATTTTAATTCACCTGTAGCCCATTTTGTCGGCAGTTTCTGCGGCTGCTGCTTCTGGTGCTGCTGCTGCTGCTGTTTTACAGGTGGCTTAGGCGCCGGACCTTTTTTTCGGCGGTGTGGCACACCACGGTGGCCAGTTGCATACTGCTGTTGGGGACGTGACTCCACGGCCACGGCTATCGGCGGTGGCGGTGCTCTATACTTTTTCCTAGTCATTGTCACAGAACGCCGTTGGGTAGTCGTCATCGTTTTGGCCGTTTCGACAACCGCGGACGATCGCGATGGTCCGACCGTGGTCGTCAGAACCGGAAAAGACGGCGGAGGTGGAAGTGGTGCGACCCTCTTATTGCGTCGTCTAGTGCCTGTCGTCATGCCAACCGCACTGTTCCTATTGAGAATAGTCGCCGGTGATTTTCTGATCGCGGTATCATGGTTCGACGACGAGCAATGTGCGCCGCGGTCAAATCGTCGTCGAGCCACTGGCAACGTAGCCGCGTCGATGTACTCCACCAGGTCGTCATCGTCTTCATTCTCTTTCGTCGCGTTTTCTTCAAGTCCTCCTCGACCGTTTTGTTGCTGTTGCCGCAGCTGCTCGTCGTCTTCCCGTCGTCCGCCGTCCACATACGCGAAACTGTACACGGTCGTCGTACTACCGGACCACCGGGACCAGGTAGCCGCGGTTCTACGGTGCGCGGCGATTGGCGTCACGACCGCGTAATCAGCCTCCTGCTCCACGTACGCCTGTTGAATGCGCTGCAAGTCATCTCGGAACCACGCGGAATCCTCGTCACCGTCGCAGTGCTTGCTCCTCCGGAACCATTTCATGATGGAAAACGTCGAATATCTGTTTCGCTTTCTGTCAGTGGCATAATAGCGACAGTGGAGGCCTCCAGTTTTCGCTGCCACTCCGCCACTACCGCCACTACCAGCAATGACGTGTCGACGGTCGTACGCCGAGGAAAAAACACTGGACATTATTTGTGGACGCAAATATACGGTGCACGATTTATATGGTTAGAGTTTGCTTAGCGAACTGTCTATATTTTAAATAATGTATAAAATGCCGACTAGTGTTACCGTTTCACGGCAAACGGTACAAAACAGAAAACATAAACTTAAACTTAAATGAATAATGAAAAAAATCTCTTTTCTGGATTTGGCTATTTTAAAAAAAAATTAGGAGAAAATAAGTTCAATACTGATATATAATCAATACGATTATATTTACAGGTTTTTATTTTTATTTTCTAATCGCGAACTGAAAGTAGATTACGCAGCTGTCGTGTCTCGCGAGATTCCAGTGTCTGCGACGCACAACTATTCAGTGACAACTATTATTGGCCGCCATCGCCATCGCAGTCACCGCCGTCAGCTGTAAGCATGTGCGTGGAGTTGGCATGAGATTTTAATGTAAACTATTTTTGTTGGAACTAGAAGAAAAAAAAAATTATAGACTCGGGTTATGTATAGCGACACGACCGTTCCTTGCCAATAGTTTAAACGTTTTAAGGAATAGGTAGATGAGTATATAATAAAATCGTATGTAATAATAGAATACATAAGATTTTGTAGTTTATCATGGCTTAATATTGCACGTATCTTTTGAAATCTTCATAGAAACTAATAAATTATATCAATCACTCAAATTAATTAATGTATTTTTGCAAACTCACAATATTATTAAAATTCTTTTTCTATTATAATTTAAGTCCTATTCCAGTCAAATATTAAATTCATTATTCAGATTCACGAATAAGAAAAAAATTAACTAGATTTTTAATATTACATTATTCACAACATATCTACTAATTCACTCAATATAAATACTGATTTCGGTATTGTATTCTAACAATGTTTGATATCGTATATACTATACAAACTGTTTTGTAGACAGTTTTTTAAATTACAATATTATGTGTAGGTGATATGCTGATAAATTGTATGCCAAACTCCATTAATAAACTACTTTTATAGTTTATTTTTTCTAGAATAATTATTACTGTAAATCTACAACCTAGTTATTAGGAAAATAGATTTTTCAAATAATTGATAATATCTATATAAATAAATAAACAAATAATTCATATATAAAAATAAATAAATAGCATCTTAGCCTAGAGTAATATTATATTTGTAAAATACGAGCGGTTTATACTCAATAAAGTATTTACAAAATTAATAGCAATGTGGCTGAATATGAAAATAAAAAATCGCAACTGAACAGAAAAAAATAAATGAAGGAATACTTTGAGAAAAAATAGTAGTTTAACATAGAGATTAATTAATTTAATATGAGAAATTATTTAAAATGAGTTCTTATTAGACATATAATATGTTGAGAAATATAAATACTTTGAATATTATTATTTATTATTATCTAAAATATATTGATATAAGATATTACTTTTCAAATAGGTTTGTACATTTTAAATATTATAAAAGTTGTTATTTTAATTTTATTGTGTAACTCTTCTCAAACTAATATAAGTTATATTTTGGGCACTTAATATTTCTAAATTTGTATTGATATCAAAATATATATAATGGTTATTTTTTAAAGTATGTTTAGAAAAATTTGAATTAGAGGCAATATTTTTTAATTTTATTTCAGAAATGTGTTCTTCATATTTTATTTAAAAATTTATGTTTGTCTTGCCTATATAAAATTTATTGCAAGTTTATTTAAAAAGAAATTTTTAAATGAAGATGGATTTTTCGTGAAAAAATAATCTTAAATTAATAAGGGTTAGTTAGTCGTTAAAGTGATAAAAATGTTGTGAGGAACTATAATCAATAAAAATTGAGAAGCGTTCCCTTGCCAAGTCTGTATCATACTCACCTGTTTTAGGTAGCCCATGAGAGCTCTTTAAACTTCTATCAAATTTGTTTATAAACATTTTCATAAGGTAAATAAACTTTAAAAAATTGTCTCTTAAAAAAATAACATCCTTCAACATATAATGCCTAGTCAGTAAAAATGAATATATATTGCCTTATATAGTCTTAAATATTAAAAAAATTAATTGAAATATTTAAGTTATTTTATCAGTCACTGAACTTGTAAAAAATTGTATTTTACATATTTTAGTATCGTCAGCTAAACAACTTGATATATCATTGTCAAATTATACAGTTTGCCGCAAGATTAATAGTACAACATTGAATGTTAAAGAAAATTAATTTTTTTCCTATACAACTTAATGAAAGTAAATTATATTTCAAATTATTTTCAACTTATGGTTTACGTATGAAATGTATTTCAAACTATAATTAAAAAAGATTTTTATTTTGTGAGGTATTACGTATCAACACGAACTACCGCTGATGAAATATTTAAAAAGTTAAACCACTTTCTTTTTGAAAATTGATTAAACTGGAAGAAGTGTTTTGGCTTCTGTTTTGATTGATACGGAGGTATTGTGATTAAAATAAAATTGCTTTCAGAAAATTGTACTTTCATACACTGCAGCATCTACATGGAGGCTTTAATAGTAAAGCGTATATCAGAAAAATTTAAACAAGTACTCTAGGAAGCCATAAAGGTAGTCAATTTTATTAAATCTTGGGCTCTACAATCTTCTTTATTAATAAAACTGTATTCTGAAATGAGGAGTGATCACATTCAATTACTTTTACATATGGAAATGAGATGGCACTCTCTCGAAGAATGCTCAGTATGTTATTTAAACTATATTCTGAGGTTCAGTTATTCTAAAGAGAGACCCATTCTGAACTCAGTGATAAAGTGACAGATAACCTGTGGATAACAATATTGGCATACTTATCAGACATTTTCCGTTTCTCAATGTATTCAATTTTAGTTAACAATGTAAATCAATAAACGGATTTTCAATAAATAACAAAATTAAGACATTTATTATGATAAATAAAATTACGACTATAAGTAATAAATTATTATTCATCAAATACGCTCCAATTGTACAATGCAATAATTTTGATTTTTGAGTAATTTGTAAGCTGTGAAAAAATTTTAAAACAAAAATTTGTTACTTTTTATTTTATTTTTTAAGAAAAATTTTGTCATTTTTATATCATATTTGCACATATTTTTTAATGTTTTTAAGGTCATCAACTTCCGAGCCCTAATAATAGTATTTTGAATGAAAATCTACGTATTTTTATAATTTGGAATAATTTGTGACAGAACACGAACTTCAGATGAAAGACAATATCATAAAAAACATAGAACATCATTGTAAAATGCTAAGTTTGAAGAATATTTTAAAGAAAATTATTCTGAATTTTCATGAATAATAAACCCAATAATTTTGGATTTAGATGATATACCTAAAACACTTACAATGAAAAAAGTCTTTAATAGAATTATCGTGAGATGAAATTTTGAAAATGGGATTTATTAAATTAGAGTTGGGTGAGTTTTGGATAAAAATAAAAACAAATATCTGTTGCTGTCTGAAAAATCATTTTTATTACCATTTACAACCACATATTTTTGTGCAATTAGAATAATTTTAATTTAAATATTATTAAAAAAATTAATAAACACATTAAAGAAAAATAAAACACAAGTACCAAATAATACTGTCAAACAATTGAAGTATGAAATATCAAAATAATATATTTAACAAATTCACTAAAATTCCTAACAATAATACTAATAATGTACTAGTAAAAATGGATTTTAAAAAAAATAATTATTTTATTAAGTATATAAATAATAGAACTAAAAACTTGACAAAAATCGCCCTTCATTTGAAAATGTTGGTGTATATAAACTTAAATATAATTGCAATACATTTTATATAGATAAAACAAATATAAAATAAAAAAAACACATTTCTGAAATAAAATTAAAAAGTATTGCTTCTAATTCAAATTTTTCTAAACATGTTTTAAAAAATAGCCAGAATATATATTTTAATATTAGTACAGATTTAGAAATATTAAATAACCAAAATAAAATTTACATTAATTCGGTTTGAGAAAAGTTACGCATAGACAATAAAATAAAAAAAACTTTTATACTTTTAGAAATTTACAAATCTATTTGAAAAGTAATATTTTATATCAATATATTTTAGATAACAATAAATACTTAATAATATCCAAAGTATTTATACTTCTTAACATATCTATATCTAATTAATAAGAACTCATTTTAAATAATCCCTATGACTAAATTTCTCAAAGTATTCCTTCATTTATTTTTTCCTATTCAGTCACGATTATATTCTTTTATATTTAGCCGCAATGTTATTAACTTTGTATATACCTGATGATGAATTTTTAATTCAATGCTGCCCATTTAATTGTCATTTCTATATTCACGTTGGCACTTGTTTATACTCCGTAGTATAAAGTTCAATTCACTATATAGCATTCTTGTATATTAATATCGGACTGAATATATTCTACATCCTTAATTTTGATTTCTTATCATTATACTACTGTTAATACTAATATTAATTGATAATATTGGCACTTACAATTTGATACTAGGAAATTTACAACACACATTAATTTCCTTATATTTTGGATTTCCTATAATTATTGGCTTTACTTACATACATTGCATTCATAATTCAAATTAATAAATATTTCAACTGTCAAATTTTTATCTAAGCGCTCCTCAACAATGAAAACACCAGAGTATAATATCATAGGCGCAATTTGGCTTAAATTTATGGGGGTGCTAAATTTAAGTTGATCAAAATGACCCGTGGGGGGCTTTGCCCCCCATACCCACTTACCACACCACCATTCATACATTCATCATACTAACTATTAAATAATTTATAATAAAATAACACTAAAAAAATAAAACACGCATTAAAGACATATGTATGTTTACAGGTACACGGTGTATCATTTATAATATTTATATTTATATTTTTTCATGTGGACCGTTACAGACCAATCTCTACCGGCCTAAAAATAATGATCAGCTTTCTATCGTGAGACGGAATAGTCGATATATTGATAGATGTTTCGGCGTAATCGTTGTCGTCTATTGTTCAGCCTTCTATAAAGTTTTCTTGTGTTTTAAATACATAATAATTCATTAATCATAATATTAACAATAAATTACCTATACCTAATATATTATTATTATGAAAGTGGAAAGTCTTAAAAATAAATTTGTCTTAAGCCTATGACAAAATATCAATACCTATGACTAAATAATAAAGTTATAACCAATAAATATTCGATGATGCTATTAAAAAAATTTGCGGGTGCTAATATAATATTAAACTCCCCAAATTTTGCCCATACAGAATATGTATAACATACAAAGTATGTGTCATTAGTGCCCCCTGTTGATAGTTGAATGCTACTAGTGGTGTTGGGTATTTAGGGGTGGGTGATCATACTATTGACCAAAACATTCTCATAACGACTGATATACAGTACATAGAAATATTATTTTATATAGTAGTGAAGTTACCAGTTGAAAATGTAGACAAACGATATCATTAGTAACAAAAAACTATTTTAAGCACTTGTATAGCTTATCCCATATTATAAAATAAATGAGAATATTTTATTAAATACAGACCATAAACACAATTATAACTTTGATATTTATTTAAAATAAAAATAGATGTTATTCAAAAATAAAAATTAATAAATTAAATAATACATGACATTTTAATAATAGTTAAATTTCTTCAGAAGTCGTCATTTATCATCGTCTTCATAAATTGAAGGCTGGGCGAGAATAACACGTTATGTAACTAAATTTTGGATTTCATTGTTTTTACAAAATATCAATGCTATGAAACAATTTCTATACATTTTTATTTTATTTTTTATTTTTAGATATGATCTAAAATTATGAGTATTATAATGTACTTTGCGTAATAAAAAGTAAAGTGCATGCTACAAATTTTAAAATTTTAATATAATCTTGAAAATACGATTGAAGCAATAGTTTCAAAATCAACAATGTCTTCAAAAACCACATTGCAAAAAAAAAAGAACCGGATGGGCCTCGTTCTGCTGTACACTTGGGGGTGGTGTGCGACTCTTCATAGGATAGGTCATTATAAAGGATTTGTTAAATTTGAATTCAATGATAGGCATCATTGTATACGAAAAACGATTTTGAACGGAGATGATATGTTAGTCTAGAATATAATACATTGTAATTTATAAATATTGTAATAAGTATATTTTATTTTGAAACGAAAAATTTAGAAAAATTGTCTATAAATAAGTCAAAATATGTCAAAATACATTGAAGATTTGATGAAAATTTTGAATTGTTGCGGTTTTTCGTTTTTGAGTTAGAGCATTTAAAAAAAATGTAATTTGTAAAAACGTGATTTTGCGTAAAATTTCCCGTTTTTTCGTAATTTTTATATCGTTTTTTTCGATTTTCTTAAAAAGTATTGAAAAGTTGGATTTTTGACTAGCCAAAGTACCATCTACATTCACTTTCCTTTCAGAAAAAATGCTGCTTAAGCAAATCGAAGCATTTTTACTGCCAAAAAAGGTGTCGTCAGACACAAAAAAAAAAAAAAAAAAAAAAACACTCATCATTGTAAAACCAATAGATTCCATCACTCCGTTCAGAATCTAAAATAAACAAATATGATAATATGACAAGAAATATAAAATAAAGTAGTTTAAATTATAATAAGAAATTCCTATACTTTGGGATGTGGTTTCATGAGTCTCAATATAGAAACATGGTAAGTTTCAATGTAATTATTAGTCCTTATATCTTGGTTAAAATCTGTTAATGCCTACAGTCCCATTGTGTCAAACCAATATCCCCAAACATAGTTCAACTAGAAATCTGCAAGTTATGTTGATATTTTTGGATATTCATTTCATAATCAAATATTGAATTAAACCCATCTACCATTGATTAAATGATTTCTCCAAGACCTATTGCTAAAAAGTATGATAAAACAAGGATGTTAAGGAATAAAAAGTATAAATAATTTCTATGTTAAGTCAATTACTAATCATCCAGTCGGTCAGATAACTTATAATAGTTAAACAATTACCATTCTAAACACACGTGCACTTATGGGATTATCTCAAATTCATTCAATTGAATACTCTAACCCTTTTATTTTTGCATGACATATGACAACCTTAATAAATTGAAAATACTTCTTATTCTTCAATAAATATGAAAACTAAACTTTACCTATTATATAGATGGATTTTTGAAATATATTAGTAAATTGTATATTTTCTTCTTCCATCAACAAAGAATGTAAATGACTTATATTTTGAGGATTAAATGGAAAACATCTATGCCCATTCTTTCAGCAGCTTCCATGTAGTTGAGAGCACTATAAGAGTAACTAATAAATAAATTGATCCTATTTATTACTAATTCAATTACGATTATTATTATAATTATAAGTCATTTAATAATTGCCAATATGGAATTTAACGATATCTCATATAATAATATACATAACATAACTGAAATGTAAATTATATACAAACACAAAAAAAATAACTGTCTAATTCTTACTTTACAATAAATTTCAGGTAAATGCCATGTGGAGTATATGGCGATTATTTTTTGCCAAACATCTATCAGTCAAATCTGTCCGAAGTAACAGAATTTCTTCATTGAAATCCTTTACAAGATAATTATGTCACTTTGTTAACACTAAACACATGTCATCATAATTAGTGTTAAACAAAAGCTGTAACATAAAATTTGTTATGAAGTTTTTTTCATGACATACTAGATATCAAAACAGTAAATTATATAAATAATTATGTTAAGATGGTTTATATATAAAATTTGTAACATTTATATATTTTTATTTTCGATTAAGAACCTGAAGATAAAAGGATTCTACTAATAAGACAAATAGGTTTACCGTAGATCAACAAAAAACTTTTTTTTAACCGAACGCAAATATACACAATACAACATAATATAATGTATATTATTCAATGTATAATAAAAACAAATGTAGGTACACAAGGAAAATTAAGAAAAATAAAGCAGATTTTTTCACAAAATATGTTTAAATCAATTTATAAATTACTTTAAATAACATTCATCTTCAAAAAACTTGTCTTATTTTTTGGACAAAAATAATTTTGCATAATATTTTTAGAAAGTGTCTAATTTATAATCTGAAATTTCATGTTTAAAAATTAATTACTTTTTAATTTTCTTTACACGAGTCTTATTTAATTCTCATTACTTATTTAATTATATGCTAATTGTTAAGTATTGTATTAATTAGTAACATATAAAATAAACATAGGTATCAATTATAAGAAATAGGTAACTATACATTTTTGAATAGCACTTTTACAGGTACATACTTAAAATTAAAGCATTTAAAATATTATACTGTATTATACAATTAACATAATTGTACCGTAGAAAATTAAACAATTTATGAAAAATATAAAAGGTAGGTAGATACCTTACAATTTATACACAAACAAATAATTTTTAAGCTAGATATTTATAATACATACATGATATATTACATATATCTAAAACATTGTATATGTTTTTTAGATGAATATAAAGAAAAATAGCATTGACAGAAAAGCATTTTCCAATTACATTGCTATCTATAATAATATAAGTCAAAAATATACTAAATTATATGCCTCAAAATTTTAATCCAAAAACATATCCAATATTTAATTTTTTTCAGAAAATAATTTATTACCTACCATTGATATTTAAAAGTTGGTCCATTTTTACTAGTTTATTAACAGATGCAAAACTAAAAAAGAACCGGATGGGCCTCGCTCTGCTGTACACTTAGGGTTGGAGTGCACCTCGCTTATAGGATAGGTCATTATTATAATGGATTTGTTAAATTTGAATGCAATGATAGATATCATTGTATACGAATAACGATTCTGAACGGAGTTCATATGTTTGTCTAGGATATAATACATTGTTATTTATAAACATTGTAAAAAGTATATTTTATTTTGAAACGATAAATATATTTTTCAATTAGGATGGGTTGGCAGTTGCATACAGCGATATAGTTTGTCAGTCTAGAACATTCTACATTATATTATATTTTACATGTAATTTTATGTCAATATTCGCTGTTCAAACGCTTATAAAAAATAATTGTGCCTATGGATTTTAATAATTTTTGAATGACATTAAGAACTACTTCTGTGGAATCTTCTATTAAATTTTCAAGTATTTTGTACGAGCCAAATTTTTTATTTTTTATTTTTTATTACCGATTATAAAAATATAATGTAAAAAAATCGAATATTTTAAATGCCTATAAGTGGCTTAAAAATCAATATAATATTTTGAAAAAAATATTGCATAAAAGAAATACCAATCTTAACAGCTGGTAGAAATTTCAAAAATCTGCGACTTATACTTTTTGAATTATAAAAAATATTTAAAATCGTCTGAGAATAAATCGCTATTTTATGCAATTTCGTAAATATTTAAATTTCAAACAGTCATACAATTTTTTCTTCTTAGTCCGGTAGAAATTTTTTTAAAGATTTTTGAAGAGTAGCTCATAGATAACCTAGTGTTAAAATTTTGAACCTTAAGTATGAACAAAAAAAATTTTATGAATTTTTATCTACAAATAACTTGCAAATTATCGTGATTTTTACATATTTCGTATAAATTGGAACTTTGAGCACTTATAAAAAAAAATTGTGACTTACGATTTTAGATTTTTTTTTATCAGTTAAGGAACAACTTATAAGAAACCTTGTATTAAATTTTCAAGATTTTCTGGGCAGCTAAAAAATTTTTATCGTTATTTAAAAAAAAATACTTAAAAAAATTGAAAATTTCAATTGTCTATAAATAGCTCAATAAAAGTCAAAATACTTTGAAAATTTAATGGTATATAGAGAACGCTAATCTAAACATTTGGTGAAAATTTCAAGTATTTACATCGATTAGTTTTTGAGTTATAGCAAAATAAAAAATTTGATTATGTCGAAAACTGGTTTTGCGTAAAAACTCTCGTTTTTCCCTTAATTTTAGGGCTTTTCCCATCGCAAAATTTTTTACTTTTGACCCCCCAAAGTACCAAAAAGATTCACTTTCCTTTCAGAAAAGTTGCTACATAAGGCAATCGAAGCATTTTTACTGCCCCAAATCGTGTCGACAGACAAAAAAAAAAAAAAAAAAAAAAAAAAAACACAAATCATTGTAAAATCAATACATTCTTCACTCCGTTCAGAATCTAAAACAGTATAACTTAACAATTACTATTTTTCTCGGTTTGAGAGATCGTGAGATATTTTTATAACTGTAATATAACTTTTATCATTATTAATTTATTTTCTAACATTGTTAACAATTGATTATACAATCGAATATGGTAATTTTGATTCAGATAGTCGGTACTGCTTTTCTGAATTTCGGCCTTTACCATTTCTACCTTTTGTTCCATAAAATAGTTATTCCAAACTCAATTTGTTCGAATATTTGTTATATGAAATATTTGTTCCAACGACTAATTATTCCAAAATTCATTATGTCACGATGGCCTAGGATTCTAATAATTTTTTATTTAAAGGTTTATTGTTCCAATTTATATTTAGACCAATATTAGCTTATTTCAAATCTAATTTGTTCCAATGGATTTTTATCACGCAACATATTTTTCAAGTTTGGAACAAATATTTATTGGAACAACTATTATATGATAAAAATATTTATTATTATTTATTATTTCTTAAGTAAATATTAGATAGATAAGTAAATATTTAAAGATATATATTAGATAGACAAATATAATTGTTTATTTTACTTCTACTTACTAAATCGCATGATTTCTAATCCTATTAGAGTTGTGAGTACAATGTATCTGATTGGCCAATATTTTTATGGCGGTAAATTCAAAACTATAAAATCAAATAATATTGTATAAATGTGTATTATTATTATGTATTTTGTGTATTTTGCAATAAAAAATGCACTTAAAATGCAAAAAATACAATATAAAATTCCAAAAATTACAGTATAAAATGCACTTAAAATGATTTTTAATTTAATTTTTATATTTATATTGATATTATAAGATATTACCTATACATTGGTAAATCACATTTTACATGCATAAAAAATGTGTATTAAAAAAAAAAAATCAAATATTGATTTTGATTTGAATTTCACACGAAACATTTTTTTTAAATTGTGTAATACTTAAAAAGCTACGTTTCACAATCACCGAAAAAAGAAAATACACTTTCCTACAAATTCTCAGCCATAATTATAACATTTAGATATTAAAAAAGCTTAAGAGGTGTTTATTATAAAAAAATATGGTACTAATTTTCCTTTTTACTCTTCTATCCAACTATTTAGATTCCTTTTTCTAGTTCTGTTTAGTTTTATAATACATTATTATTCACTATTCTTTATTCAGTAATCTTGTACATGGGCGTAGTTTGACATAATTATATGTGGGGGTTTATAGGACTAGAAAAATATACTATTCAGCTTTTTTCTTAATATATAATATACTAAACATTTTTTTAAAAAAAAAACAGACACCGGTTTCCAGAAAAATACTGAAATAAATAAATATTATTATATGATATAGTTTTTATTTACTATTTATTGGCATTATTTTTATTTTTCATAATTAGACAAGAATGGTTCAATTATTTTAAGGCTTTCAATATATTTTATTTTAATATAATTATAATTATTATAGTAATAATAAGTACCTATTTGGCTTTTATTAAATGTAAATACTTTTTAAGTTTGAAATTACTAAATTACTAATATGTTGTATTATAATGAATAAATATTATGTGTTTACATTTACTTCTTAATAATATAATATACAATTAAGTATGGTAAACAACTTGCAATAAATACACCTGGCTACAAATAGAAAAAAAAATAAAACACTTATCAAATGTTCAGTTGGTACAAGATTACTGAATAAAGAATAGAGAATAATAATGTATTATAAAACTAAACCGAACTAGAAAAAGGAATCTAAATAGGTGGATAGAAGAGTAAAAAGGAAAATTAGTACCAAATTTTTTTTATAATAAACACCTATTAAGCTTTTTTAATATCTAAATATTATAATTAGGGTTGAGAATTTGTAGGAAAGTGCATTTTCTTTTTTCGGTGATTGTAAAACATAGCTTTGTAAGTAGGTATTACACAATTTAAAAAAAATGTTTCGTGTGAAATTCAAATCAAAATCAATATTTTAATTTTTTTTTTTTTTTAATACACATTTTCATGCATGTAAAATGTGATTTACTAATGTATAGGTAATATCTTATAATATCAATATAAATATAAAAATCATTTTAAGTGCATTTTATACTGTAGTTTTTAGCATTTTAAGTGCATTTTTTATTGCAAAATACACAAAATACATAATAATAATACACATTTATACAATATTATTTGATTTTATAGTTTTGAATTAACCGCCATAAAAATATGGGCCAATGAGATCCACTGTACTCACAACTCTAATAGGTTTAAAAATCATGCTACTAAATCACAATTTTGTAATCTTTAACCTATAACCTATGAGTCTCAATATTGAAACATGGTAAGTTTCAATGTAATTATTAGTCCTTATATCTTGGTTAAAATCTGCTAATGCCTACAGTCCCATTGTGTCAAACCAATATCCCCAAACATAGTTCAACTAGAAATCTGCAAGTTATGTTGATATTTTTGGATATTCATTTCATAATCAAATATTGAATTAAACCCATCTACCATTGATTAAATGATTTCTCCAAGACCTATTGCTAAAAAGTATGATAAAACAAGGATGTTAAGGAATAAAAAGTATAAATAATTTCTATGTTAAGTCAATTACTAATCATCCAGTCGGTCAGATAACTTATAATAGTTAAACAATTACCATTCTAAACACACGTGCACTTATGGGATTATCTCAAATTCATTCAATTGAATACTCTAACCCTTTTATTTTTGCATGACATATGACAACCTTAATAAATTGAAAATACTTCTTATTCTTCAATAAATATGAAAACTAAACTTTACCTATTATATAGATGGATTTTTGAAATATATTAGTAAATTGTATATTTTCTTCTTCCATCAACAAAGAATGTAAATGACTTATATTTTGAGGATTAAATGGAAAACATCTATGCCCATTCTTTCAGCAGCTTCCATGTAGTTGAGAGCACTATAAGAGTAACTAATAAATAAATTGATCCTATTTATTACTAATTCAATTACGATTATTATTATAATTATAAGTCATTTAATAATTGCCAATATGGAATTTAACGATATCTCATATAATAATATACATAACATAACTGAAATGTAAATTATATACAAACACAAAAAAAATAACTGTCTAATTCTTACTTTACAATAAATTTCAGGTAAATGCCATGTGGAGTATATGGCGATTATTTTTTGCCAAACATCTATCAGTCAAATCTGTCCGAAGTAACAGAATTTCTTCATTGAAATCCTTTACAAGATAATTATGTCACTTTGTTAACACTAAACACATGTCATCATAATTAGTGTTAAACAAAAGCTGTAACATAAAATTTGTTATGAAGTTTTTTTCATGACATACTAGATATCAAAACAGTAAATTATATAAATAATTATGTTAAGATGGTTTATATATAAAATTTGTAACATTTATATATTTTTATTTTCGATTAAGAACCTGAAGATAAAAGGATTCTACTAATAAGACAAATAGGTTTACCGTAGATCAACAAAAAACTTTTTTTTAACCGAACGCAAATATACACAATACAACATAATATAATGTATATTATTCAATGTATAATAAAAACAAATGTAGGTACACAAGGAAAATTAAGAAAAATAAAGCAGATTTTTTCACAAAATATGTTTAAATCAATTTATAAATTACTTTAAATAACATTCATCTTCAAAAAACTTGTCTTATTTTTTGGACAAAAATAATTTTGCATAATATTTTTAGAATGTGTCTAATTTAAAATCTGAAATTTCATGTTTAAAATCTATTTTATTATTTCAAATCTAATCTGTTCCAATGGATTTTTATCACGCAACATATTTTTTGTTTGGAACAAATATTTATTGGAACAACTATTATATGATAAAAATATTTATTATTATTTATTATTTCTTAAGTAAATATTAGATAGATAAGTAAATATTTAAAGATATATATTAGATAGACAAATATAATTGTTTATTCTACTTCTACTTACTAAATCGCATGATTTCTAATGCTGGGTTGCATAAAAGTTCACTAAACGTTTAATGAGCTAATAGCGCGTTAATGAATGATTAAATTATTTATTGGTTCATTAAATGTTCATTGAAAGGTTTTTCGATTGTATACGTTTTTTTTTATTTTTTAAATATAGACTATTTTTAGACACACCTCATAAAATATTGTATTTTTATTACATTTAATATTGTAATTTTTAATATTTGATTTATTTTAAATTATCATTTTGTAATGGTGATAATAATCGAAGTTCTACACATAACCTGGGTATCATGGTTAATACCAGAGTATTTTAATGAACTGTTTATAGAATCAAAATGGTTCATTAAATTTATTTAGTGATTTGATAAATTTTATCATTAAATAAATTTAATGAACGGATTCATGCAACCCGGCATTATGCCTAAACCTATTAGAGTTGTGAGTACAATGGATCTGATTGGCCAATATTTTTATGGCGGTAAATTCAAAACTATAAAATCAAATAATATTGTATAAATGTGTATTATTATTATGTATTTTGTGTATTTTGCAATAAAATATGCACTTAAAATGCTAAAAACTACAGTATAAAATGCACTTAAAATGATTTTTATATTTATATTGATATTATAAGATATTACCTATACATTAGTAAATCACATTTTACATGCATGAAAATGTGTATTAAAAAAAAAAAAAAAATTAAAATATTGATTTTGATTTGAATTTCACACGAAACATTTTTTTTAAATTGTGTAATACCTACTTACAAAGCTATGTTTTACAATCACCGAAAAAAGAAAATGCACTTTCCTACAAATTCTCAACCCTAATTATAATATTTAGATATTAAAAAAGCTTAATAGGTGTTTATTATAAAAAAAATTTGGTACTAATTTTCCTTTTTACTCTTCTATCCACCTATTTAGATTCCTTTTTCTAGTTCGGTTTAGTTTTATAATACATTATTATTCTCTATTCTTTATTCAGTAATCTTGTACCAACTGAACATTTGATAAGTGTTTCATTTTTTTTTCTATTTGTAGCCAGGTGTATTTATTGCAAGTTGTTTACCATACTTAATTGTATATTATATTATTAAGAAGTAAATGTAAACACATAATATTTATTCATTATAATACAACATATTAGTAATTTAGTAATTTCAAAATTAGTACCACATTTTTTTTATAATCAACACCTATTAAGCTTTTTTAATATCTAAATATTATAATTAGGGCTGAGAATTTGTAGGAAAGTGCATTTTCTTTTTTTGGTGATTGTGAAACATAGCTTTGTAAGTATTACACAATTTAAAAAAAATGTTTCGTGTAAAATTCAAATCAAAATCATTATTTTAATTTTTTTTTTTTTTTTAATACACATTTTTATGCATGTAAAATGTGATTTACTAATGTATAGGTAATATCTTATAATATCAATATAAAATTTATATTTAATATAAAAATCAAATTAAAAATCATTTTAAGTGCATTTTATACTGTAATTTTTGGAACTCTATATTGTATTTTTTTGCATTTTAAGTGCATTTTTTATTGCAAAATACACAAAATACATAATAATAATACACATTTATACAATATTATTTGATTTTATAGTTTTGAATTTACCGCCATAAAAATATGGGCCAATGAGATCCACTGTACTCACAACTCTAATAGGTTTAAAAATCATGCTACTAAATCACAATTTTGTAATCTTTAACCTATAACCTATAACCATTAACCTGTTAACCGCCATGGTACGTCAGTACGTTATGGACCAGATTTTGCGGAACAAAAGTTCGAGCAAAACTGAGTGTTGGCAGTTAGTATACACGAGTCTAATTATTTATGACGTTATAGCAATATTAAATTAAAACCATTTATTCACTCATAAACGTTTTTCGAATGTTTCGAAAGGAAGCATATTCTCAGGAAAAATTACAAATATTGAAATGCTTATCAATGTATCATAAATCGATTATCCACAAGTATTTCGAGTATAATAAGCGAAAAGTACGAACAAACAAAAAGTAATCGAGTAGCGACCATCTATTAGTTATCTTAGTCCGTGGTTGTGAGCAACCCAGCATTTTTCACTCGATTATTTCAACTGATTTCGAATTTTGTTACCGAAAAATCACTTAATAATTTTCAAAACAATCGTTTATATCAAAAATCGAGAATTTCGATTGCATTAAAAATCGTGAATTTCTATTATTTTTATCGATTGTTCCCATCGCTAGTCTTGATCATTTTTCGTACAAGTGTTCATCACTCAAGTAGTCCGTCGTTAACAAAGTGCTCTTTGTACTCCACAACGCTCGTCACTTGGCGGGAATCTTCAACCACGTTGTTTTATGACGCCCGACTACACTCTTACGTTTATCTCTTGCGATATTTTGCTCTCGTTCTCGTCTCAGGTTAAACGTTACTTTTCTGTTTACCCACACGGCGTTTGTACACAGTGTTAAATTCGTTTAAACCAACTTAAAGCGATGGTTACAATGATGGAGATAGAGTCGGCCATGGTCGGCATGGTGATCGGTCGTGGTGGTACTAAGATTAAGAGCATTCAACGGGAAACTGGTGCAATGATCAAGATCAATGACACGCCGTCATCTTCGGACAAGCGGTCCGTGAGGATTACCGGCTCTGAGGATTCGCAGCGTAAGGCCGCGGCAATGATCTCGTCGATCACCGGCTGCGATCTGGGATCGGTAAAGATTGGTGCGTCTACATCAGTGCCGAGGAAGCCTCGCCGAGCCCGTCGTGAACAATCGCCACCCGAACAGTTGCATCTCACTGCTGAGCAGTGGGCCGAAATTGATCGTGAAGCTGAAAATATTAAGAACGAGATAAGGAAATCATATCCAGCAATCAAGAAGGATTTTTACGTGGAACACCCGGATATCACTGCTTTGAGTGACATCGAAGTAAGTGAGTTCAGGCATCAAAAAAACTGCATTTCAGTGAAATATGTAAACAATGATAGTAGTTCTCAGTCAATACCAAAACCAGTTAAAACATTTCAACATGCTTTCCATGCATTCCCTGAAATCTTAAAGGTCATCGATAAACAAGACTTCTTGGAGCCATCACCAGTGCAGTGTCAAGCGTGGCCAATCATTATGAGCGGACATGATCTTATTGCCATTGCCCAGACGGGAACAGGAAAGACATTGGCATATATATTGCCAGCTTTGATTCATCTAGTTCGACAGCCAGTAGAACGTCATTTACGCATTGGTCCATCTGTGGTTATATTAGGTCCGACCAGAGAGCTTGTGCAACAAATTGAGGAAGAGATTAAAAAGTATGTGTATGATAATATTCATGTTATGAGTGTTTATGGTGGAGTTGATGTGAAAAGTCATATAATTGCTATTGATAATGTTATGCCAGATATCTTAGTAGCTACTCCTAGAAGACTCAATGATTTGGTTGGTATAATGGCAATTAAACTAAATCATGTTTCGTATTTAGTTCTTGATGAAGCAGATCGTATGTTAGATATGGGCTTCAAAAATCAAATTGAATTAGCATTGCGACATATACGTGATGATAAGCAAACTATTTTAACCAGCGCTACTTGGCCAGAAGCTGTTGAAAAGCTTGCCAATTATTATACTAAGAATCCACTACACTTGACTGTTGGTTCATTTGATCTAACTACTGTGAGTACAGATGCACTACAACTCGTTATACTTAAAGAACATGAAAAAGATTTCTGGTTAAACAAGTATATGAAAAAATCATTCCCAAAGGATTATAAAGTTATTATATTTATGCGCAACAAAATATCTCTTGATAAACTTTACTCAAAGTTTCAACAAAAAAATATTAAATGCAGGTAATTCTATTTAAACATAATAGTATAACATATCTTAATATCTTATGAATTAACACATAAATTAATTTTTAGGTGTATACATAGCGGACTATTAAAAACGGAACGAGAGTCTTCATTAGCTGATATTCGTTGTGGCATCGTAAACATATTAATTGCTACAGATGTGGCATCCAGAGGATTGGACATTAAGGATTTTAACTTGGTAATCAACTATGATTTCCCACGGAATATTGAAGAATATGTTCATAGAGTAGGCAGAACTGGAAAACAAGGTGAGGCAATCACTTTCTTTTCCAATCGAGATAAAAAACATGCTGCTGCTCTCATTGATGTTTTGGATGAGACCGATTTTCCTATTCCATCGAAGTTGTACACGATGGTAGTTTAATATAGTTTAATATAATTTAATATTATATTATAATATTTTTATATTCAACATTAAAATTAGTATATTTTCACTGAAAATTATGTTCATTAAACTAAGAATTTTTCACTATAATAAAGTTAACAATACATTTTTTAAATTATATTTTTATTCTAAGCAAATATTTTACTTATTAAAAATATTTTTTTAAATTATTTTTATATTAAATATTTAACTTATTTAAAATAATGTTTAATTTTGGTGTTTTATAACATTCTCATCATAAATATATAATTAATTAAACTACATTAATAATATAAATTTAAATTTCAGATAACTTGTTGATAAATTTTTTTTTTCCTGGTATTACAGTTATAATTAACATTTCAATACTATTACTTTTATTTGATATATTTTTGTTGAATCGCCGTCACATTAAAACATAACCCATACTCTACAAAATAATGTTGTAGAGAACAACCTCTATTATTATTTCATCATAATACCATTAGCTCAGAATTACAAATAAAACAATATTATACAAGCTGGAAAAATGAAATATCAAAGTAATTGATATTCAAAGCATAATATATATGTTTTATGATATTTTTAATGCTAAGCTTATCAATGTCTAATATGGGTTTATATTTATTAAATGTATAAGCACAATCATTTTCATATTTTAAAATTTTAAATTATTAGAACTACCTAAAAGATAAATTAATAGGTGTTTTTAAATGGTAAATTCATTTGTAAAAACAATTTAATTAGAAATTTGAGTATATTTTCTTTTAACTTCATTAAATTTAATTTTAACACATTTATAAAGTTCTATGTAAAAATAATTTTATATTTTGTATTGTCTGTAATTCCAATGGTAAGAAATATGTGTTGTGTTTGGACTTACACTATTAATTTTTTTAAATAATATTAATGGTCCAACAGGTTTAAGTAGAAAATATATTGATGTGTAATAAAATTTATTTTTATATTCAGGAAAAATTTTGAAAATATGTTATAAAAAAAATATGATTCATTTTTAAACAGATTTAAATTTTAGTAGTAAAATAAAAGTTCAAAATGTAGAATATAAATAAATACAAAATAAATAGTATATATTATATTTTCTGATTAAGTAAATATATGTTAGAAAAAATGTTTTGTTCCCTTTTATTCTTTTTTATTAATAGGGTGCAGACTTGTATGTATAATTTAATAATTGTATTGTAATTGATAATCTGAAATAAAGTATATACCGAGCTTGAAGTTTTTATTAAATATTCATTTTTTATTTTACATATTTGGATAAAAATATGTATACATATTTTTTAGTTTCAAATACATATTAATCCGCGCACAAATTATTAATAATATTAAAATTTAAATGGTATTCAAGATTTTCTTTGTAACATTTATGAAATGCGCCTAGTTACTTGTAAATTGAATACTATCATTTATTGTTGTCTGAGCATCTTTTATAAGGTTTATATTAGTTTGTTTTTTACAAATTCATATTTTTTGTCTATTTATATTTTGTCAATGTTTCTTAATACTTAAAAGTCCTTTCTTTTTAGAGAAAATATTGTTTAATTTAGTTTTATTAATGATCTTTTTATCCAGGAAAAATGTTAAATAATTCTTGCAGTTAATTAATTTTTTAAAAAAAAATGAATATCGTAGACATATTTTGAGTTTCTAATTTATTAATTATTTTTATCAAAAATTACAAATGAGAATAAATATTAATTAATTTATTACTGATTTTTAATATCAAGTACTTTTTGTGTATCATAAACTGCAAAATTTTCAACTACTTTTCAGTACATTAAAACCTATTACACATTAGTATATATTACAATGCATGTAAGTTCATGTCTTATAACGTGAATTGTGATAGCTAGTGCATTATCGTCATAGTTATGTAAAGATTGAATAAAATAGTTGCTTGGTTCAAAAAGAAAAATATAAAAATATATTTTAAGTTTTTTAAGATCAATCATTTCAGTTACGAGTTATTCTTTTAAAAGAACTTTTTAAAAGTTATGTTTCATTAAAACACAATCAAGCAAGACGTTTGAAATCATTGTTAGCAATAAGATTGTTAACAATAATAATTTTTTTGCATAGTTTAATATAATATTATAATAAAAATAATAATAATAATAATAATTATAGTACATAATAGCAATATGAGCTACAAAGAATATAATAATTATAATAAAATATAACAAATAAAATAATTAAAAATTACATAACTAAAAACTTTAAAAGTATTTTATGCACTTAGAGAGATATTCATCTGTTACTCATATTATTGAATTGAAATCTAACTTCGATACCATTTTATGTTCTGTAAAAAGCAGCAATATAAATAATTTTTATATAATTAAAATAACCAGAATTGAATCAGCGCTTAAGTATGTAATCATTTTTATGTTTGCTTGTTTTTTTTTTTTCAACATATGTAAAATGTATGTGTATTCAAAAACATAATTTACTTAATAGATAGACTTAAAGGATAAAAAATAAATATATTGAAATACCAAGCATTATTATACTTCAAAAATAAATAAATACAGATTAGCAAAATATAAAAAAAATATTAATTTGTTATAATTAAATGTAAAATTATTAAATATTTATGAACACAATTAAAAATTAAATGTCATGGGCATCTTCTTCTTCTTCTTCTACTTCGCCTTCCTCCCAACTATATGGGGTCGGCCACCCTTGTCCTACACCTCCACTTTACTCGGTCAATCACATCTCCTCTGCACACACCGACAGCCCTCATGTCATTCTCCATAGTCTCCAACCATCTCTTTTTTGGTCTTCCTCTTCCTCTTTTCCCTTCAACGTCCATCTTCATAACCACTCTTACTGCATTCTTTTCCTCTTGCCTCATCACATGCCCAAACCATCTCAGCCTATTTTCTCTCATCTTGTCCACAATTGGCGCTACACCAACACTACCTCTCACGTATTCATTCCTTATTCTATCTTCTCTTGTCACTCCACTCAACCATCTAAGCATTCTCATTTCCGCGACACTCATACTTTGTTCTATTCTCCTGTTAACCGCCCAACACTCTGAACCATACAGCATAGTTAGTCTCACTACACTTTTATAAAATTTACCTTTCAGCCTAATTGGAATTCTCTTATCGCATAACACGACCGATGCTTCTCTCCATTTCATCCACCCGCACTTAATCCTATGTTTTACATCAATGTCAAAGCCCCCGTCCTTTTGAACAAAAGATCCTAAATATTTAAAGCTCTCAACTCCACCTATCACATCACATCGGCATACTCGTAAGTAACTATTACATTTTAAATAAATATCAGTTTATTATGTTATAAATAGGATGAAAATACAAGAATGAATTATTAGTTATAATTAGAGCTCAGATTTTTATGACTGCAAATATTTTTTGGTACGACTAGTTTTATGATGAAATAAGATATAAATCCTATTCATGAAGTCTAGAAATCAATAAACAAATATATTTTTGCATATAATTGAATATTTGATATTTTTAAATATATAAATGCATATAGTGTTTATTTCTAGATTTAGTAGTATCATTATATATAAATATTCTTCATATTTTATTCAATTTTTATCAGCTATTGTTAATCATATAAAAGTAAAAGGTGTTTTATTATTAATATAAGGTAATATTTATATACAAATTAAAATGGTTAAGTTTAAATATTATTAATTCTCTGGCACTTTAAATATTAACTTAATAGAGGTGGAGTAATTAGTTCTATTTATAAAAACATTCTTTCTGGCAGTTGCAAGATTTTTCAAGTTTGAAAATATCAGCAAAATCATAGTTATATAGTGTAATAAATTCTGATTTTTGAAGTGGTATATATTTAATATTAATAAGTCATCTTTCTTATTCTATAATATATAAACATAAGTATTTTTAAATTTTATTTTAAAAGATTTAAAAAAGTCCATAACTTATTTTCAATCATTTTTTTAATATTATACAATATGTATATTATGTATTTACATATTTAAAATTTTTTGGAATATAAATTAATAAAATGTTGGTCATTAACACTTAAGCTTCAGTTATAATTAAGTACTTAGTTTGAAAATTCTGTGTCACCAATGGCACAGAATCTTTTTTATATGACTGAGCTAAATCCTATTATGGGTAACCCACCTATTTACTAAAAAATCATAATTAAACAGCAAGTGTTGTATATCTGTGAACTATGAGTATTTACTACCTTATGATTACACATATTATAATTATTAATAATATTATAGAATATTAAATATTTTTATCATACAATAATAACAATAACATATCTTGTACTATTAAGTCACTCATCTACTCACCCATCACCTTAAAAAGTTCTGGAGTATATATCCCACTTGCTATGTATGGCACCATTCTGTGCCACTTAAATTAATTTGTCAGTCCTACTCAATGTTGCACAAAGATAATTAAAAATGTGTCTAGATAAAGATAAAAGAAAACACTACTTGGATAAAAAAAGATTTTTTTTATTTTAATAATTAATCTACATTTTTTTTTCTTTTCGTAAATTTATACCTACTTAAAAAAAAATTAAATTAAATTAAAATTAACTTAACTTATCTAATAGGTGTCACGAATATAAATAATGAACAAAAAATATTTATATTATGTAAATTTATGTATGAGAAATAAGTAATACATAATAAGTATTAAGTTAAAAAAAAAAAATCATTCTTTGTATGTATATTATAATTTAATAAAAAAAATTCATTACAGTTTATATAATACTTATAATACTTATTAAGGAGTAATATTTATGGTTAAAATATTTAAAAGTTAATTTGACCATTATCTGTATTATTTAATTCTCTTTTTTAGGAATCAAATATTAAAAGAGTCACTAGAAAGTATAAATTGAATAGTATATATTTAATATGTAAACATTTCTTAAAAATAATACTTATAGGCACAATTTAAATAATATAACTAAACATATATTACAGTAACACAAATTTTAATATAATAGTAATTAATTATAAAGCTAATAATTAAATAATATTAATAAAGTCTTCATTAATTTTAAATTTTCAAGTTCAATTTTTAAAATCTTTTGAATAAATATAATAGTTAATATAAATATTTTTAATGACATATTTAATAGTAATTAAACTTTCCTAACTAATAATATCAACTTATTTTTAACAATTTTCCATGACTATTGTACCCAAACAGAAGTATTAATTTAATTTTTTAATAAAAAAAACAAGCAATATCAGAAATGTAAAAATTGTAAACTCCCAATAATTCATTTTACATAAACCAAAATAATAAAGCTCATTAAAAAAGTTAGAAAACTTTAATAATAGCGAATAAAGTATAAATAAAAAAATGTATAATAAATTATTAAAAATAAAAATAAATTATTTTTTGTCATGTTCTGGAACTTATTTGAAATCAAAATTCATAAGTGTTAACATAGCATATGAACACACATAACAAAAAATATATATACAAAACCTTTTTACTACTACCTTTGTCAATTTCATATACCTGGATATCCGTTTTGCTGAACCTTGAGAAAACCCCAGCATCAGTAATGCAACCAAGTGTATACTATCATGTTGTTCTTTGGATGTATATAATTCAGGTACAATGCTGAGCAAAAATGGCACGATTATAGACTAAAAAATAATAAATTATTCAATTAGTTGATAAAACAGTTAACTGGGATAAATAATGATCAAATTGTGTATCAACATCAAAATTCATGAAATAAAGTAATAGAATAAATAAACTATTATTAAGTGAAAAACAAATATTTATTATATTTAATAACTTATAAAGTTTAATAAACTTATAAGCATATTTTAGTTTAACTCACTTTAAATTAACATACAGTTACCAATAAAAATTAACTGTATTATAATCATGTAATAAATTAAAGCTTAAGAATTAAGAAATATTGAGTAGTTATGTTTGAGACATAATTATTCATACAATAAAAAGTCAATTTTGAATAAATATGAGCAAGATACAGAAAATTATATACCACTTATACGCATGTATGTTTATAACTTTAGGTTAGTATTATAATTTTTAATTAAATGTAATGATTAATTACTTAATTTAAAAAAAATATTCTGAAAAGTGTACCGTTTGTAATTAAAAATTTAGTTTAAAATACTATTTTATAAAATCTTTGAAGTTAAATAAATTCAAATTTTTACAAAAAATCAAAATATTTGATGACCAATAAATTAATTATAAAAATAAACTTATATTTTATAAATTGTAGTATGCTAACATTTTGCAATTTTAAATTACATATTTATAGATTTATTTTGGTGTACTTTCACCTTTCTGAAATATTGTTTTAATATAAATTTCAAGTCAATGATGTGTCATACAATATAAATTTAGTTATATTTGACATTAAAATCATCTAGATAAGTTATTAGACTGAAAATAAAGACCTTAAAGGTTTAACACCAATTGTTTTGTTATATTTTTTTTTTAAAAAAAAAAGAAAAAAAAAACATCCTTTTTAAAAAATAATTTCTCTAAGTCTAAATCCCATATGTATTACAAGCATGTCAATTACAAGTATAGTAATTCTATTTGGATTATGAAATCCATAGGTAGTACGAGCACGTCGAAGACAATACCTTATGGACTATACGAGGCCATGAAGTCCTCAGCAACCATGGGTCTCTTTTTTTCTGTTTCTTTATTGCATTTCCTTTTTCCCAAATGATGACCTTACAGAAGCACGTAACGTAGGCGTAGCAATAGTATATATATGGACATGTTTTTGTACAAGGGATAGATCTTGTATCATTGCCTCAACACATAGTCTATGTTTCACTCCTTGCGGCTAAACCATAGATTACTTTAGTATTTAAAATGTGTTAGTTTTCAGTGTAATTTTTTTTATATTTAATAAAGTATTAAAATTTATAAAAACATTTGTGTATTATATTTAAACTATGATTTGTACGGTTTCATGGAAACTATTCTATTTTTACTCGGGTATTTAACGTGTATTATTCCTTATTGTACTACTGAAGTTGAGATTAAATTAATTTACCGATATCAACTCGTACATAACGGATGATAAAAATCATTAGACAATCATAAACATAAATATTATTGATACGCTTTTGGTTCGGTGTGATCCGTTGTCCATTTAAAATTAATAGAATATTATAATGAAAAAAATAAACATAAATGTTAAATTGTTATAGTTTTAATTGAATATTTTTGAAAAAATTATAGCATATTTTAAGAATTTTTAGAGCATATTATCATGCATATTTTGTCAGTTTTTAGTGCATATTTAATAGTTTTTATTTTACATTATATAATACCATAATATTTTTATTATAAATTTTAAAAATCTGTAAAATAGTAATATTGTAAAAATACTTGGTGTATTGACACAATTATATTAATAAATATAACAAAAAATAAATAAATAGTTTTTAAGTGCATTAAATTCATAGCATTGATTACTATTAAAATACCTGATATCAATATATTGTTTATATTATATATATATTTTTTATATTTTATTTAGAACTTCAGTATACAACTATTATAGTTCGACAATTACAATAATACAATATATAATATAGGAAGATAAGATTTACAATAGAAAGTGTCTTATTTTAAATTTTTTTGAGATGTGGTTGTGAGCTATTCAGGTAATAGGTAAACATAAAGTACAATTATAGCTTAGGAATAATATTGTAACATAAAATAAAAATAGATAATTATGTAATTAGATAAGAATATGAAATGAAATGGTAAACAATATGGAGTACGTACAATGATATATGGAATTACAATTGACCTTGATTTAATAATGACGTTAGGAGTGACAGGAGGGGTTTTATGATGGCAGTGAATTCGGTAATGAAAGAAGTAAATAAAGTTTCTATATTAGGAGATAAATGAGAATGTTTATGGTTGGAGGAAATAGCTTCGGCATTGTTCACGACGAGATTGTATGTTAGTAAGTTTTTTATAAACAGAACAACCCTTAGCTGGGTGACTACATTGACATAAAGCACACCTGGTCAGAGATTCTGGTGACAAAGTGCATTCGTCAGAACTATGTTCTTCGCCACATCTGATGCATCGTGGAACGTGGTTGCAGTAACTCTGAGTGTGCCCGTAAGACAGACAGCGGTGACATTGAGATGGGCCTTTACATGGGTGAGGTTTTTCGACAACAATTTTAGAGTGCAGAAGATACTCGATTTTGTATAAGTCCATGTTGTTGGGGGCTTTTTTGAGATCGACGAAGAAGAGAGGTAGAGGTGATTTATCGGAAGAGTGCTTAATGTTATGAACGTGGGTAACCTAGTGTCCCAATTCCGAAAGAGCGGTAATTATATCTTCAGTAGTGGTAGAGAGGTGTGGATTGCGAATCACCACACGTAATGGGCGCTTATTATAACATTGGCAGACCGAAAACTCTTGACAATTTAATACAAGGTTTATAATAATTTAAACTTATCGTAACTAAAAAATTTTGGAGATGTTGAAATTATTTAATTTATCAATTACATAAATCCATTGTTAATTTTAAAAGTCGCAATCAAGTATCAATGTCAACGTCGTCAACATGTGTAAAGACCAACATACATTATACGATATCACATATATGTATCAATTAAAATTGATGCTATATGTTTATATAAGGTATTATTATAATAACTACATGCATTATTTTTAAATAATTTAACTATGTCGCTGTATGCAACTGCCAACCCATCCTAATTGAAAAATATATTTATCGTTTCAAAATAAAATATACTTTTTACAATATGTATAAATAACAATGTATTATATCCTAGACAAAACTTTTAACTCCGTTCAGAATCGTTATTCGTATACAATGATATCTATCATTGCATTCAAATTTAACAAATCCATTGTAATAATGACCTATCCAGGGGCGTATTTAGGGTTGTAAAATAGAGGGGGGGCTAAATCCCTATGAAAATTACAAACAAAATTCTTACTTTTAGTTATTACCTATATTTGTTTTATATTATTATTTGTTTATTTATAATTAAAGTAACATTATTTAATTAAGTCCTTTTTGTTTATTCCATTACACATAATTCATTAAAAAAGACAAATTTGAATACAACATAGCAATTTACAATGAATATATAAATGTTATTATATTATCTTATAAAAAAATCCTCGCAAAATTAATAAAATCAACATATCATTTTTTTATGAGCCTAAAAATAGAAAAAGATACAACAAACCTTGGAAACTCTTAACTGTTGGAGTCTAATATATTGACCAAACCCGTAATATATCAATAAGTACAAATAGTTTTTTAGTTAAATGTATCCTTTTAAATTGTAATAATATAGGTAGTGACATATTAATATTAGTTATTAGTTAATGACATATTTTAAAAGTATATAATGTAAAAAAAAACGTACGTGCGTCGAAGAAATAATACGTCGATAAAATTTGACGTCCGTATTAACGTGCGTTACTCGTGTGTCTGCTCCCATAACCGATAATGTAGTCCTACGACGCGCGTCAAAAAGTACGTGCGTATCGACGCATTTTGTACGCTCGTGTGGCCCCAGCCTAAGTTGTCTAAGTTTTAATTAAATAAATTATTGACTTTGTTAATGTAGTGTATAGTAACTTAAACTTTAATATTAAATTCTTTAAAAGTTAAAATTAGATAAATGTTTTTACAGTTAATACGTATATTATTTTTCTTACCTTAAAATTTTTATCAATCCACTTCGATCTCTATGTTCGACGGATGCCGGAAAAATGGCAGAAAATGCCAGAATATTTTACGATAAAACAAAATTAAATACTAAGAAATTTAACTGAAATAAAAATAGACGTGTTATTACGCACGTCAACGCTGCGATACGGCGCCGCGATAACGTCGTTAAATACCCACAAAACAATATAAATGAAAATAGCTAATGATGCCAATCGCTGATGTGTATATTTGACAGTATATGGGCAACTTATAGTCATGTTTTAATAATTTTAATAATTTTTTGGTAAAATATTATAAAAAAAATTGTTGTCGCCCAGTTATTATTATTACAGTCTACTAGGCGACAAAAAATGTTCACTGGGCGACATTAATGTCGCCCAGTATGTTGGTTAAAATATCCACTGTACAGCCGATTCCATCCGGTTCTTTTTAATTATTTAAGTGATAAATTAAATATGTAAAGACAAAATTAATTTAAAAAATATTCAATTATTTTCAAATAATATAATTTATATTATTTAATTGATTAATTTAAAAAGAGTTATAATTAATTTAGTTTACTGATATTGCATTATTATATGTTTTACATGTATATTATGTATGTATTTATTTTATAGGTGTGAAATAATGAACTTTTGATTTTAAATTATTAATTTTATTTTAAATAGTTCTCTATCTAGAACATTTAATTTATTACGTAAGTATACTGGCGTGAAATGCCAAGTATTCAATGATAAATGTGCTTGATATGATCGGACTAAAACTCATCTGAATATTTATTTTTATCGGGATTACGCTATGTGTATATCCCGTTCTTGTATGATACTGTGTTCCTCCCAAGAGATTATTACTCTTAACCCGGACAAGGTCTGAGTTGTGTTTCATTACATATTCTGACATATTTATCAATATATTGAGAACATTTAATTTTATAAATTTTATATTTAATACCCCGGACCGCTAAAATACATACGTTACTAGACTCATTATCTATTGTACAGTACAATTCGTACTCGTATCTTTGAATGGTTGGTCTAGCGTTGTGAGTCACATAAATAACCTTTCACATGTCAGCATCGTGTGATTTCTGTTTGTTTGTTATTATTTGGCTAATGTTCATAATTATTTAGTAATTGCAATCGTAATACTGGTATCTATGTATAATTATTGTTCGAAGAGTTATTTTAATACTTTACATGGTCCCCTGTGTAATGGTAAACGTAAAGGTGTTTATTTTTATATGTCCGTAACAAAATTGATAATTTATACTTGTTATTCTCTTTGAGAAGACCTAAGTTCGATTATTTTATGGTGAGAATTATTCTCTTGTGTTTTATATTCCAAACATAAATGCCACTTTAGTTTATATAATTATTACTGATAGTTTGATAATCATCGTTGCTTTTATTTTTTAGATAGTTTTCATGGGTTTATAATTATAATATTTTTTATACTGCAGCAACGAATGTATCATTTGTTTATTAACTTCATAAACAAAAAAAAAAATTAATTCATATTATCCGATGGTTTAATTTTTTATTTTTAAACCTAAATAAATCAATGAAATAAACACAATACTCGTATACTCAAAGATTATTTCTTTTCAATAGTCGTTTATGTACTACGATATCAGATAAAGTAAATATTTAAAAATCTTGATTAAATTAATTTTTTTTTCGTTTTAAAAAACGGATCAATATGTCCCGGTTACCGTAGTTTCGGTCCATTGAGAACATTATACCCGGGTGCCAGCATCGTGGTGGACACAGAAAGAAAAATAAACACTCGACCATTAAATATAATATATACAGCTACTACGTACTAATAAATATAATTCGTCCGGGAGGCCCTGTAGTCCGTAGTGAAATGTGCACTTATATGCATATAATAATAGATAGTGTACGCATTAAATCACCTATAATGAACACGGTCTTGGACCGACACGTTTTTAAAACGTATAAACATCACGTAATCGGGCAGTCATTTATATATGTTTATATGCATATAGGTAAACTTGTAACAGTAATAGTATTCACAGCGGAACTATCGTAACGAATCGGAAGGCGGTGTAACATCGTTTAAATGCACATGCGGATGATAGTCATTCGTTCAAATTTGTCTACGAAACGAATCTACGGATAAAATATAATGTAACTAAAACGTTACAGATTCCGAGCAAAGCCAGAGATATATTGGTTTTATATTTTGTGTTTCTTTCTCACTATAAACACTTTTCGGGATAGTTGATTTCTGTATCATCAAAAGTTTCAAAGCATAACATCAATTGTGATTAATAATTTATATATTCTGGTATATTCGCTAGTGTTGAGTTGAACCCTGATTTTTTAAATCGAATCGAACTTGAACCGAACTTTAAATTATTTTTTCGAACTCAAACTGAACCGAACCTTCATATCTTCTATCGAACCGAACCGAACCGAAATTATTATGATTTAAGCCGAACTCGAACTCGAAGTCAAATCTTTAATTACTTATTTTTCAAAAATAACTTTTGAAGAATTGTACAAATATCTGCTTTTCGAATCATCGTGATCAGTAAGTCTGGTTCGACAAATATTTTCAAGTTCGATTTTTGAACAGTAAAAGATTCTTGATAGTTTGTTTCGATTTTTTTTCATGTAGAGTTCGAATTTTGAACCCAACCGAACATCAAGGGTTCGATTCTGTTCAGTTCGAGATTCGAACAGTTTGACCCATCACTATATTCTTACATCAATTTTAAATTGATTAATTATACCATAGTTATTTGTACTCATTTTATGCTTGATTTTTTCATATCTCTCAATTTTTTTTAACTTTAAATTGATTAACTACATTTTTGTCTATAGATACCGCAGATTTTCTGTACACATCTTTTATTCATTTACCAAGTCTAACGCGAGATAAAATGCATAAATATATATAGTAGGGTAATCGGCTTTGTCAAAAACCAATATATTGCGCCTTCGTTCACTAGGAAATCGTATAAAGACGTTCGATGTAATTTTCGAATACCTTCGAACGTGTTTCGTTTTGACATGTCAAGAATTATTTAATTTTCAACTATAATCTACACCTGTGTAATATGAGTATAAGTTAAATCGGTGTATTTCTTCCTTAGCGCTTCCATAATTCTTAGCTAACTTCAGCCGCTCAAATTATCGAATTATTAATTTGTACGCGTGCTTTAAACGATGCCCCAGATGTCTTGTAAACGGTGATGTAGACGTGCGAAAAATAACTCCAGATTCATTAATAATCCACGGCAATTTTAGCCAAGTATTTACTTTTACGACAACTCAATAATAATAATATATATGCTCGTATAGTGCAAGATAAAGTGCTTGTACAGTTACGTATATACTCGTATATATATATATATATATATATATATATATATATATATATATATATATATATATATATATATGTATGTATGTATGTATGTATCTACAAACACACACACACACACACACACGTGTATAACTCCAAACAAAAATATATAATTTATAACGCGCCCTTAAAGTTATGATTGTTTCTGTTTCTACTTCTTCAAATCTTAACTTTTACTATTATTCATGTATCAAACAAAACGTACAACATTTGTTATGCATTTAAATATGATGTACACGTTACGGGTTATCGATTAAAAAACTTTTGATACTAAACATTATAGCCGACCAATGCTGTTTTCCTAAAATTCTGCAGGTAAATACTTTTTGTCGGTAAATGTATTGTTTTTAAACATAATTTTTCTTTTACACAATTTGAGCACTCAACGTTAAATCGATAAATCAATTAGATGCACGGTGGTAAGGATGTGTTTACATATGTATTCGATTTGTAGTATTTCAAATATTAATAAGAATAATTGATATCCGGACGTTTATAAAAAAATGTATACTGATAACATAATATGACAATTTTGAATTTGAATTTTTTCTTTATAATAGTATTCACCGAATATTTCGCGAGTATGTTGTATACAAGAGTTCTATTTATTTTGAAAATGTATTAGTCTAATGAACTGAAGAAAGTATAGCCGTTATTGGTTGATTTCAAAACATATAAAATTTGATCAGATTTATTTTATTCATAAATTTCAAATTTTGCAAATGAATTAAAGTTTCTTAAATTTTTTTCGGTGTCTGGTGATGAGTTATAATGCGTTAAATAAAAAGTTGGAATACACAAGAAAATAATTTTTGCGAGGCGTAAATACGTTAAATAATGTTTTCGAAACATAGCAAAAATGCTTTAAGAAAAATCCAACTAAAAAATACTTAGAATAATATTAAATAATTCCAGATTGTATAATAATAGAATATTCAAAATTGTGTACTTGAAACATTTCTCCAATAAAGATGTAATAAAAGCATTCGCTTTTTAGTTGCATCTATTTTTAAATTCAGGTGATAATAACATTTACAATTTTTGAGGAATATTATTTAACCCATTCACAAGACTTTGGATGTGTTAATACATACGCATTAATATTTAATATAATATTTTTTTTGTCGTCTATTGTTCAGCCTTCTATAAAGTTTTCTTGTGTTTTAAATACATAATAATTCATTAATCATAATATTAACAATAAATTACCTATACCTAATATATTATTATTATGAAAGTGGAAAGTCTTAAAAATAAATTTGTCTTAAGCCTATGACAAAATATCAATACCTATGACTAAATAATAAAGTTATAATCAATAAATATTCGATGATGCTATTAAAAAAATTTGCGGGTGCTAATATAATATTAAACTCCCCAAATTTTGCCCATACAGAATATGTATAACATACAAAGTATGTGTCATTAGTGCCCCCTGTTGATAGTTGAATGCTACTAGTGGTGTTGGGTATTTAGTGGTGGGTGATCATACTATTGACCAAAACATTCTCATAACGACTGATATCAAAGTCAATTTAATAAAATTAAGAATTATATTTATCTATATGTTTATAAAGAACATAGAAATATTATTTTTTATAGTAGTGAAGTTACCAGTTGAAAATGTAGACAAACGATATCATTAGTAACAAAAAACTATTTTAAGCACTTGTATAGCTTATCCCATATTATAAAATAAATGAGAACATTTTATTAAATACAGACCATAAACACAATTATAACTTTGATATTTATTTAAAATAAAAATAGATGTTATTCAAAAATAAAAATTAATAAATTAAATAATACATGACATTTTAACAATATTTAAATTTCTTCAGAAGTCGTCATTTATCATCGTCTACATAAATTGAAGGCTGGGAGAGAATAACACGTTATGTAACTAAATTTTGGATTTCATTGTTTTTACAAAATATCGATGCTATGAAACAATTTCTATACATTTTTATTTTATTTTTTATTTTTAGATATTATAATGTACTTTGCGTAATAAAAAGTAAAGTGCATGCTACAAATTTTAAAATTTTAATATAATCTTGAAAATACGATTGAAGCAATAGTTTCAAAATCAACAATGTCTTCAAAAACCACATTGCAAAAAAAAGAAAAGAAAAGAAAAACAAATGATTTTAATAAAACTTTTAAATATTTTAGAAATTGAAGAAATATATTGTTTGAATTTCATATTGGTATGAATAATATAATATTATATAGGTATAATGAATTTGGTAAAATCTATTAAAAAGAGGAATATTACTGCTCATTCTACAACATTTATTCCTACTAATTTTCAATCACTACATGTATATGATCAACTTACAAATATAAATAATACTTCTTGTATGTCACAAATTAATTCACTGTTAATTAAACCTGAATTAGTTCAAACAAGTTTACATTCAAACTCAGCTCCATCTAAAATAACTTTACAAAATTACATAAGGTTATATCAAGATGCAGCTGCTTCAAATGCTTCATCTTTATATTCATTAATATCTTCAGTATCTACGTCTTATTCGGACTACAGTAAAACAACATCAGAGTAAAATAATTAATTGTTTCATTTTTATAACTGTCTAATTATTTTATAATGAATTTATATTGCATTTACATATTTTTTATTAAAAGTTGTTTAAATTTTTAATGAGTTAGGTACATACTTAAAATAAAAGCATTTAAAATATTATACTGTATTATACAATTAACATAATTGTACCGTAGAAAATTAAACAATTTATGAAAAACATAAAAGGTAGGTAGATACCTTACAATTTATACACAAACAAATAATTTTTAAGCTAGATATTTATAATACATACATGATATATTACATATATCTAAAACATTGTATATGTTTTTTAGATGAATATAAAGAAAAATAGCATTGACAGAAAAGCATTTTCCAATTACATTGCTATCTATAATAATATAAGTCAAAAATATACTAAATTATATGCCTCAAAATTTTAATCCAAAAACATATCCAATATTTAATTTTTTTCAGAAAATAATTTATTAACTACCATTGATATTTAAAAGTTGGTCCATTTTTACTAGTTTATTAACAGATGCAAAACTAAAAAACAGTATAACTTAACAATTACTATTTTTCTCGGTTTGAGAGATCGTGAGATATTTTATAACTGTAATATAACTTTTATCATTATTAATTTATTTTCTAACATTGTTAACAATTGATTATATAATCGAATATGGTAATTTTGATTCAGATAGTCGGTACTGCTTTTCTGAATTTCAGCCTTTACCATTTCTTAGGGGATTTCTACCTTTTGTTCCATAAAATAGTTATTCCAAACTCAATTTGTTCGAATATTTGTTCCAACGACTAATTATTCCAAAATTCATTATGTCACGATGGCCTAGGATTCTAATAATTTTTTATTTAAAGGTTTATTGTTCCAATTTATATTTAGACCAATATTAGCTTATTTCAAATCTAATTTGTTCCAATGGATTTTTATCACGCAACATATTTTTCAAGTTTGGAACAAATATTTATTGGAACAACTATTATATGATAAAAATATTTATTATTATTTATTATTTCTTAAGTAAATATTAGATAGATAAGTAAAAATGTAAAGTTATATATTAGATAGACAAATATAATTGTTTATTCTACTTCTACTTACTAAATCGCATGATTTCTAATGCTGGGTTGCATAAAAGTTCACTAAACGTTTAATGAGCGAATAGCGCGTTAATGAATGATTAAATTATTTATTGGTTCATTAAATGTTCATTAAACTTATTGGTCCCTTAAACTAATGGTTACCAGATTATTAAATTAGTGGTCCGATTTCGGGCCATTAAATATTTAATGAACGGTTAATCACATCATAATAAGACAATGTTCTGATGATAATATTTTATTTTTCATCTTGTCCTGTTCTATATGTTATTGAAAATAAATACCTGCTTTTAAAAAAATTATTTCATTTTTATTAATTTTTTTATAATTCGGTAGTATGTCATAACGTCGTTTTAAGTACCTAGGTTTTTCGATTGTATACGTTTTTTTTTATTTTTTTAATATAGACTATTTTTAGACACACCTCATAAAATATTGTATTCAATTTTTAATTTTTAATATTTGATTTATTTTAAATTATCATTTTGTTATGGTGATAATAATCGAAGTTCTACACATAACCTGGGTATCATGGTTAATACCAGAGTATTTTAATGAACTGTTTATAGAATCAAAATGGTTCATTAAATTTATTTAGTGATTCGATAAATTTTATCATTTAATAAATTTAATGAACGGATTTATGCAACCCGGCATTATGCCTAAACCTATTAGAGTTGTGAGTACAATGGATCTGATTGGCCAATATTTTTTAGGCGGTAAATTCAAAACTATAAAATCAATTAATATTGTATAAATGTGTATTATTATTATGTATTTTGTGTATTTTTCAATAAAAAATGCACTTAAAATGTAAAAAATACAATATAAAATTCCAAAAATTACAGTATAAAATGCACTTAAAATGATTTTTAATTTAATTTTTATATTTATATTGATATTATAAGATATTACCTATACATTGGTAAATCACATTTTACATGCATAAAAATGTGTATTAAAAAAAAAAAAATTAAAATATTGATTTTGATTTGAATTTCACATGAAACATTTTTTTTAAATTGTGTAATACTTATAAAGCTATGTTTCACAATCACCGAAAAAAGAAAATGCACTTTCCTACAAATTCTCAGCCCTAATTATAATATTTAGATATTAAAAAAGCTTAAGAGCTGTTTATTATAAAAAAATGTGGTACTAATTTTCCTTTTTACTCTTCTATCCACCTATTTAGATTCCTTTTTCTAGTTCAATTTAGTTTTATAATACATTATTATTCACTATTCTTTATTCAGTAATCTTGTACCAACTGAACATTTAATAAGTGTTTCATTTTTTTTTCTATTTGTAGCCAGGTGTATTTATTGCAAGTTGTTTACCATACTTAATTGTATATTATATTATTAAGAAGTAAATGTAAACACATAATATTTATTCATTATAATACAACATATTAGTAATTTAGTAATTTCAAAATTAGTATCACATTTTTTTTATAGTCAACACCTATTAAGCTTTTTTAATATCTAAATATTATAATTAGGGTTGAGAATTTGTAGGAGAGTGCATTTTCTTTTTTCGGTGATTGTGAAACATAGCTTTGTAAGTATTACACAATTTAAAAAAAATGTTTCGTGTGAAATTCAAATCAAAATCAATATTTTAATTTTTTTTTTTTTTTAATACACATTTTCATGCATGTAAAATGTGATTTACTAATGTATAGGTAATATCTTATAATATCAATATAAATATAAAAATCATTTTAAGTGCATTTTATACTGTAGTTTTTAGCATTTTAAGTGCATTTTTTATTGCAAAATACACAAAATACATAATAATAATTCACATTTATACAATATTATTTGATTTTATAGTTTTGAATTTACCGCCATAAAAATATTGGCCAATCAGATCCATTGTACTCACAACTCTAATAGGTTTAAAAATCATGCTACTATATCACAATTTTGAAATCTTTAACCTATAACCTATAACCATTAACTTGTTAACCGCCATGGTACGTCAGTACGTTATGGACCAGATTTTGCAGAACAAAAGTTCGAGCAAAACTGAGTGTTGGCAGTTAGTATACAAAGGTCTAATTATTTATGACGGTATAGCAATAATAAATTAAAACCATTTATTCACTCATAAACGTTTTTCGAATGTTTCGAAAGGAAGCATATTCTCAGGAAATATTACAAATATTGAAATGCTTATCAATGTATCATAATTCTATTATCCACAAGTATTTCTAGTATGATAAGCGAAAAGTATGAACAAACAAAAAGTATTCGAGTAGCGACCATCTATTAGTTATCTTAGTCCGTGGTTGTGAGCAACCCAGCATTTTTCACTCGATTATTTCAACTGATTTCGAATTTTGTTACCGAAAAATCACTTAATAATTTCCAAAACAATTGATAACAATCGATTTTATCAAAAATCGAGAATTATGATTGCATTAAAAATCGTGAATTTCTATTATTTTTATCTATTGTTCCCATCACTAGTCTTGATCATTTTTCGTACAAGTGTTCATCACTCAAGTAGTCCGTCGTTAACAAAGTGCTCTTTGTACTCCACAACGCTCGTCACTTGGCGGGAATCTTCAACCACGTTGTTTTATGACGCCCGGCTACATTCTTACGTTTATCTCTTGCGATATTTTGCTCTCGTTCTCGTCTCAGGTTAAACGTTACTTTTCTGTTTACACACACGGCGTTTGTTCACAGTTTTAAATTCGTTTAAACCGACTTAAAGCGATGGTTACAATGATGGAGATAGAGTCGGCCATGGTCGGCATGGTGATCGGTCGTGGCGGCACTAAGATTAAGAGCATTCAACGGGAAACTGGTGCAATGATCAAAATCATTGACACGCCGTCATCTTCGGACAAGCGGTCCGTGAAGATTACCGGCTCTGAGGATTCGCAGCGTAAGGCCGCGGCAATGATCTCGTCGATCACCGGCTGCGATCTGGGATCGGTAAAGATTGGTGCGTCTACATCAGTGCCGAGGAAGCCTCGCCGAGCCCGTCGTGAACAATCGCCACCCGAACAGTTGCATCTCACTGCTGAGCAGTGGGCCGAAATTGATCGTGAAGCTGAACATAGTAAGAATGAGATAAGGAAATCATATCCAGCAATCAAGAAGGATTTTTACGTGGAACACCCAGATGTCACTGCTTTGAATGACATCGAAGTAAGTGAGTTCAGGCATCAAAAAAACTGCATATCAGTGAAATATGTAAACAATGATAGTAGTTCTCAGTCAATACCAAAACCAGTTAAAACATTTCAACATGCTTTCCATGCATTCCCTGAAATCTTAAAGGTCATCAATAAACAAGACTTCTTGGAGCCATCACCAGTGCAGTGTCAAGCGTGGCCAATCATTATGAGCGGACATGATCTTATTGCCATTGCCCAGACGGGAACAGGAAAGACATTGGCATATATATTGCCAGCTTTGATTCATCTAGTTCGACAGCCAGTAGAACGCCATTTACGCATTGGTCCATCTGTGGTTATATTAGGTCCTACCAGAGAACTTGTGCAACAAATTGAGGAAGAGATTAAAAAGTATGTGTATGATAATATTCATGTTATGAGTGTTTATGGTGGAGTTGATGTGAAAAGTCATATAATTGCTATTGATAATGTTATGCCAGATATCTTAGTAGCTACTCCTGGAAGACTCAATGATTTGGTTGGCATAATGGCAATTAAACTAAATCATGTTTCGTACTTAGTTCTTGATGAAGCAGATCGTATGTTAGATATGGGCTTCAAAAATCAAATTGAATTAGCATTGCGACATATACGTGATGATAAGCAAACTATATTAACCAGCGCTACTTGGCCAGAAGCTGTTGAAAAGCTTGCCAATTATTATACTACGAATCCACTACACTTGACTGTTGGTTCATTTGATCTAACTACTGTGAGTACAGTAGCACAAAAACTCGTTATACTTAAAGAACATGAAAAAGAAATCTGGTTAGACAATTATATGAAAAAATCATTCCCAAAGGATTATAAAGTTATTATATTTATGCGCAAGAAAATATCTGTTGATAAACTTTACTCAAAGTTTCAACAAAAAAATATTAAATGCAGGTAATTCTATTTAAACATAATAGTATAACATATCTTAATATCTTATGAATTAACACTTAAATTAATTTTTAGGTGTATACATAGCGGACTATTACAAACAGAACGGGAGTCTTCATTAGCTGATATTCGTTGTGGCATTGTAAACATATTAATTGCTACAGATGTGGCATCCAGAGGATTGGACATTAAGGATCTTAACTTGGTAATCAACTACGATTTCCCAACGAATATTGAAGAATATGTTCATAGAGTAGGCAGAACTGGCAGAGCTGGAAAACAAGGTGAGGCAATCACTTTGTTTTCCAATCGAGATAAAACACATGCTGCTGCTCTCATTGATGTTTTGGATAAGTCCGATGTACCTATTCCATCGAAGTTGTACACGATGGTAGTTTAATATAATTTAATATTATATTATAATATTTTTATATTCAACATTAAAATTAGTATATTTTCACTAAAAATTATGTTCATTAAACTAAGAATTTTTCACTATAATAAAGTTAACAATACATTTTTTAAATTATATTTTTATTCTAAGCAAATATTTTACTTATTAAAAATATTTTTTTAAATTATTTTTATATTAAATATTTAACTTATTTAAAATAATGTTTAATTTTGGTGTTTTATAACATTCTCATCATAAATATATAATTAATTAAACTACATTAATAATATAAATTTAAATTTCAGATAACTTGTTGATAAATTTTTTTTTTCCTGGTATTACAGTTATAATTAACATTTCAATACTATTACTTTTATTTGATATATTTTTGTTGAATCGCCGTCACATTAAAACATAACCCATACTCTACAAAATAATGTTGTAGAGAACAACCTCTATTATTATTTCATCATAATACCATTAGCTCAGAATTACAAATAAAACAATATTATACAAGCTGGAAAAATGAAATATCAAAGTAATTGATGTTCAAAGCATAATATATATGTTTTATGATATTTTTAATGCTAAGCTTATCAATGTCTAATATGGGTTTATATTTATTAAATGTATAAGCACAATCATTTTCATATTTTAAAATTTTAAATTATTAGAACTACCTAAAAGATAAATTAATAGGTGTTTTTAAATGGTAAATTCATTTGTAAAAACAATTTAATTAGAAATTTGAGTATATTTTCTTTTAACTTCATTAAATTTAATTTTAACGCATTTATAAAGTTCTATGTAAAAATAATTTTATATTTTGTATTGTCTGTAATTCCAATGGTAAGAAATATGTGTTGTGTTTGGACTTAATTTTTAAAAAAAAATGAATGTCATAGACATATTTTGAGTTTCTAATTTATTAATTATTTTTATCAAAAATTACAAATGAGAATAAATATTAATTAATTTATAACTGATTTTTAATATCAAGGACTTTTTGTGTATCATAAACTGCAAGTTTTTCAACTACTTTTCAGTACATTAAAACCTATTACATATTAGTATATTTTACAATGCATGTAAGTTCATGTCTTATAATGTGAATTGTGATAGCTAGTGCAGTATCGCTATAGTTATGAAATGATTGAATAAAATAGTTGCTTGGTTTAAAAAGAAAAATATATTTTAAGTTTTTTAAGATCAATCATTTCAGTTACGAGTTATTCTTTTAAAAGAACTTTTTTATAGTTGTGTTTCATTAAAACACAATCAAACAAGACGTTTAAAATCATTGTTAACAATAAGTATTAAACAGGAATCTGCTTACAATATTAATCTTCTTCTGCAGTCTTCAATCTAATGATGATTAATTAATTTATGTCTGTTTCTACCTATATGACGGACAGGAATAACCGGTGGCTTATTCTAAACCTAACCACCCGGGTTAATGATGTGATTAAAATTTTTAAAATACTAAAACCTGTAAATATTGAAAATATTGTAAATATTAATGATGAAATTCAAAAAGAAAGGTTTTTTTATTTTTAGCCTTATTTGTTAATTTTAATCAACAATATACATTTTTTAATTTTAATAAGCTTTTAGTATTAATAATTTTAATTTTCATATACAATATTTAATAAATAGCCTGATTTCAGTTTTAAATTGCATTAATGATGTATCAATGTTTTATTAAACTTCACATTTTTACTGTAGAAAAAATTATACTTAGATGTTTATATATTTGCATAAAAAAATGACAAGTGTTAATGCATGTCTTATTAATCAACAGAAAAACATATATATCTGCATATAAACCTGTACTTTATTTATGAACAATAATAGTTTCTTTTACCAAAAAATGTTATTTTGAGGCGAGAGGAAACGAATGCAGTAAGAGTGGTTATGAAGATGGACGTTGAAGGGAAAAGAGGAAGAGGAAGACCAAAAAAGAGATGGTTGGAGACTTTGGAGAATGACATGAGGGCTGTCGGTGTGTGCAGAGATTTGATTGACCGAGTAAAGTGGAGGTGTAGGACAAGGGTGGCCGACCCCAAATAGTTGGGAGGAAGGCGAGGCAAAAGAAGAAGAAGAATAGTTTCTTTAACCAAGAGATATTAGAAATTGTCATGGTTTAGGTTTGAATACAATTACATTATTTTTACTTAATACTAAATGTTTATAAAATATTTTATTAATATAATATCACATGTTAATTACAAAAATATGTATACATTTATAATAAAAGTAAACATTTTAGTTTATGTTAATATATTTTTTTTATAACTTAATTTTATTTTATTTTTTTACTCAGAATTATTTTTTTTGAGTACATTGGATTTAAATTTTTAATATAATTTGGTAATATTTTCTAGTTTTTGTATCTCACCAAATCTAGGAGTCTCGCCTAACCTAATATTTTAATACTTTATTTTTTTTATTAAAAAAAAACACTACTATGTTAAATTAGTTAAGTCTTAAAAGTTTCCTTATTTTATCATTCAATACAAATTATCAAATAGAACAATTTGTTAAAATTAATTTAATCAAATAACTAAATATATTTAAGTTAAAATAATACCACATTACAATAATCAAATACCTTAAACATCAATTTACAACATAAAACATTTTTGTAAACATAAAATAATACAATTGAAATTCATAACATATATAAACATTCCAATATTAGACTATAGATACTTGAGACCCAACTCATCACAAAAAAAATAATTTATATATCCATCAATAATAATTAAATTATGTATGCTTGCACTTGTGTTAACTGAGAAATCTATCCAACTTGATTGTCAGATTTGAGATTCATGATTCAATTGTCATGTTTTTCTGGGGGGAAAATAAAATTTAAACCTTTTAATCCAAACTCAACACCCAAGAAACATGCAGCATTTGCTGGGAATGCTCTAAGCATGACTGGCGTTACACCTGCATATAATGCTTTCAGTCCTTCATCTCTGTATAGTTTCGCAAATACGTCTCTAATACCTCTTGGGTACATTCCTTCAGGTGCTGTAAACAATAAAAATCATGAAAATTAATTATAATTATTTTCTTGTATGATGTTTAAAAATAAAAGTTATATTTTTATTAACTTACATAATTATACACAAATATACATTACTACAATATTTGCATAGTTTTAATTTATAGACATACAGTGACATTGGATCACTCATTGTCACAATGATTTACATTATTATACTAAAAAATCATACAGAACTATTTCAAAAACAATCTATAAATCAATTTGAGATATATTTAAATGCTATGAGTAAAAAATTGAGAATTGTTATCTTCTTTTTTGGAAGTTATACAAAAATCTTAATGTATGGTTATTTTTACTTCCACTTTAGTTATGATCAGATAGCAGAGAAATAATGTATGACATACATAATTCCTTTACCAATTGTTTAATTCTAACAATTTATAATTAACAATACATTAATATTTTTATTGTATTCTAGATTTAAATACTTTCATAATATATGTATCTACATTTTAAAAATCGATAATTATCATATTATCCAGTGGTATATTTAGGAATTCTATGAGGGAGGTAGGCAGTAAATATCAGTAATATAGTGAAGGGGATCTAGAAGAGCAGTCGCTCCTTCAAAGTTTGGGGTGGGTGGGTATAATACTAATATAAATATTATATTAATAATCAACAAATCATGAGAAAGTTTACATATACTGTCATATGAAATATATTGATATAAATCTAGAATAAGCTATCGATCAATATGCGTTAACTTTAAATGTATTAAAAAATGTATTGCTATTTAGATAAATAATTAGCATAGTGTAAATTGACATTAATGTAATAAATATTTTTGTATAATAATATAAATATACACTATTTTCAATAATAAAAAATTTAATTAAAATTAAAAATTATAAAACTGTTAACACTCGTAAATTCATATATAAACTATTTATTTACTTATTTATTAATATTTTTAGTCTTATTTGAAGTAAAAGAAATAAAACATTGATAAAAAAAATATAAAAGGAATATTTATATATTATATTTATTTAACTATAATAAACAATTGAAAAATATTCGGTCGTTATAATATACAATTGAAAACCGATCGGTCGCTGGTCTTAACTCGTATTGATGTGAGTTGTTAAAAAAAATAATAATACGTGTTTGTTTAATGTAGTTCTATTTTGTTAGTGTGAATGAAATTTGTATGGAGCAAAATATTCTGAGCAACTCCGAGCAATTTTTCTTTTTCGGAATGCACCCGACCTAAAGGTCTATCAGTATTTTGGCAGTCGCACTTGTTGTCTTTTCATCTCATCAAGCAATGAACCCCACTCTCGTAGACAGGAGTTACCATTTTATGCCATACGAATAAATACATTTTTTTGTATAAATATGTTAATCTGATAAATTTAATGAGAGTAGAAATAAAAAATTAAAAACAAACCTATTTGTAAACGACTTTTGAGCACATCCGCTGGCATGGCAATCAGCCAGTTCAATATACCAGCCATACCTCCAGCAAATATTGTGTTCATAAGACCATCAGAATTATTCTTTTTCTGATATCTTACTAATAATTCATAGGTGGTAAAGTACACACCACAAGCTGGAATATCTGTTAACAATAAAAACAAATATTTAATAATACAAATTGAAGCATAAAAGATTTAATTTTATAAAATATATATTAGCTATAATAATTTTGTACATGCCTAAAAGATTTTTAAATTTAATTTAAAATAATAAAAAAAAAATTATTTAATAGCTAGAAATATGATAAGTAAATTTTAGGATCTTAAATTAAATATAACTTATTTTATCAAAGTTTTCAAAAAATGCAACTTATTTTTACTTGACTTTTAAAATTTAACATTTATTAATATTACTTTATGTGATAAGAATGATTAATTTTTTTATAATATAAAAATTAAAATTAAACTATATTTCTATTAGGATAATAATTTATTGACAAATTATAAATAATTGCTTTAGAAAATTAATGTACCTAATTTAATCAATTAATTCCTGTGTTTATCGTCAATGATATAGAATAGAATTCAAGTGTTCCAAGTCTCCTGAAATACTGATTTCCGTTGTACTGTAAGAAAAATTTTAATATAGAAATTGATTTTTATAATAGTAAAAAGTGTTTCCATTTTTTTCCATTAAATACTGGTATTATTTGATTTGAAACTAAACTTCACAATTTAAAAATACAGTTGATCATAAGTATAATATTATTATTATGTATATGCTTGTAAATATATACAAATGCATGTGAAAAGAGTAAAAACTGTAAACAATTATTATAATTGTTTATAATATATTTACAATACATTATTATACATATAATATATAGTGAACAAAGTAAATTTTTAAAATAAAATTAACATATTTTTAAAGAAAAAAAATTATGTAAGATATTTAATATATAAATATTTTTGTGTTTAAGAATCAATGAGCATTTTTTGCTTTATTTCCTCCTTCAATTAAAAATTAGCTAAATTAATTAGCAAATAGGTATGTCATTAACATACTGCTTATACATAAATTAAATATGTATACAATTTTTATATAATAATGCATTGGTAAGTATTCAATAGATTAATTTTTGTGTCACATTACACATGTAAAATTTTATTTTATTAATAATAATACAAATTAAAACTTAATATTTTTGAAACCATACTGATAACTATGTACAATATAATTTTACTCCCACGGCGAACATATCAATCGAGTTCCTGTTTAGCTGACAGGAAGGAAAAATAAGATAACATTAGCAAAATACATTCTGGTTATGAACCATACAAATTGTTTAATTATTCATATAACATACATTGTGTGTATACATTTTTATATGTATTTAATAGCTTTTAAAAATTATATAAAAAAAAAAAAATGTTTTTTAACAAGTTATATTTAATATGGTTTTATATCGCCATATGTATTTTAATAAAGGTAAATTTAAACATAATCTCTATGTATGTACTTAATTTAAGACATCCAATGTTAATAATTAAGATAATAACTGATGATTTCAAAATAATGGTTTTTTTTTTTAATTATTAATATAAATAATGGTTTATTTTAAATAAAATAATATAATAAAATAAATGTCATTATTATAGTAATTAATAAAAAAATACATTTTAAATTAATTACTTAATTTAGTGATTAAGGTGATATTTATTAAAGTTAAAATTGTTAATTTGTATTCAATTAACAGGTAACAGGAATTATTTTTGTTAGAAAAATATAATTTAGGGACCTATAATTAATTTATTTGAAATGGTGTTCAGTAACCTGATTAATACAAGTGATTATTGCAACATCTTAATACATTTAATTTTAAATGTAAAACTATATTATTATTATATACTTTTTTAAATTCATCATTTAAACACTGATTATAGATATTTCAATGTTTCTAATTCTATACTTTTTTCTATAGACTAAAATTATTTTCAACATTTAAATTTCACATTTAGTGTTAAACTAGTCTTATTATCACTTAATTTATAAATATTTAAACAATTATCTCTTAAATTGTATATGTTAGACATTTTTACTAATTAAAATTACAATAATTATTAATTTTTCATTTTAAATCAGGTACAAAGTATTAATATAAATATTAATAAGCAGTGGGGTAATGATTGTCCAAAAATGTGTACCTGTAAGAACACAGATTTTGCAGATTTACCAATGGTCAAATGGATGAATGATGGAGTACAATACAAACTAGAAACACCTATATCTAATTCTAATTCACAAAATGAAGTAATATAATAGGAATATTTATTGAATATAGTAATTTATTTTTTTATGGACAACCAATGCAGAAATTAATTATTTAACTGTACATTAAAGGTAATTGAAGACAATGAAGAAAAGCCAACATCTCATTATAATACACAGTTATTTAAGACTGCTTTATGTTTGTTTATGAATGTTACAAAACCAAAAGACTTTTTAAATTTTCTTCCAATAGATACAGAGGTAAATATCTAAGTATTAGAATTTATAAAATAGCAATTCCAAAACTTTTTTGACCATAAATCCTTTTTAAGCAATATTTTCTTGTGTAGCTCCAAATAATATTTAATTATAAGTTTTATTTCCCTGTGTTTTATGAAATGAAATGTTACACATGATATGTATCTTTATAGGAGGAAACTCAAAACGAGACAATATATATATATATATATATATATATATATATATATATATATATATATATATTTAATATTATATTTATAAACAATATAACTGGCTGGGTAATAAATGGAAATATGTATTATTCAGAATTAAAAAGTTGATGGAGCCTTATAAAAATATATATACTCATTACTTTAAATAATAATGAATAATTATTATATCGTTAAATTGTATTAATTTATTATGATAAAACAAAAGGAACCTTTAAGAAACAATTGTGAAGTACAGTTTAGAAACCACTGTTATAAAAAAAACATTTATTTTAAAAATAAAAATAAAAAATTATAATCAGACTATTAAAAGTAATATGTAAAATATTTAAAATGTCATGATATTCTTTTAAAACAAACAATAATTAGATTTAAAATATTATCTTAAATAATAAGGAAATGTTTAAATTATTATACAATCATTTAATATGCATATTTTACAGGCATTAATATTATTTCAAACAAGTGATTCAGAAACAATAATACTAGAAAATGATATAAAATTTCCAAAACTAATTGCATTTGAAATTCATGGTAATATCATGATAACTAATCAAAGCGATAATCCATCAAAAATTTATATGACAGATAAAATGTTTGAATCTATAAAAAACGTAAAATATATGAATATCCAAAGTATATCATTAGATAAATTAACACTAGAAAATAATGAGCTAGTTCCAATAATAGATACAAAAATCCATAAAAAAGAAAATTTGTATGTATTTAATGAACTTGTACCAGTATTACCAAATTATTTACATAAGGAAAATAAGAACAATATAAAAAAAGGCTTAAAATTCTTACAGTCAAAAGATATTGACATATTTCCATACGAAACTTACAAGAAAAATAAAAAAAGAGCTAAATCAAACAGTCCATTTTTCAACAGTAAAAGTTTATTGTTTTTAAGAATTACAAATTGTGATCTAAAATATATATCATGGAATTTGTTTAATGGTTTGGATTCACTGGAAACCTTAATTTTAGATAACAATGCAATTGAATACATTCCAGATTTTTCGTTTTATGGAGCAAGTATGTTAAAAAGTTTATCTTTAGCTAATAATAAAATTAAATACTTGCAAACAACTGGTTTAGGTGGCCTCCTAGAATTACAGTATTTGAATTTGAAAAACAATGCTCTATCTGTCTTATCAGAAACTACATTTCCTCCATTACCAAAATTAAAATTTGCAGATTTAAGCAATAACCCAATTCAAACTGTGTATTCACATACATTTGAGGTACTAAATGCTTCAACAGAATTAATATTGGGATCAAGTGATATACAACTTTTTTTAAATCATAATTATTTTGTTGGTCTTGATTCTCTGGAAAAATTATATTTAGTAAATGTTAATGCAACTATGTTAGAACAAAGTTTATTAATTGGACTCCCAAAACTTATTGAACTTAATATTAAAGGTAGTATAAAACGAATTGCTTTTGATACATTCATTGAAACACCAAATATTAAACGAATCATACTCAGTAATTGTTCAATACAGTCAATTTCAATGGATTCATTCAATGGAATTTACAATCTGGAACATTTGGATTTATCTTATAATCAATTACAAGAACTACCTCCTGGATTATTTAATAAACAATTCTCACTCCAAGAGTTAATTTTAAATAATAACCAGTTGATAAATTTACCAGATGGAATATTTAAAACAATACCAAATATAAAATTACTGCGATTAGATATAAATCCACTAAACTGTAGTTGTCAAATGAAATCATGGGATATATCATTAATGACTAAAAGTAAAAAGGAAATACATAAACATTCTTGTGAATGGGACTATTTTAAGAAGGGATATAGCTGTTCAATGAAAAAGACAGTCACATATACTTATAACAAAAAAATAGAACCACTATGTTCAAGTCCAGAAAAAATAAAAGGAATGACAATTTCATATGTTTTAAGAAAATATTTAAATTGTAATAACAAATCAAACAATGTGAAAAATAATATAAATATAAAAAATAAATACAAAGAGTTTAAGCTTAAACAACTCAAAGAATCAGATATTCCACGAAACACATCAGAGCATTCCACATTAATATTAAATCCACAATTCAACACCTTACTATTTAATTCAAACTCTTTTGATAGTGTATCAAACAACACAACAACCATCATAAATAATAAAATTATAAAAAATTATACAACAATACATATTATTGATAAAATATCAGAATTAATTAATAATAAACTATCATATGTTACTACAGAAAGAAGTATACTATTGAATAATGGAACATACCTAAGCAAATCATCATTAAAAGAAGAAATTTCTAAAATGATAAAAAAAAATAAAGCTAAAAATGTTGTTTCAAAAATTTTAAACAAACTTAAAGATGAAAATTAAAATTATATATGTATAATAAACTTTTAACTATCTGTATTTTACTGTATTTTATTTTAAAAGAATATTTTTAATGAACCACAAAAATGTACTAATTTAAAATATTAATCATAAAAAAATTCTTCATATATTTGTAAAAACAAAATATTACATTTTCAGTTTAAATATTGTAAGTAAAATAAATTTACCTCTAAGTAGTGTAGCACATGTTCCTTTGTATAAACTTCTTATACCACCTTCAGCATATAAGTTCTTAATGACACTGATTGGACCATCATACTTTTGATTGCCACATTGCTGTACTTGTAAAATACATTTTATGCGTTCTCCAGGAACCATTATAATTGCTGTGAAAATGCCAGAAAATGCGCCAGCAGAATATAGTCTTATAGGAGTTAAATTTTCATTGTTTTCACTAGTAGATGCAAATAATTTTTTACCTAACCCAAATCCTAAAAAACTAATTGCAAATATTGGAGCTACACCTGTAATTGGAGCTGCCATACCTAAAATAATAATAATTAATAAAATATAATATAAATTACAAAAATGTTTAAAAATATTTAAAAATAAATAAATTATAACATCAAAATATAATATTACATTTTCATGACCAAAAATATCATAACTTTTACAAAATAGAAATTTCTTTAAGTTGATAACTTTTGTAACCAATGAAAACATAGCGTTTTTAATACCTTTTTTTTTTCTCTCTCGGATGGATAAATAATAACCTTACATTATATTTTAAACGTCATATTAATTCGGTACAGTAATATTGTATACAATTAAATATGTTATTGTATTATATAAAAATTATTTATTGTATTATTTTTATTTTATTTGATAAAAAAAATTCAATATAAAATAATTCATATAATTAGACAACTATCCTTAGTCTTGATATCAACAATAAGTAATAAAAATAAATAATAATTACTGATACATAATACATATTTAGTATTTATTATTGAGAATATATTATTTGTATATTATTCAGAAGATTCTAAGATTTATGCCAAGGTTTTCAAACTTATAGTTTATAATTAAATTACAATTAGTTACATTCTCAAAAACAATTTTTAATATTTTGAATGAATTTTTATAAATTTAAAAACTATTTAATATAAAAATATAATATTAGCTCAAAATTAGTGCTACAATAGCAAGATATGTTGCATGTATCAAACACAAACCCAGGGCCCTAACCTATAATGGCACCCAAAAATAAAAATTTAAAACTATAAAGAAAGAAAATAAAACCATTTTTTTTTTTTTTTTAATCATTATTAATGAAGTTGAACATGATTGATTGATTTTGTTAGTACACATTATCATATATCAAGCTTTCTATTGTAGCTTTTATAGCTGATATTAAAGATAGTTGATTTAAAATATGGTTTCCTTGCAGTGATCTGAAGAGAGGGAGAGATATTAATTCCATTTACATAAAGGACCAAATTAGTGTAGTTTTGGCACTGCTTGAAATCTAATTTTAAATGAAACTACAATGTAATTTACTAGTATTACAACCATTTTTATATTAATCATTAAAAGATTAAAGATCAATAAATAAATAATATACTTGTAATAAGTAAAAAAAAATTCTTAAATTTTTACTAATTGTAATAATTTAAGCAAATAAAAATACCTTTATATAAACCAAAAAAACCTTCTTTTTTAATAGTCTTAACAGCACAGTCCCACGTTCCACTGTAAATAGGTAATTTACCGAACTGAAGAGGCATTGTTTGCAATCTAACCTAATGGAAGGTTTTTAAAAAAAAATAGAGTAGTTTTAATATATTATTTTAAAATACAATTTTCCTAAATATAAAATTAATTATACATCACACAACAATAGAGGACTAAAAATATCTAGTAAACCACTGTATATTATTGACTTATATTTTTAACAATTAAAACAACAAATTAACTTAAAATAAAAAATAACTTTATAATAGCTAAACTATTACACAATTAGAACTAGTGAATATATTTACATATTATTACCTAGTTCTAATATTTAACAGAATTTTTGAATAAATTGGAGTGTATATAATTTTAAGTGTATTTACATATTAGATAGGTATATAGTTTATACATTTATATTAACGTGGAGGAGAGAATAAAATTAATAATGTATAAAAATGAATTTCAACTTAACAAGAAAATATCAGTCTCTTGTCATTTGACTCAAATCAAGCAGTAAAGATGAAAACAAAAATCTTTAACATCAACAAGGTTTGCGCTGTCAATGGCTTCAAGCCGTTTATGCTAATAAATATGACATAGCAACATAATTTATTATTGTTAACATACTTTAATTGTGTCTAATGGATGACCCACTAACACTGTGCAAATACCACCAAAACCTCCAGCAACGAAATATTTGAATGGATTAGTATTTCCATCAGCGGACATTTCGATAAGGTTTACGGTACGGCAGTCTGTTGGAAAAGAAACTGTTTTTATGCTGAAGTTCAAAGAGTAGTGTTGGAAAAATAATTAAAATAGTAACCAGTTGCATTTATGATTACTACTATCATTTATTGCAGTGTTTGACGCGTTATCGGTCGTTTCAAACAGCCGTGGTGTTATCAGCCTTGACGTGATGCACCGCGAGCGCACTAGCGGTGACGCACCACAGCCCACTGCACCGGTGTAATTACACTCATCGAAGCGACTGTTGAAGACTTGGAGCGTGCGCGTCGGCCGTCCAGTGTTTGAAAATAACCTAACGCACACACCAGCGAACGTTTCTTGAACAAGATGTATGGAACAGGCATTCCTTTTCAGGAAACACTTCGCTTGGTACCGGTTCCTCTCGAGACAAAAGCACAACGACAAAGAACAACGGGGAACACTGCTAATCAGTGGCGTATTTGAGAGTTCATGTCGGTGGGGGCGAATTTAAAAAGAGTTTACCCAACTATTCACACAAACTTACCAAGACATAATGAATTTTATATTGCACCTGTATAACCTATAAAGTAATAAGTTAAACAAATATGATAAAAAAATCAACATATTAAGCAACATTATTAATAAAACAAAATCTATATTTCTATTTTTTTTATTAGCAAATCTATTTATAACATTATCTATTGATATAGTATGATGTATTTTTAGCAAAGCCAAACCAGTCAAGCGTTCTTGCCTCATTTTGGATCTTAACCATGTTTTCAATCTAACAAAAAAAAGCAACAAAAATAAGCAAAGAGATGAATTATAAGTTTGTTTTTAATGTAATTTAAGAAAAAGAACAAGTCCTTAGTTTTAAGCAATGTAAATATATAAATACATATATACGACATGTGTACCACAAAGAAAAATGTATGTACATTTTTACCATGGTTATCTAGATAACCGTGATTTTTACCAATAATTTGTTATCATCAACACAATTTTTCGGAATTTTTGTTTTTTAATGAAATACTTAAATATAACCATTAGTTATTTAAAATTTTCCTGGTCTAAAAATTCTCGGGGTGGGGCGATTGCCCCCATCGCCCCCCCCTCAAATACGCCACTGCTGCTAATATCGTTATTCCCTTCGGAACTTTTCGCTCCTACATTTTGCAATATTTGTTTTCTATCCGAATATACCTACTATGTGCATACGAAATAACCACTGAATTATAATTTTTATTACGTAAATACGAATGTAACGGACGAACAACTCGAAACGAAATATCGACTTACGTATCGCCTGATAATACTTCATATGTCAAACACACCTTAAAATGGTCCAGGGTAAAGGTATTCATTCAATCGTTGATAAATATTTGAATATTAGACGATCTTATTTGTGTACCACTACAGATTTACTTTGTTCATTTTTTTACTGCAATGAGATTATCATAATTTAATAAAAATTAAAAACAGATCAATGAAAAATTATTATCCGTACGAATATAAGATTACACGTATTAAAGGCAAACACAACCCCGAAAAAAAAATTAAATTTTATCATCGATTTTGATATTTCACAGTGTGAAAAAAAATACTGTGAAAACAGAATTTGAAAAAATAAATTATTTATAGAGTTACGGGTGAACTACGAATACACTGTGACGTCATTGCGTCGGCCGTTCCCGAGCGGCACTGACGCGCGGCGGCAAACGCATAACAATATCATTATTATTATCATTGATTATACATATTAATATATATGTAATGTATATTAATAATATGTATAATCAATGTTATTATTTATTAGTTTATTACTATCGTCGATATGTTTATCATAGACTGTCGTTATTTTGTTGCAGTGGTTAATTTCATTTTTATTTGTTGTGATTTAATTTCATATATAGTACCAAGTGAAATTTAATAATAATAAATTTACATTACAAAACTCACTACTTTATAAATTATAATAATGTCCCTAATACCATTCAATTTTGATCCTGATGCGGAAGGTATAGACCGTTATTTACAAGAAGATTATGACAATTCTGTGGTTGTTAATTATGAAGGTCGATCAAACAATTCCAATTGGTGTTCTTGTGGATACTGTGTATGTATGCAAAGTGATATCGAGTGTTTATGCTGCAATGAGTTACCAAATTTAAAAAAAATACGAGAACAAGAAGGCAAATGTATTACTTTACATCAATCGTTTTCAAAACTAATATTGGATAAGGAAATACTAAACATGACTAGACACAATTTAATATTAAAAACTAAAAACAATATTAATAAAAAAAAATTGGGTCAACATTATCCAGAAAACAAAACGTGGAGATTCATTTGTTATAAACAGTATACATCTTGGGTCAATTCTTGGATTGCTATGGGAAAAGGAAATCGAGTGGTTTTGCCTTCATGTGTTGTTAGAAAAATAAGGGAAGAATATCCAGAACAAAACGGAATATACGTAGGATTCAAAAATTCAAAAAAATTACCTGCTTAATTAAGTTGTATTACAAAAAATATTATGAATTCGTCTATAAAAATTATATGCATAACAAAAATATAATTATTTTAAACAAGTGTAATAATTTTTAAATTTTTTTTTCCTTACAATATTGTAATTTATGAATTATTATATAATAAATTTATTATGTATAAGTAGTTTGTTAGTATAACACAATTTAAATACACAAAATCGTTATTTAGTATACATTAAAAATATATTCAGTTAATATTTTAGAAAACGTGAATAATGAGAATTTTACATCATTTCCAATGCAGGTCGATCAATAGGTGCGATGTTTTTAGGCAGAGTTACATCAAGTGTTGTTTTCAATGGTGACATTTCGACTCCGTTTAAATGATCCAGTATTGAATTAATTATTTCATCTCTCCAATTATTTGTACTTTTTTCATACGCATTTTTAGTTACCCATTTTCCAGTAGGTTTAGAAAACAAATAATTTAAACCTATTTTTTCTTATTTAAATTAGAATTATGGTCAATTATAGCAATAATTGATTTTATGTACATCGCTTTAAAAGAAAAATGAACACGTTTTGGAACATATTTTAATCTTAAGTTATGGTAAGATTCTAATCTTCCTGTATGAACATAATTTTTTGTTTGCTTTAAATCTGTCAAAAACTTTTTGTTGCAAATTATTTCTTTCATTAAATCATAAGGTTTAGAATTTGGAAGTAACCATAGTTTTTGTTTTTTGTACTCATCACTTAACGGTGGATGTTCACACCTTTTTTTTACTCCATCTTCTTCCCATTCGTGAACGTTTTTAATATGTTTTAATATAGATGTAAATTTTGTGACTAATACTTCAGAATCCCCATTGCATGTTTGTGCCGACCACCATAAATGATTACTTATGGATTGTTTTCATGCCAAAACTTCTTCGTATTTTTTATTAATTGTTTTAAATTTTTTCATTAAGCTTTTAGATAAATGCCATAAATCAAATTCGTGAGTGATTTCTGGGTAATATGTTTTTAACAAATGCCTTATTCCTACATGACGATCGGTTAATAATAAATCAATTTTGCATTTATCGATATCTATCAATTTATCAATTAAATGTTTACAAGCATTTTTTTCTAAATCTCCCGGCATCATATTTTTTTGAATTAATTGAAAATCTACTATACATCCGGAATTAATGTCCATAAAAGTGTAAGTGCAATATTTGGCACAAAACCCAGGTGAATCGTACTGACCATCTCCAGCAATCCATAACTGTCCACTTTCCTTGACATTATTTATCTATTCTGTCCTCTTTTTCTCCCATATTTTTTCGATAAGAGGATAAGAATATTTATTCATAATTTTATCGTACGTTGTTCTACTAAACATTAAAAGTTTTAAGCTTGAACAAAATACTTTAAATGTAGCAAATAAAGTACCTGATAAAAGTATAGATGTAGCAATATGTACATGACCTTTAGAAAACTGTTTATTAACGGGCTGTGAAAACCATTTTGATAAGTGACCTTCGCTACATTCTGATTTTACACATATTGTTGCACCAATTGCGTACCATTTTTTATTTATTATTTTACTTTTGCAAATATTACAAATCCTAAACAGTGTTAGTAATGAATCGATAAATACTAGACAATATTTTACATCGGCATTTTCAACATTTTCAAATTCTTCTATACAGTTTTCCTCTTCTTTTTTACACTCATAATCGGGATCGTCATAAAAATCATCTGTAAATGATACGTTTTCTTCTTGTTCACTTATATTATCCTCCGTAAAACTTAGCTCTTCCTCATTTTCATTATGTTCATAATGTTCATTTGAATCAATATTTGATTTATTAGCAATTAAACTCTCAACCGTTTCTTTTTTTTCTTGTTTTTTTTATTCTTTCAGACCGAGATTTTTTAGTTATTGTATTACCATCGTTATTTTTATCATTATTTAATACAAATATTGTTGGTACCGTACCTGATTTTAAACGGGGCGCTCTTAACTTATATTTGTCTCCTAATAATTTTTGTTTTAGAATATCTGAGTCATCAAAATCTAGACTTGTGAAATGACGGGAACATATTACAGAAATATTGGTTGGTTTAAAATGTTTGCGCTTACAAAAATTGGTCCATTTATTAAAACGCACTGGTGAATTATCGCGATTAGGAAATCTATGCGTTCCTTTATTATTGCTACAACCAAATACACTACAATACGGCATTATTTTCTTCGTAATTAAAATGTAATGTAAACTCAAAATTGTATATAATTTTAAAGTAAAATCTATATGATATAATATTGTACACACGAGTAATGAATATATTACATTATTATACTGATGAAACAAGGAACAGAGATAATAATATACGATTCGACTAGACGAGAAGTGAATACTGACGAATTTGTTATTGAAACACAATATTAGTATTAAGTATTTAAAAATTGGAAATAATGTTATATTTATAAATTATAATTTATAAATAATCAAAATATTTATAGAAATGAAAATGTATCTTTAATCGGCGATCAACGATATTATTATTGTTACGCGTTTGCCGCTCGGGAACGGCCGACGCAATGACGTCACAGTGTATTCGTAGTTCACCCGTAACTCTATAAATAATTTATTTTTTCAAATTTTGTTTTCACAGTATTTTTTTTCACACTGTGAAATATCAAAATCGATGATAAAATTTAATTTTTTTTTCGGGGTTGTGTATGCCTTTAAACATATTGTACGGAGTGTGTATTAAATGTAAGACTCATCTTATAAAAATTGATTTTTTAAAAGTATATAATGGGCATTGACATCAAGAAATTCGCTAGCGCAAACAGGTGTAGATTTCCCCTTAAAAATTAAACCGGTGTAGTTTTTAGAAATTCGCTGTACTAAACCGATTTTAAAATGAGGCACACCGGTTTACTTTTTTTCGACCAAGCTAACGAGGTGATTGATAAATACCGATCATGATTCGTCCCCACCACAAACTTTATATTTCCCCTTATTTAATTTATTATCACATCAATCACTATCAGTTTTTATTACTAAACCAAATTAATTTTATTTTCAATCTGCATAATATTATTTTGTACAATACATTTTAAGTATTAAGGTGGCTGGAGCGTGTCATGTTTTAAGGAGTAATAATTAGGCATTTCATACACTTTTATATTTTCGCCGTGTCAGTGTGTGAGAAGTAAATGAACATTAGTGTGAGTAACCCATTATCGTGCTACTAATCGTTTATCGGCCCCACATTATGATTCCTGGAACTACAATAATAATTGAGAATAATATAATAGCCTTGCCCAATGTTGATTATTGAAGAGAATATAGCCATATTAATATTATATTTAATTTCAAACAGCAGACACCAGACTAATCGAAAATCAAAATAAGAATATTTTTGTACTCGCTGTTGAATAATTACGTATCGGCGGCGGACCAAAACAAATACATCGGGTAATAAATATTAATTATTATTACAATAATATAATATTTATTAGAATTGTGCCATCCGCCATCAATTATGATCCATAACGCCGATCCTTTTAATTGTCCATAGTATTAAAGATGACAAGTATATATCATAAAAAAACCCCTCTCTAGGAGCTACACATTAGTTTTTAACAACAACAGACAAATCAAAATCTAAAATTCTAAATTTCAAACAAAAGTAATGATAACGACGCTAAATATTTTAATAACTGCATAAACCGGATAATATGACAAGTCGCCACGGCCATAATATATATCTTTACATAAATACTAAAATACGTAATCATTTTTTTTATTATTATTTAATATTTCGTACTGTCAGTACAATAAGGCCACAACTCAAAAAAATCAAATGTTCAGGAAATCAATATGAAAGTTTAGAATATTATGACAATTTTTTCATCAGACAAAAAAAAAAGTTGACGGTGGATTCATATTTATAATTTTGTTGTGTTTTTAATCATGTGGTTTTTAGTAAACGAGCCACATTTCGTTTTACGGCCAAATTGTCCTAAGGATTTGAACATATACGTTCAGAGCAATAAAGGTAATCGGATAAAAAGTAATCTTTAAAAAAACGTTGTTAGTTGAGACTTCATATTTTTAATCCAGAAATCATCGTCTTTTTAAATTTTTTCATACATTAACTCTGTATACAAATAACTTATCCTTTTTTTGTTTTCCTTTTACTTAATAAAGGTTTGGTTTTTTCCCATAATGCTTGTCTTTTTTTTTATCCATACTATCCATATGAATAACAATGCAAAAATTGTAAAAAATAATTTTTAAATCAAAATCCAGACAACACTTATTCAAAATACACAATTGCACAACCACGTAATCAATGTGAAATGACTATTGACACTTCGAAAATGCGCGGACTGATGTATACCTAAATTTATTATTTTGTATTATTGTATATTTATTTATGTCTTGCAAATACAAATTATATATACTATACGTATATATACGTATTATGTTCGCTGCCAACTTCCGTTCTCATAGCGCCCGCAGTATAATAATTATTTTCTTATCCAACATTTCTTAGAATCGAATGTTACCCTAGTATCTTTGAACGAGTAATTATATATTTATGCACGCGCAGGCGTATGTCAAGAAAACGATTTTATCGAATTTACGCCACGCTAATAAAATGTCAAAAATGTTAAAAAGCTAGACAAAATTGGGAGACTTGGGATTGACGGATTTTAGTTTTGAAAACAGATTTAATTTAGTCCCCGTGTTAACTAGGGAATGACCGAAGGAATTTTCTATACTTTAATCAAACTATACGATATTGACAATTTAAGAAAACAATAATTTATGAATTTTATATATTTAAGTACTCCATTAATTTTTGTAATAATGAAAATTCCTTCGATCAAGCTTTAGTTAAGGTGGTGAAGATTTTCAATTTGTTTTCAAAATTAAAATCCATCAAACCAAAGTCCCACAGTTTTGTCTAGCTTATGGCCTGTTTTACGTGATTTTTTGCATCGTCTACAGCCCCCTTAACAACGACTTATAATATAAAATAACGTACTTTATTTAATAATATTACTACCTGCTCAAATTAATATGGACTCAGAAAACGAGATAATTATAATGGGACATGAGGAGGGTAAATCGATTTATGCCACGAATTTCTAACTAAACCGGTGTATATTTACACCGAACCGAGATTATGAATCGGAACCATGAATCGGGATCGGTAAAGTGAACCGGTTAAGACTAGCGAATTTCTTGAGGGTTACCGTTCGCAAGGTTTGTCCAGGATAGTACCGTATGATTATAGTGTCCCGGCTATATGACATAAGTGCTAAAGGTACAAAAATGACATAATATAATTTGCGCCAATCTAATGTTATATACTTGTTATACCCTACATATGACATAAGCGCCAAAATTAAAATATGTATGCAAATTAATATAAATATAATAAATCAGTTGATAGCAATTTTATAAAAAAAAAATTGATAATAAATTAAAATATGACATTAAACTACATAATACCTAATACATAACCTATACAATGTCTTTACATTATCATCGACGATTTCTCATAAAAATCTATATTTTTGCTCTTTACATAAAATACTCACAACACCTATATTCGTAATAGTTTTTGTAAAATTAATTTTAACGACTGACGTTTACACGAATGCTTACGAAGTAGATACTAACAATAATAATACTAACTGTTCACACATTATGTGACAGTTTATCGTAATCAACTAATACATTTGTCAATTAAGATTAAACGTTGAGATTTTTTTTTACAATACCTATAGTTCTACATTTAATATCTGTTATTTAATATTTGTTAATCGTGGCACAAAGGTACCTAGGATTTAAGTGCTTTCGTACGATATGACTTTTTTTTTTTCTTATCTCATTTTGGCGCTTATATCTTCCACCGGTTGATGCATATAGAAATATGTCATAATTGTAGTAATAATTTATCCGGCCATTAAACGAGCTTAAACGTATTAATACATGGTACAAATTACGAATATATTTAACATATAAAATGTTTTTTTACAATTCAATACCTACAGTTATTACAATTAATTATTAATTAATGAAAGTATTAATTTATATTTATATATGTATTGTTTACAAACGGAAATCATTACCTTTATTATACATTTTATTTTTATATCTGGCTTAACATATAAGTATAATTAATAATATTTAATGTATTATTAAATATTATTTAATTTAATGAAATTGCAATATTTTATTCATGATTGAATTACAGATGACAAAATTACATTTTACAACAGTATTCGTTCGTGAATAAATTTTTGAATAATCATAATAATAATAATAATAAAATGGTGGTCGATTTAAATCAATTAAAGAAAGTGAGGCGAATTCAAATAGAATAAAATCGAAAAAACAATAATTTCACGGTGTTGATGTAATGGTGTAGCACGATCGCCATAAAGGCTGATATATATATAGTAGTCTGCTCTACGATGTTGATTAATTACAAGTAGGTACAATATAAACATACGTGTAGCTATGAGATCAAGTAGGCGTGTGTATTAGTTACTTATCTTATCTAAATTTAATACAATTATATAAGATAATTGTCTAAAATAATAAATAGATTTATGTTTAAATCAATAATAAATAAATTCAGGTGAACACATTGTGGCAACTTCGAAGACCCTTTGAGTTCTTACTGGTGGAAATCTTCAAGTGAGTGATTTCAGTAAATATTTCCTTTACAGCAGCAGCTTTATTAGCAGCATATAAGGCGGAGACAAGGTGTCAGAAAGGCTTAGGTATAAATAAATGAGAGCAAAACTGAATACAGTGTATGCTCTCTATAACTATTATATTACCATTATAATATTCTTATTAAAATACTAATTTACTAAATTACATTATAACGTTTTTACTATTAAATTATCTTAATTATAAATATCTGGAATATATATATACCTATATTTTATTATATATTTATCTATTTTATTTTTTCCTAGCACAATTAATATAATATAATTAGTGAATCATTAGTTACTTTACTAGATAAGTATACATATTTCGTTGTATTTTAGAAAGGAAGGATTTTCGAATAGGTAATTATGAATTGAAAATCTGTTTCTTTTTTTGTAAATTTACTAAAAAAAAGGAAATAATAACAAAATATAAAATTAAAATATAAAATTGAAAAAAAAAGTTATGAACCTCTGCAAAGTTAAACCTGGGAAATCTTATCGATAAGATCTTTTATATCAAGGAATTGTATCTCTTCATACTCTGAGCAAAGTAAGGCTAAATTGTTTGTACAATTTTGAACCATACTTGAACGTAGATTATTTTTCAATCTTAAAATTCTTAAATTCTTTCAACGCTCATACTTTCCATGGCTAATGTTAAAAATACCTGTAAGAGTTTACATTTGTGGCAAAACATCAGATAAAAAATGTTTAATGATACATGTTAAATAACTTAATACATTTTTATTGTTTTCTAATTTTTTTGAATCAAAATAATAACTCTGGAACGATATTATTTCAAACGAAAATTCGTTAACAGAAAACTAATAATATTTTGACACAAGTACTTTGCTTTTTTTCTTTACATTTTCTATACTTAATTTTTTTAGTTCAACTGATTTTAAAAAGTAAACAAATCTTATACTTTCGAAAATCCAATTATTCTCTCATTTAATTTGCCTATTATGTTGTCCAATGTTTTAAAATAAACATAATAAAAAAATTGTAAGTAAAGCTTCAGTTGCTTTAAACCTAGCAGACCATCTTGTTTTACACAAGCCTTTCAAATGAACTGGACGTTTTACTTTATTTACAATATTTTCCATTAAACTTATCATCTTGAACGAATTTTTCTTTTTCTGATCATCATTTTCTCACTCACGATTTTCACTATCAGCATATTATAACATTTTATCAGAATCTTCTAATTCACGTTCATATAAACTTTGATCTTTATTTCCTAACCTTAAAAAACTTTCAACATAATGCAAATAAAATATACTTACCTATATTACCGGATCTAAGGCGGAGTGGAGTGGGTATGCTTGCACTATGCGCTGTTGGTATAAAAGCGCTTTTAAGTAAACGAAAATAAAAAAAAGTCATTAACATACCTCATTTTTCATACTTAGTAAGGGCACTGCATATTTATTAACCCTGGCCATCAAATTTCCTAGATCCGGTACTGCTTACTTATATACACTAGGTATGAAAAAATGTATATATCGCGTGGTTGTGAAATACAATTATATTTTAATATATAAGTACCTATATAACGATAAATATTTTTATAATTATCGATAAGGTTTAATTTTGATTGATTATAAATTAAATTTCATCTATATATTTATGTTAATGAAATTTAATATTAAACGAAAAAGAGGTAGGTATATAATACATATATTTTTATGAATATTGATGTATACACATTTGTATAAATAATAAGCTTTTAATAATATTTATAAATCCATATATGGTACGCTATGGATATCGAATAATAATTAATACGTTTTATGCTCAAATTAATTTGTAGATTTTAATTGAATAATTTTTTTGCCTAACTTTTCTCCGTGTGAACATATAAATACATACGACTTGTGTATAAAAATATTTTTGTACGGTTCAAACTATTGCAGTAATCATAATTAACAATTAACCGATTACTTATAATATAAAAACTCTCGTATGACCCACTAAAGCTTAAATTTAAAAAATAAAAATAAATTATTCGTGAAGAATGAGAATTCGTATTGACTTTCCGAGAAAAAAAAAACATACTACATGTTATTTCTTATGAAACTATACAGAATGTATAAGAAACAACGATTTGGTGTCGACACATATTTGTTATTTTTGTGATTTTAATTATTATTATTATTATTTTTTTTTCTTGTAGCGTTACATAAAAAGATACCATACTGAATTTTAAAAATGTTACATAAATATATCTTTACACGTTATAATATAATATACAAATAAAAGTACAGTACAGGCGAACACTGCATAGGCATATATTATAGTAGTATAAGTACATTATAGATAGTATTATGTACGAAAAGCGCCGGATGGTGGAACACCGAGCACAGGCGGAGCTGGTGATCAAGAGACATATTGGTTTTATATGTACCTATCTGTGATAATTGTGTAATTTTCTTGATCTTGACCTAAGTTTTTATTTTTATCGAATTACTTGCCTGATGATGTAAATATTGTTTTTGTTATCTACACTAATCGCACTTACTAACCGTTAATGAGTCATTGTCATGGTTGCGGTTATATTAGTTAGAGTCTTATAATGAAGTGCGATTTTCCCGCTGATTACAACAATTCACATAGATTTCAATGACCATATTTTAACTATACATTATTTTGACATTTGTGAACATTCGTATTTCTGAAAATGTGTGTTTTAAATGTTCCAGTTTGATGTTTTCAAATTCGCAGGCACCATTCCATTGAATAGCAGCCTAGTTTGGCAAAGGGCTGACCAGAACGGTTTATAATCAAGTAAGAGCGACATTGAATTTCACACGCAAACAAATACTGCCTCAAACTGACAACAACATTTACACTTTACCTCATTACAATTTTGATAATTTCTGAACGCCGTAAATAACTCGCGCATCAGAAATGGCTCTGTGATATACTTGTAGCATAGAAAATAATACAATTCAAGCCCCTGGTATAATATGCCTGTTCCCCATCTAATCGATATTATAATCTGACAAACGTGTGTCATATAATGAGTTATCTAGTAACTTGGCTAATTAAATATTGATCCTATCTGCCAAACGCTTTTCAGTTTATAAGTGCATAATACACAGAAATGTTTTGCGATTGCCAGGATCGATCGATCGTCACCGCCGCCGCCGCCAATGGAAAACGAAAAGTAACAGTCGCTCTGACTAGGAGGTGGTGGTGGCGACTAACATAAGAGTTCATCGTTAAAGTGTTAGGCATTGTTCTCGCTGAAACAACTTGCAACTGCAACTCAATTGCAACGCAACCACATGCACTAAAATTATTGATTATGTTCTCATCGGTTGCAACGCGACCGAAAAGTGACCCAACTTGCATGAAACCGATTAGAAGCAACTCGACATGCACGGTTTTGTCACCAGTTTCATACTAATTACCACCGTATCACCATACCACGCTCGTGCACAGGAATCGTTCAAAAGAGGGGTTCAAAATTATATTTGTTAAGTTAGGTAAAAAGTCAATCAAAAACGTCGGAGTATCCATAATCAAAAAAATCAAGATCGAAAATCAATAAATGTAAACAAATTCTAAATAGTTTGAACAGCTGATTTGTTAATGAAAATCCGTTCTATCGATGGTTGCATTTACAACGATAATCGACGATAGTGTGAATGTGCACCCGGAATCGCTTTTTTTTTAAGTACAAATATACAACAACGTCATCGTTAGATGAATACTTATCAAATTACTGACTTAACGACTGTTGAGATGGGCTGAACGAGAGCGAGACTGAACAATATTACCAAAAACAGTTGCTTCAATGAGAACTCTGATCGCAACGCAATTTAAATTCGATTGCTACCCATCGATTTGCACGATCGAGTTGCGGTTGCAAGTTGTTTCGGTGAGAACAATGCTTCAAACAATTTCGTATCGTATTACGTAAAAAGACAATACGATCGGCAATGATTCAACCGCGGCCGTGTGCAGCGCGTGCGTGGGAACGCCGGCGGTGACGACGACAGTAACTGTTGTAGACGTTGTGACGGACCCATTGCCGGCTGGTTGGTGTACCGAGTGGCGGTAGCGATTGTGTTGGTACGTAGGTTGCCGACATCTGGGCATTGGGTGTAGACGTGAGGGATGAAGAGAGGAGAGAAAACAGAGAGAACTTAGGCGCACGCCCGCGAGAAAATTACTTATCGATCGCCGTACACTCCTTATCACCTCCGCCGCGGCGATTTCAACAACACGAAGAAAAACGCAGCGTCGCGGCACCAGTTGAAGCAGCACGAAGGGACGTAACTCGCAATAACACAATCACGACGTCTCTGCCGCGAAACGTTTTGTCCCGTCACACACAACCGCGTCGCCATTCTCAATCGCATTTGTTTAAGCCGCGATCGATATCGTGGTTGTGCACGGGCTCCGGCGTATAGACCCTGACACCGTCGAAAATCTGACGGCGCAATCTTCTGGACCGTGTACGCCGTGCTCGCGCGAAATGACGTTTTCTGTGTGCCGCCCCTCCGCCTGTAAGTACTTCCGGTAACTACTACTACTAATCGGTGGTGAACAGTACCGAACATCGCCGAGCAGCGTGTCACTGTCGGTACTCATGTCGTTACGACGAATCATCGAGAACAATATTTGATAAATCGGTAGTCGAAATCGTCTCTCGCGTCTGGTCGTACTTATCATCTACCCGGTCGCCTATCACTTTCTCCCGTACTAACTCTCACCGATCGAGCTACTGTTGCATTATCAATTAGCGGTTGTCGCAACGTACCGTGTCCACGGCCGCCGTCGCCGTCGGAGTTGTTCCTGTTCGCTCTTATCACGCATACGATTCCTCAGCACTGACATATACCGCTGATATATATTTTCAGCAACAATAACAGTAGAAATAATCCGTGACAGCAGTTGGTTGTACGCGTATTGATATCGCATATCGTTTCTACGATATGTATCCGACTGTGATGGACTGAGATCTAGAGCCGATCCGCGACGACGACGACGACGCAGCTGTTCGACTCGACTGCCGAGTAAGTACTTACAGGTTTTTTTTTTTTTTTGAATTGTCGATTGACTTGCACCTATATTGTTACCCGTAAGTTCAGACACCCGCTGGGACCGCCCTTGTAAATAGCTATGTTTCATACCAATGGACACCAATGTGCACACTACGTAACTTCATCTGTGAACGAGGCAAATGCAACTTTCCTTTCTTTTTTCATCAGTTACTTAGATGAGTTATTGTAAACTCGAAGTTACCGGATTACCTCATTATAATATCAAGAATGACACTGGTACATAGGGTACATTTGTCTGAAAGTTCACAGTCACCTAAGTGATTGTTATTTTAAACATTTTCGATTAAATGTCTTATTTCCTGAGGGTGAGCCATAATTATTGAATCCAAAAATTTGGATATATTGGTTGGTTTTACCATCTCATAGTTGCCAATAAATAATTTCATAGCTTTTAATAATAATAACTAGAGCAAGGACTTTCATGCACTAAAAAATCATCAAATATGCATTTAAAAATATGCACTTATGCATCAAAAAATTACAAATATGTGGTTAAATATGCCCTTAAAAAGTTAATTTTATTATTATTCACAATAAGTTTAAACTAGATTTGTTTTATTAAATTGATCTGAAATGTTTTTTGAATATTGGATCCCATTCTTCTTAATTATTATGCTACACCTAATAATTCAAAAAAAGATATTTTAAAATAATTGTTGAATTATTCTCAAATATTTATCTTACCTAAATTAGAATTGCACTGAATTATTAAAATTTCTTTGATATTTTCAAATAGCAGAGAACGTCTTTTATCTGTTAGCAGGTTCTTATACTGCGAAAAACTTCGTTCAACGTCCACTGACGTGGTCGGTGCATATTTACAAAATATTCACCAAAGCACTTGATTTTCGAAAAACCATCAAAATATGCACTAAAAGCTTAAAATATGCTCTTATAATCAAAAATATGCCCCTTAAACCAAAAAATGTTCAAATATGCAAAAATATGCACTAAAAACGTTGAGTATTTCATCATAAACGTTATGAAATGTATTTTGTACTTACCAAACATATGATAAAGTTAACCAGAAAAAATATGCAAATGCATGAAAGTCCTTGCTCTAATAATAACCAATAGGTAATAAAATAATTTAATATAAACAAAGTTCTTTTAAAACTTTACCATTAACTAAATACATAATTACAATATTATTATAGTTTAGCATATTGGCCTATATAAGAAATAGTTTCATTTGAAATAAAATAATCTAATTTAATATACTATGACATATTTAATTGCTTTTAACAAATACTTATTACTATTTATTATTTATCAAACTATTAATGTCTGTATTACCTATACTTGAATATAGGTTTATGATTTTCTTAAGTTCTTAAAAAAGGTACTCTGATTCATTTTTTTCCTAATATGCCATGAATCATAAAGTTTGACTATTACATTTATGTAATAGTACTTGAGAAAGACAACTTCTTTTCTTCTTCTTCTTCTTCTTCTTCTTCTTCTTCTTCTGCCTCGCCTTCCTCCCAACTATTTGGGGTCGGCCACCCTTGTCCTACACCTCCACTTCACTAAGTCAATCACATCTCCTATGCACACACCGACAGCACTCATATCATTCTCCATAGTCTCCAACCATTTCTTTTTTAGTCTTCCTCTTCCTCTTTTTCCTTCAACGTCCATCTTCATAACCACTCTTACTGCATTCGTTTTCTCTCGCCTAACAGATTACTACTGAAGAATAAATTACCTATGTGATTTAATATAAAAAAAAAAAAATTGTTGATCTTCTTTTAAATTTATGTATAAATTGTTAAAAATTAATTAATTTATTATTTTCTGAATGTTTTTTTAAAGCTTTTTAAACTTAAAATTAAAATAATAACCAATAGTAAAACCTAGATGTTAGAATATACCAAAAAAGTACTATAAAATAGTAAACAATTACATATTATAATGATTGTTCCTACATTCTACAATATCAGTACCAAAATGTAAATTTTATTATATTATTCTTTTTTTTTTAAATTGCATTATTTTATTTTAAAGTATTTTTTTTAAATTTATTTATTATGTATTACTATCGTTTATTTTTTACTTTTTTCCTTGGACTTAAAATTACATTTTTATAAGTATTCTTACCCTACGACAAAAGGTATTACCTCAGTGTATTATATATACTATACCATGTATTCAACCATTATACTTATTGTACATACTTCTACTACTAGAAATAAACTATAAATTAGCTTGTAAATTAGTAAATTTGAGTTTAAAGATCTTAAATTGGTTCTCATGTTACTCATATATTATTATTAACAGTTAATATTTGTATGCTATTCCTAATCCTGATAAATATACTTAAAATATAAATATATATATATATATATATATATAAATAGATTGTCAAATTAATTCAAAATTAAATTTTGTATTTAACTTAGAAAAATACTTATTTATTTAAGATTTCTCAAAATAAATATACATTAGTTCTAAGAAGTGATAAAATATTTTTTAAATTTGTTTTAATCATTCTTTTGAATGCATGATTTGTTTAATAATTTATAATAAGAATTTTAATTTAGTTTCTTTATTCTTAATTAACTTATATATAATTAATAGATAATTTCTTTATAATGTAATAATATAATTATACTGTTGGTTATTTTTATAATTTCAAGAGGTTTGTCTTTGATTATTATGACATTTACTTTACTAACAAATTAACAATAATCTATCATCTATCTATAATTTTTTATAAAATATTATACATATATATTCTGTTACTAGGTGTAAATTATCTGAGTCAATTTAGAAATCAACATTATTATAACATTATATTTACTGTTAAAGTATTTTTAATATAATAATAAAATAAAACAAAAATTTTATAAATTTTAAATACTTGTAAATGTATATATAAATAAATAAATGTGTAACCTGGAGTAATATTATATGTATATGTACGTGTAATTAGTTTCAAATTAACTTTTTTTCATCTGGTTAATTCACAAAGTTAAAAAAAAATTGCAACTGAATATGTAAAAATAAATGAAGTAGGTAATACCATTGAGTATAGATAGTACTATTTATACTCAATGGTAATATATTCAGAAAAATTGGTTGTTTTACATATAGATAATTTTAAAGTGAAATATTATTTAAAATTAATTCTTCTTAAATGTAGATATGTTAAGAAATATAAACTATTTGGTTATTATTTATTATTAGGATTCAAGACTTATTGTACTCAAGTTGTAGAAAATATGCATTTAAAATAACCGAAATATGTAAGTAAATGAATGTTTTTTCAGTAACAATTAAAACTTTTTATAACTTTATTAAATTTTAAATGCTGATAATTTTTTTTAATAACAATTAAGTCTAAAACCATAATATTACTCCATTTGATCAAATATGCCTTAAAATATGAAGTTATCAGCCTTTGTTTTTTTTTTTGTTAAAAATATTTTTTATTAATTCATACGGTGATTGGATAAATATAATTTATAATAATCTATAATATTGATTATATTCATATTTTTACCTTAAAAAATGTTATTAATATGCTTATCGATATTGTATTGTATAATATTAAATGTTGTATTTTAATTATTTGTAATATGTACCATTTATACTTATTTTTAAATTTTTTCAAGAGTGAGCATAGTTAATCGCGAACATGGATAATATTAATAATAATAAGGGCAGTTAGAATCATGTGGTATTATAATATTAGTTTATGTATTATTATCAATCAATTTTAGATAATAATAATTAATAACCAAAGAATTTATATTTCTTAACATATCGAAGTCATATAAGAACTTATTTTAAATAATCTTTTTTATTAAAATAAATTATGTCAATGTAAAACAACCGATTTTTTTCAATGTATTACTTCATTTATATTTCAATACAAAGTCTTGATTTTTTTTTTTTCTTACCTGATGATGAATACGTATGTAATATGACTCCACGCTACGCACTTATTTATTTTTCCATATTTACTATTTATTTATGAATTGAGTATTTTTCTTTGGGTATTAAAACAGTTTTAATACTCTTATATGAATCAATTCATGTTTTCATTATTATTTATTTATTTAAACGGGCCAAACACAATGTACATATCATTAAATAATAGGTCATAGATAATAACATATAGTAAATAATCATTAAAAAAAAAAAAATACAGTAGTAATGTAATAATTCATAATGGTAAACACATAAAATAATTAATAATTTGATTAATAATAATAGATAATAATTTAACATATAGAAAGAGAAACACAGTGTTTAAAAGATTCTAGTGAATTACAAGCAATAATAACAGTATTTAATAAATTTAAAAGTTTCATAACATAAATAGATGGGGTATTAAGTGCGTAATTATATTTCTGACGCAGAATGACAAAAGTAGTATTAGATCTAGTGGAATAAGCTAGAACAAAGAAGTCTAATTTTTATAAAAATGTTGAACAATCAACCTTATTGAAAGTACATTATATAAGAAATTTAAATCTAATTTTGTTCTATGGATTTCAAGTAAATCCAGGTTCAAGGAGGTAAGAATTGGACCATAGTTTGTATGAAGCTCATGAGAAATGAGACAGTTAAAGCAAAGGAAATGTAAAACCTCATTTTCAACAGCTTCTAGAAACTTTATTTGACCTTTTAAGTAGGGCGACCATGTAAGAGAACAGTATTCTAGATTAGATCAAATGTAAGAACAGTAGATCAGATGAAGAGCATGTATGTCCTTAAAATGTTTCAACAACTTTTTATAAACCTTACTAGCTTAATTTTTTTTTCTTTATAAATGTAATGTGTTTGTTAAAAGTTAATTTTTTATCAAATATTACCTCTAAATCTTAAGCACCTTAAACTTGTTCCGGTTAAACACCATCATCATTATAAATAGACAAAATAAAAGAACGGGATCTAATGTAAGACATGTATGCATTTGCTAGTGTTAAGGGATAAATTATTAAGTTTACACCAATTAACAGTTGGAAAGCAAATTAAGGTCATTTTGTAAAAGATCATAATCGTGATTAGATTTTACTAATGCAGTACATTGTTAAATCATCTGTCAAACAAAAGCATTTTTAATTAAAGTAGAGTGATATCATTAATATATAAGAGAAATAGAATAGGAGCTAAGTGAGACCCTTGAAGTAACTCTGAATATTTCGGAATAAAAATGTTTGTACTTAACATTATAAATATGTTTTTATTTTATGTATTTCAGTTAAGTTTATATTTATTGCAAAATGGGCGATAATATGTTTCGTGAATTTAATGGTCCTGCTGATAAAGAGAAATGTAACTATTATAATAGAACGAGAAATAGATTGCTTATTACAGCTTATGAAGGAATACCTGAAAATCTTTTACTCAATGTTCTTGGTTGTATTGTAAGTAAAAATATATTATTATTTAAAATAATATATAATTAGCAATTTAGTTTCTTAGAATATTACCTATGATTTATTATTTATTTTTCAGCTACTAGTTTTATTTTTTGCATTCATGAGAAAAAGAGCATGGGATTATGGTCGTTTAGCACTAGTCAACAAAGATTATGAAAAGTATAAATTACATTTTTAAATAGTTTTATACTGCATTTATTTTAATTTGTTTGAATTTTGTATAAATTTAATTGCATTTATCCAGGTGGTCTCGTATTTTTTATGGAACAACCGATGAAAATTCAGAAAATAATGTTGAAGATGGTAATTCTACCACTAATTTAGATAACTCAATGCCTGTAGATAGAGGCCTTTTTTCCTGGTTTATAACAATTATACAACTTAGGTAATATAAAAGTATATGAAATAATTCATTATGTTATATTTATTCAGTGAAAAAGTACCATATTATAAATTTAATATATGTAATAAAAACATTATAGAGATGAAAAAATTTTGCGAAAATGTGGTTATGATGCCGTTCAATACTTATCGTTCCAGAGGCATATAATGGTGTTAATGGCTATAATTACAGCAGTTTCTTTAGGTATTGTATTACCAATTAATTTTGCTGGTGATTTAGAAGGCGACGAAAGATCATTTGGACATACTACACTTAGCAATCTTCAACCAGAGTAAGTTAAATTAGGTATTGTTATAGTTAAAAATACTGAAAAAAAAAAACTATAAGTCATTATATATTTTGTTTATTTTTTGTAAGTTAATGTAAATTACATATATCTTACTTAACACATTATTTGTGTTATGTCACATCACAATGATATTTCTCAGTATTTAAATGTATGATCAGTTTATCTAAGCTATTTGCAACATTTTATGAAAACCTATCTAATACAAACCCCAAATTAGTCCAAAAATTATCTAAAATGTAATAATTATATGCCTTATGTGATTTCATTATAAATTTTTACTCTATATATTATTTATATTTTTGACTTGTTTCTGAAAGTTTACACAACAAATAACTTAAATAAGACTTTAAGTTTTTATTTTTCATATTATGTGAAATGTAAACTAAATGTTAATTTGTTTTGTTCATAAATATTTGAGCAATGTTACTTGGAATGTATAATATATTCACTTTTTATATAATTAACTAGTTTGTAAAATAATTAAGTGTTTTCATTTTATATTTTGTAAGTTTTGCCAAAATAAACTAATTTTACATTTATTTGATTTCCAGTTCTCCTTGGTTGTGGGTTCATGTAACTATAGCCATGTTATATTTTCCATTAACCATTTGTATTATGAGAAGATTTTCTGTAAATCTTAAATTAGAAGAAAATAGCGAATGTTGGTCTCGTACTCTGATGATAACAAATATTCCAAGACGTAACTCTGACATAAATGATATGGATCGGCATTTTAAGTCAGTTAAATTGTATTTTTGATATATTTAAGTTTTATTAATTTTACTATGTGTTAATGTTACAATTTTAACTAAAATATTTTTTTTTTTTTTTATAGAGAGGCATACCCAGATTGTGAAGTAGAAAATATTCAGCTTGCCTATGATGTCAATAAAGCTAATGAACTTGATAGAGATAGGTAAACTCAATAACAATTTAATATAATTTAATCAAAAGAATAATCTAATCTGGGCTATAAGTAACTAAAAAAAATTTTTGATTCATGTTATCTTGATTTTATAATTAATAATAATAATTATTATTAATTTTTTTTAATTCATATATTTATATAATTTAGAAATGCTGCAGTTCAAGCTAAGCAATATTGCGAAAATCATTTGAAAACTGTTGGCGAACGCCTTACTGTACAGCCTCATATTTGTGGCTATATTTGTATTTGTTGTGGTTTCTGTAGTTCTAATAATGTAGATGCTATTGATTACTATTCTCAAGAAGAAGCTCGATTGAAAGCAGAAGTAAATAGTTTTAAACTGATTATTTTATTGATAATAATGTATGATATTGATTGATTTGAGATTGAGATAACTATTGATTTGTTATTAATTCAGTTATTATGAAGTTTGTTTTAAATAAATGTATTACTAAATTTTCACATAAATTGGTTGATTAACTCATTAAATATAAAAAATAAACAGTTAAATATGAATATTTAAATTCAAAATAATTGTATTGTTTATGAGATTATTTAAATTGTTAAAATTATCCAATAAAAAATAAAATTATTAAATAAATAGTTGTCCAAAAATAATTTATATTCAATGAATAATACTTGTAATGATATAGTTAGGCGTTTAAATTAAATGTTGACAAATTATATTCTGCGAATGGTTGTAGTTTTTATTTAGTACATTTTTATGATGGATCAGATTGTTAGTTTTTTTTTTTTTTATAAAAATAAAATAAAACATTCATTTATAAAGTAATGGGAAACTTAAATAAAATGTATGTGTAAAAACAAAAAAATAAATATGTTTTATTTCAACTAATAATTAAATATAATTAAAACTTCACAAAGTACGTTTTAAAAATTTTATAATATATTTTTTGTCAAATGTTTAGTTTCACTTAATTAATTCATTTTAGATTTTAGTTGAAATAATTTAATTTAATAATACAATAATGCTGTTATTTTTAGTATAAATTGAATAAAAATGATTTTATAATTTATTTTACTTTAATATTAGCCAATGATTATGAAGTAAAAGGTCTGAGTTGATAAATTTGGTCTAAAGCTGTGTCTAAAATAATATGTTTCGATTAAAATTAATTATTATGAATATAAAATAATAATTCATAGTTAATAATTTGAAAAAAAATAAAACTTGCCTACTAGATTTTATGCAATAAAGTGTTTTTTGTTTAAAGTCTTTGTCATGTGTGCAAGGACAAGATTGGCTTATGACCAGAATTGTTAAACAATGATCACGGAACTAGATGAGGCTTATATGTTATTTTTATAATTGCTAAATGTTATATTTTGTCTCATGCATATATTGCAATGATTAACAATTTTAATAGTTAATTAATGGTTTTGAATATTCTGAAAAATATTAACTAAAGAATAGAAAACGTATTTTTTTAAGATTTAAAATTGAGTGCTAATATTTATTAGTCTCTGGTATTATTAAACACTTTGTTAACAAATATTATTTTATTGTTTTAAAGTAAATTTTTTCAACTATTGAAATACAATATAACAATTCATTATTTTGTTTTTTATTTATTTTAGTTGGAAGCAGAGAAAGAATCGGCTCTTAAGAGGCCTCTTGGTATAGCTTTTGTTACTCTGACTACAATTCATGCTGCCAGACTCATTTATCAAGATCATGTTTACAAATTGTCTAAATGTGGTCGTCATAATCCTCCAACTAGTTCTGTGGCTGGCCCTCTTCAGCCATATCGCTGGAGAGTAACTTTTGCTCCTCCTCCTGATGATATATTTTGGTAAATATTTTTTATATTTATGAAATTTTTTCGCTTAATATTATTATTATTATTATGCTTAATATATTTTGTATTTTATTAGATTTATAATATTAATTAATATTAACATATTTATTTATAGAAATATATGGAATGTAAAAGTGTATGTGTGTATGTGTATTAATGGTTTAAGAATATCAAATAAACATAAAAAATAATACTTTATTCTTAATTTTTCATCAACATTCATGTAAATTATAAAATACAGTTCATGATAAATGTCTGTTAGATTTCCAATACAGCATTTTTAATTTGTGACTAAAATCAATTTTTATTTTAAAGTAATATATTATTTTTATTTCTTTTCAGGGAAAATTTGACTGAACCATCTCACAATCGTTATTGTAAGATTGTATTAACAAATTCATTTTTAGTGATAATTTTATTTTTTTTGACCACTCCAGTGATTGTTTTAAATGTCATGGATACTCTTAAACTTAGAGAGATAGAAAAAGCTGTAAGATAAAATTTATGATATTCCAAAATGTAAAAATATTATTAACATGTTTATCATTTTACATATTTTTAAATATTTATAGAGTCCTATATTATCCGAATTTATGCCAACATTATTACTGTGGACTGCTGCTGCATTATTACCTGTATTGGTTATAAGATCTGATCAATGGCTCAGTCATTGGACAAGATCTAAAAGAAACCATTCCATTATGCGTAAAACTTTTGTATTTCTTCTATTTATGGGTTTAATATTACCTTCTTTAGGATTAACAAGGTTAGATATAAATGTCAAAAAAAGTAGTTATTTTTAATAAACTATTATTTTATTTTGTGGTTATTAAATTTAGCGCCCAAGCATTTCTAGTGTTTGCATTTCAAGCTGGTATTGAAACATATCGTTGGCAATGTGTATTTTTGCCTGATAAAGGTGCATTTTTTGTGAACTATGTTGTCACATCTGCTCTTATTGGTACTAGTTTAGAACTTATACGATTTCCTGAGTTATTTATGTATGCTCTTCGATTATCATTGTCAAGGTATGTCAGTTATCCTATGTATATTAACTTAAATATTTGATTTTTAATAATATAAATTTTAATATTATTTTAAAAATATTTTAAATACTAGCCAGTGATTATAAAGTAAAAGGTCTGAGTTAACAATTCTCATATAAAGTCATATCTAAATAATTTTTTTCAATGAGTCATTTAATTATTTTGAATGTTTAGTAATATTCATATATAATGATTTAGAAAAAAAAATAATACTTGCCTACTAGATTTTATACAACAAAGAATTTTTATAAAAACTTCTAGTCTTATGTAAATGCAAGGACAATATTGGCTTATAATAAGAATTGTTATACAATGATCACGGAAATAGATGAGGTTATTATTTTTAGTACAAAATATATTCCTTAGATTTACTGTGATTTATTTTTTGTTAATAATAATATTTTTTCCCATACATTCAATTATGTATTTTATATTTTATATGTGTGCTTATATGAGTAAAAATAAATTTTTTTATTTCCTCAATTGACAAGAGTATTTGAAATATATTATTTCATTGATTTTTAGTTGAAATAAGAAAATTTGTTCTGAAAAATTATTTACCAACAATTTAATTTTTACTGTGAGAAAATTTGAATTAATAAATTATTTAAATTTGTCACTCTTTATACCCTAAATTGATTAATTTAATTTTTGAAATTATTAAATACTATAATATTATATTTGAGATGTATGTATTTCTTAAATTAAGTTATTTGATCAAAATTTGCTGAATCAATCTTATATTAAAGGTATTAAGATTTATAATTTAAGACTAATTTATTGACAATAAATCTACAAAAAAAATTAAATATTTTCTTAGTCTTTTACTATAGTCAAAATAATTGAAAAATAGTCATATAACAAAAATTATCTAAGTTATTTGAATGTTATATGAAACTATAGGGACACTTGAATATACGACAAAGTGTACTAAGAAGAAAACTATTCGTTCAGGATTAAATAGATGAATTTACTTTATTTAGATCAAAGGCAGAATCCGCAAGTGCCAGAAGATTAATTCTTTGGGAATTTCCATTTGGTGTTCAATATGCTTGGATGTTACTCATATTTTCAATTGTAACAGTTTACAGTCTTTCGTGTCCTCTAATCACACCCTTTGGTAAGTAAGCACTTATCGAATAACAATTAGGGCTGAAAATATTATTTTGGAAAATTATTAAAAAGAAGTATTGCATTTAATTTTTTGCTGTAACATAAATTATTATTAAGTTTATTTCAGTGTAAATGAAAATATAAAATATAAAAAGCTTAGCTAGTATTGATGAAAGTTTTTATTATGTATGTATTTACAAATTAACTATCACCATATTTATTATTTTTTTACTAATATATTAACTACTATAGTGTAAAATTGTTACAACAATATATCTTAAATAAATAGTTATTTTTATTCAAAGATTATTAAAAACGTAATTATTTTACTTTTCTTTCATTTTTCTACACTTGAAATATATTTTATAATAAATTATTATACATTTTTTTTTACATAACACTAAGTATACTTATACATTTATAGTATTAAATTTCAGGCATATTTCTTGTTTATTATAGTATAAAACTTTGATTTTTAATTATATTTTAAAATCGGTATACATTTTTTCCACTTTTTCAGGTCTCTTATATATGGTTAATAAACACTTTGTTGATCGTTACAATATATATTTTGCATATGGCAAATCAAAAATCAGTAAACGTATTCATAGTTCAGCCATCAACTGTGTTATGGTTTCTATAGTGTTGTTACAAGTTAGCTTTACTTCATTATTAATGTTGCGTCATGGACTTCACGATATAACTTTATTTGCTTTGGTGGGACTTATAATCACATTGACATTTACTCTATCTCAATGTTTCTTCCGACATTGTTCCGCATGGAGTCCTATACTTTATCAAGTGAGTTGTTTTCCAAAGTTGTATTATAAACATATATTATGCAGTCTTGAAGTAGTATCATTGTGTTTTCAAATTTCAAATGATAATCAATAAAAAATATTTTGTGTCAATAGGTGAGAAATCCTCGTACTGTTCAACCAAGTCCAGCTAGAAGACGTGATCATTCATATGGTTATGAATATGTTCCTGAAGTATTACGTCAACCTTTGCAACCTACCATAGCAAATTCTTTAATTACATTGACACCCAACGATTCTGGTACAACATTAGATGACCTAGAAATCCAAATAAAAGAGAATGGTGATAACAGATCAAATAATCATTCTCAGACTAAAGTAATTGTAGAATCTCAAAATCACTGTGATCAACTATATCAGAATTACGATTATAGTCAAACAGTTCCTGTATAATAAGGTAAAAAATGATAAACTTTTTTTAAATAATACATTTATTTTTGTTTATCATTAGTTTACAGAAGTTTTTCTCCATTTTTTTTCTGTTGGTTGTACTTCACATCTTAGGTAAAAAGTTTCATAGTACTATTGAAAGTTGTATGCATATTGCTGTACCATAAAATAGTTTTCATTACTTATAGAATGTCTATAATACATTTATTTTGGTTATCAATACAGCATTAAATTATTTGGCAAGTAAATATTTGAGCAGGTTATATGTTTAAATTGCATAGGTATTATTTAAATAATTATAAAATTAAAAATTGTTGTAAATACATATTTGATGCTGTGCAGAATATTATAGCAAAAATAATTATATTGCATTTTTTTGGTAGCTATTTTTTTAAATTTATTATTTAAAAACTATAATTTTACTCTTGATTTCTTCATATTCAACTGTAAAGTTCCTTTATAAATGCATATATAATTATAAAATTATTTAATTTAATTTTTTCGTTATGTTTAAAAACTTTTATTTGTCATATTGGGTATGAATGTACTTAAACTAATAACTTATAACTAATACATCACGAAATAATTAACTCAAAGTTTACAAAAACTATAATACATACTTTACTAAAAAATAATTTATTTTTTAGTAAATAATCTAACATATTATTTTTGTATGAAAACAATTTCAATATTTTCTTATCTACTCAACCCAGTAAGCTTTATTGTGCAGATAATTTTGTACATATCCTTATTATTAATTATTATTCATTCATATTGCTTTAGTAAACTAATTAAAATATACTTAAAATTAAAAGTATTAGAAATATAGTAACTATAGTATAGAAAATATTATTTTTATGAAATAAACTTTGTAGTCAGATGTAAACTATTATTTATAATACTATAATTGGCAAATAATAATGAAAGAAATATAATGTGCAATAATATTTTGTTTATCAATTTTAACATTTTATTAAAATGATATTGATAAAGTATAAAATTAAACTGATCTCTAAGAAAGCTTCTAAATTATTTCTATCAACTTATAATTTACAAGTTATTATATATTTAATAAAAAATCTATATTTAGTGTTCATTGTACTAGCTACACTTTTAAAAATAATAAATTGAGTGTAATGTTATTTGAAAAAGGTTTTTCTATATATACATAAAGAATTAATGTGTATTATTGTATTCAAATATTTATTATTATTTAATTTTTTTATGAACATATTGTTATTAATACCTTTGTCTGTCAAAACTCCCATTGGCTCAATATTGAAAGCAATATTGTTATTCCAATTTGTAAAAAAAAAAAACAACAGTTTTATGTGTATATCTATAATTTATAAAATAATACTAACACCAGAGTTGTATGTGATAAACTTTCTACCAGGGCTTTTAGTATTTATGAAATAAATTTGAGATTTTACACATTTTTATATCTTTAAATAATATATTTTATGTAATATTTATAGTGTATTTCTAGTCTAAAAGATAAATTCATTGATAATGATTACTAATGTAACATTGTAAAAGTTATTAACAGAAAATGATCTTTTTATTTTTTAGTTATAAATTCTAAACTTTAACTTATAACTTATATTTTTTTTTTTTTTTGGTTAAATGTTATATATTAATTCTCAAATTATATTACATGTAATAATAACTAATCCACCACCCTTATCCTTTTATTTTCCTATTAAAAAAAAAAAAAATAAAAAAAAGAGATGATACTTATACTGACCAAGCACAAGATATGAAAATGAACTTTTAATAATAACATTTAATCAAAACATGATTATTATTATCAATTAAATGTCAAATGTATATCTAAAAACCAAAATATGTATTAGAGTATATATTTCTATATAAATATACATATAATTTTTTTTTTTTTGGTCAATCAATATTTTTTACACGTTTGCCTTCATACGAGTATAGCTTGTTTTTTTATGCATAAAAGAGCTGTTTTTGAAATGTATTAAATATATTGTGTTTTGTTAATGTTTTATGAATCTCTTAAATAAATAATATTAAACCTAGCTTTATTTAATTATTAATTTGCTTGACCATAACATTGAGAATTGTTTTAATCTAAAAAGTTTGATTTAGCCCTGCAGCTAATAATAATAATCCTAAATACATGTATGTATTTTGATTTTGATGTTTTGTTTGTATTCAATACTAATAAATAAATTGAAACTTTTACGTAAAATTATTTAAATAATACTTAAGTTACAATTTGATTCATAATAATTATGAATCAAATTGTATTTATTTATATACAATTTAATGAATTATGCATTAAATTGTATATAAAATATGAAAATTGTAATATTAAATATTCAAGTCTTAACATTTTTGACATGTTTATATTGAAAGAAATGTTTTAGATTTTTCGTTTTGATGGAGGTTGTTTTATTGAACATTTAACTATCAAATTATCCAACTAAATAACATAGCTGCAATATTATTATTACTTTTTAAATTATATATTATATTTAAATATTCGTAGGTTATAGAATTAATTTTTTTTTCTTTCACGTCAGAGAATCTCGTATTGATTTTTATTATTTAATAAATATCTAAAAACCTCAATGGCCCACTTGAGTCAATATTTAAGTATTAAAGTATTAAGTACAGTCGAACTTGGCTAATTCTAAGTTGAATGGACCAACAAAAAAGTTCGAGTTATTCAAGAATTTAAGTAAAAATAATTTGAAAATTCAAATAATCAAATAAATATAAATAAAAAAAGAACCGGATGGGCCTCGTTCTGCTGTACACTTGGGGGTGAAGTGCGACTCTTTATAGGATAAGTCATTATAATGGATTTGTTAAATTTGAATTCAATGATAGGTATCATTGTATACGAAAAACGATTCTGAACGGAGATGATATGTTTGTCTAGAATATAATACAATGTTATTTATAAATATTGTATAAGTATATTTTATTTTTAAACGAAAAATTTACAAAAATCGAAAATTTAAATTGTCTATAAATAAGTCAAAATATGTCAAAATACTTTGAAAACTTAACCATGTATAGAAAACGTCAATATAAAGATTTGGTGAAAATTTCAAGTTGTTGTGGTTTTTCGTTTTTGAGTTAGAGCATTTTAAAAAAAACCGATATCTTTGTCAGTCTAGAATATTATACATTATATTATATTTTACATGTAATTTTATGTCAATATTCGCTGTTCAAACGCGAATAATAATGTATTTATTATAATATGAATGTATTGACTTTACGACGACGAAAGAGGGAGCAGTTACGGTAGCTAACCAAAATTAAATATTAAATAAATATTAAAATAAAATATGAATAATTTGTATTATTCACAGCGACACACAACAATAAATTTATAATTGAAAAATAAACAAATAAATATAATGAATTAGTGGTTGCTTGATTGGCAATAGTTAATATAATAATACAAAATTACAAATAGTATAACAAATAGATTAAAGAAATAATGCAATAATCTTAATTATAATAGTATATAATCAACTCAAAATTAAATCTGATTATTAATATCACCACATACCCAGATATAAGTTCAGATACGAAGAAAGAAATCAAAGCCCATATAAACATTAAATTGCATTTCCAGTGGCGAAATCTGAATGCCAAACTAAACAAAATTAAAAACAATATTAACGTATGACAAAATGCCGAAATTAATAGAAACCATCATTAACCGATTCCGAAAGAAATCAAAGCCCATATAAACATAAAATGGCATTCCCACTGGCGAAATCTGAATGCCAAACTAAACAAAATAAAAACAATATTAACGTATGGCAAAATGCCGAAATAAATAAAAACCATCATTAACCGACTCCGAATTGGTCACATACACCTAATGCATAGCTTCTTGATGAGTCAAGATCAGTACCGGCGCGAGAGATGTGTAGAAAATGCAATCGCACAGGGCCTCACACTTCTGGATTGGCTTTAAGATCTCGCACTTCTATTTTGTAGTATAAAACAATCTAACAAACTAAATAGTATAAAACGTTGATATTTCTTGCAACTCATACAAATCGTGTAAATTATATAAATCGTCTTTAATAAATATTACGTTCAGAAAATGATTTTTTTTCCTGATTAGTGATTTTATTTTTGTTTATACTCACCGTTGACCGACGATGTCAATTTCATATACATACCTGTAACCCACGACCAGTTGATAACAATAAAATAATTCATAACAATATTTATTTACTATGGGATTTTCCTATAATAATAATAATTAACATTTATCCGATTTATTAAAGTATTAATTATACATAGATAAAATATTTTAATTATGTACCAATCTAACAATATAATATAATTCGTATTCAGATCTGAAGCCTCACGTTTATAATTTGCACAGAGCCTCGCAAATCATAACGTCAGCACTGGTCAAGATGAACCCTCTTTATGCAACACATGTGGCGTCCTTTTAACGGTCAACCACATCATAATTGAATGTTTACGAACATTACCGTAACGAATTCCAAATCTCCGAGTAAATCTGTCAAGCCCCTGACCGAACTCACAAAATATTAAAAACAAATTTATTAAAAAAAAAAAAAAAAAACCGAATTGTATAATTTAATATATAAATGTTTAACTAATTAAAATAAAATTGTAAATAACAAAAATGTACAGATTATACTATTGGCCAAGTTCTCGATGTATTTAAAAATCAATAATATATATATAAAATTAAATATATAAATTACTTGTATGGCAAAATAAAAATAATAATACAATAGTAGTTGTTTGGCTGCCACAATTATTAGAGAATAATAATATGCGTATAATAATAATTGCAAGTTAACACTGATGGTCTTTACTTATAACATGAAAAGAAACAAAAAAGTGATCATCCAATACTCACATAGCAGTTACAACGCTCGATTGGTTTAACATCCTCGCTACCCTACAGGTTCCGTGAGTAACTAAATTAAATACAAATAAAAAGATATAATATAAACCCGCGCACATGCAACGAACGTTACTAACAGCTCACAAAGAAAAGGCAAGTCTCGTTTGCTACATAAAAAAAAAACAGACAATGAAAAAAACCACATTATTCACAATTGTCGAGGGTAATTGATTTAAAATGAAATATAATGTAAATATGAGCAACTAGAGAGTATCCGAAGAGCCGCTTATAGGAACATAATACAATACCTACGAGAAAACGTGTTTTTTTTTATTAATATTATATTTTGTTTATATTTATTCTATACGATGAAAGTTGTATTCTAAAAATAAATATAAAGGTTCATAAAAACCCGAGGCTCTCTAATAACGGAGGCTGTAGACATTTGCCTATCCTATCTAATGATGAATATGACTCTGCTTATAATAGAAATAAAATAAATATGCTATAAATACGCATTGTCGGGACTGTGGCCTCCTACCTATCATCACTGCGGTACTATTATTTCAGACGCTTTTCGTCAGCTGGCCAGACTCAACTATCGCTTCCTTTTGAATGTACAGTTATAACGTCTTGTGTGAATTCTTGTAACCTCAGCATTGTCCTCATCAATTGGTTCCTTGTATATGGCTCCTTCATTACATTATTCGTATGTTTATTGAAACATGATAACTCAATTATGCCGATTAGTCGAAAATGCTATTAATTCACAAGATGATTCAGCAAACGGTATTTGATAAAATCCCTAAGTTAAATCTATGACATTAAATAACTGACATTCGTCCAATTGATCTAATATTTCAGTAATATTAGACAGTGGATGAAATTCGTTTAATGTTACTTTATTTAAAGCTCGAAAATCTACAACTATTCTATACTTTTGTTTACCAATTGCATCTATCTTTTTAGCTAATAATAAGAGTGGTGAGTTCTAAAGACTTCGAGAAGGTTCAATTTCCGTCTAAATTAATTTGTTAAATTTGGTTTGCTATCTCTTCTTGGTGTGCGTGTGGTAATCTATACGGTCGTTTATAAATTGGTGTTTGATTATCATTTAATTTAATTTCATGCGTTGCGGCATGTGTGAAAGTTAATTTATCTCCCTCTAAATGAAATGTGTCTGAATATTGTTCGCAAATTTTGTTTATAGATAGTCTCTCCTCATCGTTCATGTGGTCAGATACTATCTGTTTTTTTATGCTATATATCCGGTCATTATTGTCACAGTTTTCATTATTAACGTTAACTTTATACATATTATATTCGGATGATTCATCATACATTATTTTATTTAAATCATTTAATTTAATTATTTTTTTATCTTAGGAAATATTAATATGCTCACTATAATTTTACCATTTTTTGCTGTTCCTATTACATTACTACAGTATACGTCCTTAATAACTTCCTGCTTGTGCAAAATTATATTTTTATTCTCGACACTTGTATCTGATATCGGTATTTCTACAATAATTTCTGTTCTCGGATTTAATGAAAAATATTCTACATCATTATTTACATTCGTATTCTCACTTTCGTCATTAATATTCATTGTTTTATTACATACGTCAATTATCGCTTTATTCTCGGATAAAAACTTATGACTTAGTATACTATCCTTTGGTATCGAAAATTCTGCTCTTACTACATTAAACTCTATACTAAACTTAACATTATTAATTCCTTTTACTTACTGTATAGTTCCTATCGTTTCAATTTTTGTTTTATTTATTCCTTTTAAATATTATTTTATATTATATTATTTTCATTACCTAACTATTATATTTCCTTTTAATTTATTTATTTTTATAACATTTACATCATTACCCGTATCTACAATTCATTCTAAAGTTTTTGTTTTACTAAATTCAGATATAATGTAATATGATTTTCTATCATTATTGATATAACATGGAAGCAGTTTCGGATTGTTCCGCAGTCATTATGTGATTTATCGTGCGTGTACCGCATACCGCGCCCGACTCGTTCTCGTTTCCCGAATTCGCGTTATCGTTAGGGTTAATATTATTCTGGCTGTCGTTAAACATTTTTTTATAGCATTCGTTTATATTATGTCCGTTGTTGTTACAATATTCGCATGAAATGTACCTCATAAAATTTTTTTGATTATTTTGATTAGGTATTTGATTATTATTTGTAAAGTTACGTTTATTTATGCATTGGTTAGCGAAATGGTTGCCGTTGCAAATACAACATTTGATCGGTCTTCGTTGTTGATTTATGTTATAGTTATTACCATGATTAAAATTTGGTCCCACAAAATTATTATTCGAACCGTACCACCTCTAAAATGTTGACTATTAAAATTATTTCTGAAATTTGGTCTTGGTGAGCTATTATTATTATTATTACATTTTCTGAAATTATTCTGATTATTCGTATTAAACGAATTACCATTGTTATTCTGATTATTAAAATTTCGATTTTTATTCGGATTTTCGTTAAATTCAGAGCTAGATTTATATTCGATTTCTTCTGAACGTGCTAATTGTTTAGCTTCTATCAACGAACTTGGATTTCTCACCCTTACAATAGTGATTACTGAGGACTACGCACGAACACAGTACACAGAACTGTATTATTGAGATTTGCGATATACCTAGAAAACTCATATTTTGTGGATAATCTTATCTTATCTTATTTCCGTACTCAATCGGTCACCAACAATTTCTATTGAATTGTTATAAATTGTTTGATTTTTTTTCTTCTATCTACTTAAAAATTTAATATACTTAGGTAATTGTGTGTGCATATAATAATCAAATAAATTTCTGTTCTGTTCGACGTTTGTAATACATATTATTTAAAGTTTTATTTACAATTATTACTATTATTATTCCTAATATTCTTATTTCCTAAATATAGGTACTTACTTCTGAACACTGAACAAATGAAATACATTAAGTTTGAATATTTAGCATAATAATTGTCACATTAAATATAATGAGTAAGTAGGAAGAAATTATTTTATTATGTTACTGTACAATTTGTATTGCTTTATTTTCTAACTCCCCCCCCCCCCCCCCCCCGAAATTTTATTCTGTGTACGTGCCTGATACCTACTACTAATGTTTGTTCTTTTGTTGTATCGTAAATAATTCTCACCTCTTTTTCATCTTTATTCGCACTGCTCACATCACTTAACTTATAAAATAATTTTTCCACGCGATTTATGTAAGTACGTTACGTCTTCTCCCTGTAGCATTTTAATAGAACTTAATTTTATTTGAAAAGCTGAAGCAGAGTGTTGTGCCTCAAATGTATCGGTTAAATATTTTTTTATGTTTGTCCATTTAGTTGTATTTTTATATTTAATTGCTTCTAAAGCCCTACCACTTAATCTAGTTGTTACCTATATATTTAATTAAAATCGATACATTTTTCTTTTCTACTGATTCTATTGCTAAATTGTACGCCTGAATAAATTAATAAACGTCATCTTCCCTCGTATTTTTCGGTATTAATTTAACTGCATCTTCTAATTTTAATGTTGTTGTGTGGCTATTCATTTTTTTTCTAGGTTTTACTTCAAATTTTAGTTCCTTGAATTCAATGTTATGCTTACTTCGAGTTCTACGATGCCCTCCTTAAATTTAATAATTTTTTAGTTTGTTCATCAATATTCTCTTCTTTTATTAAACTTATTTCAAGATCTTCTTCACTACCTTCACTTTCAATTTTTCCCCTAAACACCAAATTAGCTACTTTCGATGGAGACGAGTCTGGACTGCTATGCTTACTCATAAAAATTCTTTACCCATTAAAATTCAATTCTCAATAACTAATTATTAAATATTTATTCTCGTAAATTAATGTATAAATATATTGAGGGTTACGATTTTATATTTTTTCATACTCAGTCGCAATTTTATTGACTTTGTTTATACCTGACGATTAATTTTTATTTCGTAATCGGCCGTGCTTTACAAATATAATAATACTCCAGGTTAAGCTTTAATTTATTTATTTATTTATTTCTATGTAAAAACTATTTGTTTATTTATATTTTAATTTATAGTTGACAGTTTTAGTTCGTGCAATTATTTTCATAAATATCCAAGTTTTTAATTTTAATAATTATGATTTGGATAATAGATATTGTATTTCTATATATTTTATTGAATTTAAAAAAAATTCAACGTTTTCGAATTTCGAGTTTCTATGTGTATTCAACACAATATAAACTGGAACTGATTATTTTTAATACGGTACAACCAAGCCTTTATATTTAAGAGGATGACGTATATAGATGTGTTGTCTTCGTCTTTCAAATATACAACATAACAAATTTGCGTTCAATAGAACCAATTTTCTATTGTTAGTTTCAATTTTACTACTAATGTAAAATAATCTAATATCAAACTTAAAGGGAAGAACATTAACTGTGTTTTTACAACAGTTTTTAATTTTGAAGCGAATTATGAATATGTAAAACTAAAAATTTAATAAAAAAGATAATTTCTAGCTTAAAAATAATATTACATAAATCTGCAATGCGCAGGAGTCTTCTTCAAGAATCTACATGATCATTTGACTGTTTCTAGAAAGGTTTGTATTACTGGTTATTATACCATACGAACTGTTTTGTTCATTATTCTCATTATTTCTATTTATATTCATTGCTATTTATGGTAATTAATTCAAAGCACAAGTATACGTGGGCGTTCTTACGTGGGGGGGGGGGTAAAGGGCACCTCCTCTAAGGTTCTTTTTTTTTTCCATATCGGTAATACACGTTTTATCTACTTTTAAAATGTGTTTTTTTTCAATATTGACTAGTTATTATTATTTTTTTTTTTTTTGCTTATGGCTTATTTTGTAACTATTTTTTTCATCCCACTCCATTGAAATATACTGAGAACGCCTCTGCAAGTATACGATATCAATATATATATATTGACGAATTAAACTTAAAAATAATTAATTTAGTAATTACGTCCTACCATTTGATGAAATAGTCCAGTTAAATATAAACAAATGTATGGCAGTTGAAGTTTTCAAAATAATAATAATAACAAATAATTATTAAGTATTATATTACACAATTATAATGAATATATAAACTTAAAAATAGCGTATAGGATATAAATTCACACACGGAAATTAATTACAGTTAAAAACAATTGAAATTATTTTTTTTTTCATAAGCTGCCATGTACGTTTGTGACGCTATGCCAACATGGTTTCCCACAAACAATATAGCAAATTTGCTTTCAGTAGAACCAATTTTTTTCGTTAGCTGTATAGAGAAGAATATAAGTTTGTATGAAACTTATGTATAAATTTTTGAGTAATAAGTAACTACATACATATGCGTGCGCATAGAAGGTGCTGAGGGTGCACAGATACCCCCAAACTTTTCACCCAAAACGGAAAGGACCCTAATTATTATTATAAATTAAGTGTAAATTTTAAATCTTGAAAAATCAAAATATTATAAAACAGTATTAATGTGTTTTATTTATTCGAAGAAATAAATATTCCTATCGAACATAATAGTGTGTTCTATAACATTATGACTGTAATAGTTATTTAGTGGTTTACTAATAATATTGTCGAATTTCTTACAATATTTTGATATTTGAACGTCCAATTATAAAATTACATACAACGGTTTATGCCAATGTTCACTATTATAAATATTCACTATTCAGTATCGATATTTTTTCGTTTGTAGACTGTTGTATTATTTTCGTATAATTATATTAGTTTTATTTAAAGAAACTTTACTTAAAATTAGTTCTAATAACATAAAAAACGCGGTGCACCGTAACTGCGCATGCATAGTGGCCATTTTGAAATATATCACCTTAACTCCGCATACGAAGTTTTTTTTTAACACCCACACTCCGCATAAAAGATTTTTTTTAACACTGTAACTCCGCACGTCATTTTTTTTTTAATGTTTAAAAACAAAATATAATGCATGTTAAATAAAAATGATATTTGACTGCAGGTAATACTAGGTAATTATCTAATAAAAATAAAATAACAAAAAATCGTCATCGTTTAAATTAAAACAGAATAATAGGGTATAAATTAAATATCATAAAATTATAATGCAAGTTAAAATAAATTAAAATAAATATTATTAAACGAAGCCAAACTATTTACAAAACTATATCAATCTATTTGGTTGTTATTACATAATTCGATTTTTTTATTTATAAATTGTATATTATTTTTTTTTTTTACTTCTAATTATCCTACTTTCGTTATTATTGGCAGAATTCATTCTTATATAGCTTATACATTTTTAATGAATACAGCAATATTTGGATGTGCTGATGTAAATAAATCACCAAATTTGGCGTGAAAAGACTTACAATTGTTTGTAGTCCTCTCCAATGTTGCTTATTTTTTGGCCCAAATACTGGGTGGAAATTTTGCATCGTTTTTTATGTACGTTTTTTTAAGCAAGAAATAATTTTTTTAATTCGTGCATCTTTGGGTTGGTCATTTTTAAAGTCATTTTCAAAACATGGTTCAACTTCAATAGGATCCAGATAAATAAGATCAAATAATTTTCTAAGCCACTTTCCTATGTCTGATTCTTTGCTTTTATATTCTTGGATAAAACCAACTGCTTGTATTCGTCTCCACCTATTAACAAATTAAAAATAATAATAATAATAATTAATAAGTTATACCTACAAATATATTATCTATACGTACCATGATTGACTAAGATGAAAACGGCATCCAATTATATTTATATTAGGAAATATATCTTTCACACTTGAATGAATTGCTGTTTCGAAATCGATCACTAATGTTGTTGGCTGCAAATATTTATTTAATGATGAGCATTTTTCTTGAAGTATTTCCCAAATGACTAGATATGTATCTTTATTTTTATTTGAAAGCAAACAGAACACAAATGGTACAAATACTCCATTACGATATGCATGAATACTGAATAATTGATAAAAAAATGTCGTACAGTATTTAAATGTACCGTCAACATATAAGGTCTGAGAATCACACATAAAATTTTAATTTTAATCGCATGAAAATATAATTATATGATCTAATGGGTCATTTGTTATAATAAAATATTCGTCTTTAACTGTTTTCGGCTTAGTGTTATTTATATATTCATGTACTTCAGAAATTGATTTTGGAAGCTTCGGTAAATTTCGTATGCGTTCACGAGAAATGCTATATCTTATTAATTTTGTGTCCTTACATGTTAAAATTGACGCTGCTACTAAATTAGTAGCTATTTCAAGTTTTATTTACTTGGAGGGACAATCAGTTATATAATCAAGTCCCTTTCGTTTTATACCATTACTAATTGTTTGTCGAACAATAATATTGGTCTCGATATTTTTGTGTTCATGTGTACCTGATTCTCGCTAAAAATTATTATCAACGCTAATTGTATATACTTTTACTTTACATGTTTTTTGTATGCATTTCCACCCAGTTTCACCTGACTTTAATTTTATCGTTAACTGTATATAAGATTTGCCATTTTTAAATGTATAAGTAAAACTTTATAAAATAAATTACATAGACATGAGATTGATCGCTACACAATAATGATAACATATTGCTTCGCAGGTATATTAGTAATAGTTTAACTTAAACATGGTTTTACACCGATATAGGCTGGGAACTATTGTTGTTTCTAAAAATATTTTTAGAATGCGGAGTTACGGCGCGTTTATTTTTTCGACCGTGCGGAAATACAGTGCATGCAGAGCTACGGATTCACAAAATATTTTTATTCATGCGGAGCTGTGGTGCGTCCAAAAAACGGACATCAAAAGCGTAAAGCCAACGAAAAATTAAAATTAATGAAAGTTATCAATGATCCAAAACAAAAAAAAACTTAGTATTGTTTTGTACTATTCCATGTATAGCTAAAGGTATTAGTTTAATACACCAACTTCAAAGTTTTGAATTTCTTTAAGTCTTGCATTTTAGAACCAATTTCGAAAATTATTTTAAAATTAAGTTCATGATTCAGTCTCCTAAACTTAATTTATTAACAGCTATTAATTCTATTCAAGCAATTAAAAGTTCATTGATATTTATGAGAAATGATACATTGTATGCGAGTATATATATATATAATGCTTATTACAACGAATAAAATAAAATAAACAATTATTATTTTGTGTATTTTATATAAACATTTGCCTGCACCTAAAATGGCTTTCAAAATTATTGTGGCCTAATTTTTAGTGTGCACCACCGGAACCTAAAATCTGTGGACACCTTTGAGTACATACAAATGTTTACAGATTTAAAAATCTAAAAAAAGCTCATAAAATTAAAATATTGTAAAAAACTGAAGTCCTATCATTTATGATATTATTTCCTTACATTCCTTTTAATAATAAGTTAGTTTGCTTTAATATTAAAACTCATAACACAAAATCGGTTTTTATAAAACGTATATTTGCTATGATGTAAGTATGACTGTTGGACGAAGACAACCAGTGGCGTCGAACCTAACCAAATCTGTCCTACCGGATTCTAGGATTCTACGCCATTGGAGACAACAACACATAAAAGTATGGATCTTCGAAAGTATATATACTTACTGAACCATATAACCGTAAATTGTCATCTACATCTTTATCGCGGAACATCGTTCAAAAAATTATTTTTTCATGACATACAAGATATAAATGATCCACGCAAGCGCGTGTGTATTGAGCTCGGTTGTAACAATTTTCCACAACGCTGTTCAGCGACGTAGCCAGGATTTTATTTCGAGGGGGGGGGGGACAAGTCAAAAAAAAATAATAATAATAAGTAATTTTAATTATTCTTATTAATCAATCAAAAATTAAATTCATAATGACCAACAGAATGCTATATTATGTAAATATTGTTTCTATTGGTTCTATCGTCTATGTATATATATATATATATATAATATATATCTACCTCATACCCAGTTATATGGTATACGTATACTAGTACCTATATATATATATTTATGTGTGTGCTAACTGTATTATTTTGTAGTTTAGTCCATAACATATTATAATTAATTATTAGGTTTACCACTACAAAAAAAAGCATTGTAAAAACACTAGAATTTTTGTTCCACTCAGAATCTAAAAAAAATTTCGTCGATGACATTTCGGGGGGGGGGGGGGGGGGGGGGGGGGTCCGGACCCCATGAACCCCCCCTCTGGCTACGTCCCTGACGCTGTTCATCCGTTTGATATCGACCACTAAGAGTAATTATTTATGAATAGAATATAAATAATAAATACACTTTCAAGTAAATTCAAATTCTAAATTTCCTCAATATTCCTACGTAAAAATTGGTATTATACTAGTGATTCATCATTGTTTGTTGCTAATTGAACTTTAGAATTTCTATCCTTACATATATCATTTGACAAAACATCTTGTTTAATGCGTTTGTTCTATATATAAATAAGCCAAATCGTGGTCACCTTCTACAGGAGATATATGTGTTCTATATCATTTTGCGAAGTTAAATTTAATAAAATAATCGCTCATATACATATATATATATATATATATATATATATATATATATATATATATATATATATATATATATATATATATATATATAAATAGTTTAGTATATTAATTTATTAGAAAATTAGTCTCTATATCGAAAATTCAAGTGGTTTTTTAGGTTAAATTAGGTAATATTTGAGTAAATAAGTAAAAATAGTAAAAAGGAAACAAAAAATTTCAAAATTTTACGATTTGTACACTTTTAATTTAAATTCAACAAGTAAACAGCAACAACGAATCCACTCCTTATTGATATTTAATGTATTTATTTTCACAACTGTTTAAAAGTGTTGTAAAAAATACTTTTAAAAACTATTTGAGTAAATAATCAAATATATTTTTTTCGCGTATTTAAGATACTACTCAAATACTTAAAAAAAGTATTTGGAATACTTTTCAAATACTTTTGTTTTTTAAAGTAGGTTTCTGATTAATGTAATATAGAAACATAATAGGTTTATAATCATTTTTATTTTATTTATTTATTAAATAAATGTTTATTACATTTTAAAAACATAATGTTTTCAACATTTTCATCAGTCATAGAGCTTCTTTTTTTTTGTCATGGTTGCTCCACCAAAACTAAATACTCGCTCCACTAAAGCGCTGCTTGATAGCAAAGTCATTAAATTAACGAAAACCTATTTTAATTACAATTACACAAGTCTTTAAATCTATAATATAAAAATGAATCGCAAAATGTGTTGGTAAGCGTATAACTCAACAACGCTTGAACCAATTTAGCCAATTTTTTTTTTTTAATGTTCGTTGAAGTCCAAGGATGGTTTTTACAGCGAGAAAAATTAGAATAATTGCTGGGAAGACCCTATAAACAGCTCTTTTCTTTTTAAAACAGCCCTTACTATAATATGGATAATATAATATTGATCGTCTCCATGGTAATGTAATCACTGATCAAGAACATCGTATATGGTGGTCGATTATTTGTGAGCTCTCTGTTAATGAACGATTAAAATTATAATGATTTGGTAGATGAACAATTTACATTGCCATTACATTTTTTATTCATTATTCGTGTATGTGTATTATTTAAAGACGTACATTTTTACTAAAAAAGTTGAAAATTGAAACTTGAGCACAATGAGTTGTTATTATTTTTAATTTACTATTAAAAAATTAAGAAATTTATATTGTTTGTTGATGTTAGTGTTGTAATTAATTATTTTTAATATTATTATTATTATTAATAATAATGTTATTATTTTTAATTTATAAAATTTTTAATTTACTATTAAAAAATTAAGAAATTGATATTGTTTGTTGATGTTAGTGTTGTAATTAATTAATGATATATATAATTTCGAGGAATAAATTATAATAAATTTAAAAAAATTAATGTTTGGTGTTTTGTTATTTGTTAATTGGCTCCCATGGCTGAGTTGCACTTACTGCAGTGAGTTACACCAAAAAGGAGTCGAACAATCATAATTTTTTTTCGATTTTTTCGGGCCACAGGATCAGCTATACTATATAATGATTAAATGAATTATATAATGAAGTGCACAGGATCAGCTATATTATATATAAATAAATGTTTGTATGCAGATCTGTGGGAAGAAGATAGGCTAATTTAAAAAGGGTTAAATTTGGTTTTCTTTAACCATCGGATTTTAGTACGTTAAGGTTAGGATTACGTTTTAATTTATCATATTAATCCACCGTTTTATGTTAAACTTGGTATAACTTTCATACTTTATAAGAGTTAAATCATACACTTACGTACAAACAGCACTAGCTCCGCGATCTACCGTTGGTAGATTGCCTACCTGATAATACGAGTGTACTGCTGTGAATCAGAATTTTTATTCCGGGCAACACAAAACTTAAGATAAATCTAGAACATCATCCACCGAATATTAAATAACGAATTGAACAAAGTTTGAGTCATATAGAGTTAGTATATTTAACGAGCAACGAAGTGCACGAGATCAGCTAGTTAATAAATAAAAATGGTGCAGGTTTGCAGCTATATAGTGATTAATGAAACAATCTATATTATTATCGTAATCCCGTTTAACCATTAGGACAGATATTGTATCTGATATTAACAGTTACCTATCCAATAATACAAAAGAAAATATTGTTATTGAATATCTATTTTTAGTAACATGATTTTTATAAGTCTTCGGATTATTATTATTATACTCGTAGTTGGCAATATTTTTCCAACCAATTATTTTAAATAAAAATAAAATGTTCGAAAAAAAAAACAAAGAATTAAATACAAATAAGTATTTAATAGAAAAAAACATTTTTAAAATACCATTGAAAAAACTTCGTCCTGAAAGTATTTAAAAAGTTATTCAATACTTAAAAATGTATTTGAATACTTTTATTCAAATACTTTTACTCAAATACTTTCATATACTTTACAGCACTGTTTAAAAGGTCTTTCTTGAACAGTTTTAAACAATTCAGTTTAAACCAAGGATCCTGTAACATAGTAAACGTGTTATTTAGAACTCGTGCATATTATTATGGTCTCCAAATATTCTTGAAATATTTTTATATCTACTCAATATTTTTTGGTAGCTCTACGAAAAACTGAAAAGTAAAACTGAAAGTTAGCCATTTTTTGTTATCTATTTTCAAAGAACTTATTTAACCAGTCTTAAGCATCACTAGTATAATGTGCCAGGGCTCACCAACTTAATTTTAAAATGTTTTGTATTTTTGAAACTACGAATTTTTTTCGTTCGTATTTTTTTTCTTCTAAACTATCATTATTAGGTAACTTTACAAAATCTGAAAATTTTGTATGCTTTTTGAATTATTTTTTCTAATTCATCATAAAATACAATAATTATGATTAAAATACAACCTACATAAAAAAAATTCCATTAAAATATTGAAAGAAGAAAGGCATCTAAAATTTAGGTAAATCGAAAATTTCAAGTGCTTACAAAACAGCAAATTTATAACATCATATTTCATTTAAATAATTCAAAACTATGAACTATTTTTAACTGCCTAAATAATTAATAAGTATTGTTTAATAAAAATTCGTTGAAATATTTGATTTCGTCAACCTTTTATTTGTAATACTTATAAAAAATTCTCGCGATTTCCAATTTTTTTTTAATTTTAAGTTTTCATTAAGTACTTCTGAGTATTCATTTATAATAGATCGACAAATTAAACAACACAAATAATGTTTTATTAAAAAATATAATTAATAAACATGAGATTATACTTATTATTATATTAGAAGTGTTGAAAATTATACCTAATTCAAAATCGATTTGTTCTACAAAATACAAATATCTACTATTTACTTTTCTAAACTTAAACAATATATATATCTAATATACGTAACTATTAACATTAATAGATAAGCACGTCCAATATTCGCGGTTGTTGCTTACCTATATCATAATACTTATAAAGGTACAATATGTCATATAACTACAATATTTTATAACTTTATATTTAATCTGAAATCATAACATGTTGGTATTTTAACATAAGTAGATATATATTATACATATAATACTATATTTTATTGTTATATATATTTTGTGTGGATTGCACAGTTGGATTATTATTCAAATGGGTGTGGGTGTATGTTTGTGCACTACATGTATTATTTAGTGTAAGTTAATGCTAATATAATATATTATATTATAAAATTGTATGCAATTTGAAAAATATTTATGATATGTCTGATATTATTATAATTAACGCAAAATTAATGTCGAACGATGCGAATATAAAATGGCACATTTAATATGCATTATTAGCATTGTATAGCATGTGCATTTGTTAATATTAAAAATACTTACGAAAAAAAAATAAATTAAATTAAGTTAAATTAGTTTAACAAATTAAAATAAAATTTTTGATTAAAATATACCTATAATTAATGAATTGATATTACCATACTCGGTTTAATGAATAATGAACACAATATTCAGTTCAAATAAATATTTTATCGAAAAAAAAAAAAAAAATAATATTTATTATTACGTGCAACACAGCAACAAATATGTATAAAAAATTATTACACATAGATTACAGAAATGGTGCATTAAAAATACTATACTTGAAAACATAAATTCATTAAACAGTGAATAATTTCGAATAGATCAATACACTTACGTCGGTATAACTTTTTAAAAATTAGTTATGAAATTTAGAATAATATCATAAAAATTTTAAGTTAAAAATGTAGTAATGAATCCATTAATTTCTAATCCACACATTAAGTGTTTAAAGTATTAAAATGATGAAAATAAAGTCAAAAGCTGATATTTTAATTTGTCTAAAAAACAAATTGAAAAACATTGGATCGAAAAAAAATTTCTCATGTTTACAAGAGACAATATAAATTTAAAAATATATAATAAAAGTATATAAAGGTGCATTTTAGTTCAAATAATGTTACCATGTCGATTATCTATTAAAAACTATTCTGAAAGATTTTTCGTTTACATTTTACACATATATGTCAAAATAATCCGATAAAAACGTAATGTACTAAAATACAAGTCTTAAATAAGTGTAACAAATAGAACCCTTTGGTCTACATACGAAGATAATACAATGAAATCTTTAATTACGTTATAACGTAAATAATTAGCGAACAATTTTACAAAAAAAAAAAAAATGTTGACACCATGCCATTACGTTCTCTGACTATAAAAATTACATGCTTATTCAGTAGTCGTAGGTATTCTTTTAATCCAATAAATACGTATTAGTATACGGCGAAGACTAAATCAATTAGTGTCGTCAATACTTTATTATAAATACAAATTAAATCAAATAAATTATAATTAAATACAAAATAAAAGGACGGCATACGTTTTAACGATTAAAAACATGTTTAAATGTTATGATTAATCGCATAAATCTAATAAAATTACTAATGATCGGATCAATTTACGGTAAACTTGCTCAGACGATTGTACTAAAATAATATTAATACAAGGTCATTATTATAATAATTTCCGTATGAAATTCAAATTAAGAATTTGACAATTGATTTTGTTGAAATAAACGATAAATATATATATATATATAAAAAAAAAGGGAAGTATAATATATACCGTTGTTTTGTTTAAACGTTTTTATCTTAATATACCCAATTTACAGGCACCCATTGATGTTCATTAGATATGATTTCCAAGGCTTCAACCACTTTTCTGAATGTCATATCAAAATCTTCGTTGACGATGACTAGGTCAATGTACTTTTCGTACATCCGTTTCAAACAGGCACTTTCTTCTAATGACTTCTTAACGTCATCCTCCTAAAATATATAAACAATTAAAATATAATATTCATTATATTGATATTCTTACGACTTTTATTAACCTATTAAATATATTAATATTCTTCAAGTCAATTTTCATTCTCATAACTTTCATTATACAATTTTATCACAAGTGGTTCGCAAAGATGGCTCGTTATATTTTTTTTAAATTAAAACAAAATATTAAAAAAAAAAGAAATAAGTAAAATTATTATAAAATACGATTTTTTTATTAATTGTATTTTTGAAAGTTTTCAAATATACATTTTACAACTTAATATCGAATGACCCGTGCACTTAAAGAGCGTACTGATCAAATCGATGTGTACCTCAATGTGAAATCTTTTCAATAGTTACATAAAATATGTATCTACTTATACACATGTATATTGTATACCTGCTATGCGGAATAAAATTACATTTTTAGACAGGGACGAATGCATAATTAGAGAACTGTGGGTCAGCGTATTTCTAAAGGGCTGAAACTGGATTATAAATATATACCATGTAACAAATAAATATAATATTATCATATAATATGTGATTTTAAATTTATTCATAATTTTCGTTGAAAACATTAAAATGTGTTTTATGGAAGATTCCATCTTACACGAGGTCCGACTTAGTTTTACAGTACTATACAACTAAACCAATGGCTTTAGTGGGAGGGTGGCAACTAGGGCATTTGTCCCAGTTTAGTATTAATTTCAATCTATATTCGACATATTTGAAAGGTATAAAATATCTTCAAGAGGTCAATTTTGTTAACAAATATTAAATATGAGTTAGCTGACCTCTTGGACTCTTCTAGATTCATGCCTATTATTAGATTAAAATTGAAATTATTTGTACTTTTATATTTATTGACCCGCTCGAAGATAATTGCTTACCAAAGTGGCCCGCCTATGATAAAAGGTTGGACATCACTGTTCTACACGTTGTAAATACAATACTAAAGAATATACCATAAATAATACATTATCTGATGATACCTACATTACTAATAATGATAAATAATAGGAATTCAAACTAATATATAAATAGGATGATGATTTGTAATATTTTGCTCAACGTAATATATCAATTGTATTAACCTAACTACTCATTAGTTTCATTGTTCATAGATTTTAAACTTACAACTTATATTCTACATTGTTTTGATGATTTCATTTTGCGTCACGTCATTTTTTCACGTATTCGTAATAGTAGAAAGCTGTATGATAATTTTTTATGTTATAGAGCAGGGGTGGCCAATAACCTTAATTTCGGGTGCCGCAAATGTATAAAGTTAATTCGAAGTCAGCCACATAGTTAAAATATGTTTATAAAATGAAGATACATTTTGCATTTTATTATTTTATTATATTTATTTATTATTATTGACATTATTATTAACGTTATTAGAAGAATTAATTATAAGTAGTGCTTTTTCGAGTATTCATTGTTTAGTGTTCATATGCTGAGTACGTATAATATTATATAATGTCATTTAAAAAAATTTAGAATTATACATATAGTTATAAAATAAACAATAACAATACAACATATGTATAAATCTATTCATTAATAATAATAATAATAAAATAAAATGTTTTTAAGTCGAATAAATTATAAAAACTTATTCATCTTATTTGTACTGAGCCCTAGGGGGCGTTTATTATAAAATAAGCAATTATGTTATATGTATATTGTAAAACTGTAATATATTATTCATCTACAATATATTACTTTATAGCCTATGTCATGTAAATTACAGGGGAATTATATTTATTAACTTAACTTTAAACTTGGTTTAAAGAGCCGCACGAAATTGCTCAAAGAGCCACATGCGGCTCGCGAGCCTCGTTTTGGCCTCCCCTGTTATAGAGCATTTACTTTGTTGTAACATTTTGATTTTTATACATTTTCATAATAATTTATTTTTAACTATTGTGTTCTTAATAATTAATCCATTTACTTTTTGGGGTTCCCTCAAAAAAAAAAAAAAATTAAGCATACAAAATGTAATTTCTTGCATCATACAGACTCATTTTATAACTTCTTTATATAAATGTTAGTAGTTATTTATCGTTACATTTTTAAGTTATCGGTATTCTATCAATATTATTTACAGATAACTTATCAGATGTTATTGTCTCTACTAATTTGTAATAAGAATTTTAAAGAAGATATAAGAAATCTTAGTATAAATAAATCAATACCTAAATAATTAGACAACATATAACTTTTATAAATTTGGCCTGAAGGTATGGAAATACTTAAAAAGTATATCATTACACTAATTAAGTATAAAAAATAGTAATCATCATTGAAATTATTAAATTAGGCCGACTTATAAAAAGATTATTTACTAATGATCTATATTGAGCATAGGTAATACAATTGTACACATAGAACGCTAATATGTGTGAATTATAATTATAAGATGATTTAAAAATGTTAAAAAATTTGACGGGTACAGTTATTTAATAATATGTATGTATGTCTAATAAAAACAAAAAAATAACAATAATTTAAGAACGTACCTATATCATTTTAAATAAGTAGTTTAAACTGTAAGACTTTAGAAACTACACTTAACACTATTTAATTTCAAAATAATTTACATACTCATTGTGTCAGTTCTTATTAAATATTACATTAATTAATTTAATAATGATTATTTGGGACATGTTATAAAATTAATTAAAATTATTTTACAATAGAGCGACTTAAATAATTTTAAGTATTAATTGATTAAAATAATATTTACCTCGTATATCGATGCAAGGGATTCCAAAGTACGAGCTCTTCTAGAACTATATCTAATGGAACTTTGGCGATCAAACTAAATGTATACAATAAAAATACGCTACATCAGTAAAATAATTGTATGGCTAAACAGCAAGTTTCAGTTAACAATTTATTATTTACAATTGGAGTATACATGGGAAATGTGTATAACTTTTTATACTCTAACACTTTGTACTCACTGTTAACGTCCGGTTGGAGTAGCCTAAATTCCTAGAATAATCGTACAAACTTTTCATTACTTCAACACCAGGTGCTGCTATGAAAATAACATAGGGCATAAACTCTGAAGAATTGTGAAGAATTTTCAAAGCCTAAAAAACATTTAAACCTTACTATAATAATCAATATTATTATAGAATATCACTAGAATTTAATTAAACTGCCAATATTTAAAATTAAATAATTATACGTATTACAAACCACTGGACTGCAGTCTAAAACACACATTTTTCCTTGGTTAATGACATCGCGAATGGAATCCAAATTTGTGCCATATAAATTTCCACCGTTTTCGCCATATTCCAAGAACTTATGTTCTCGAATATCATGTTCCATTTGATCGCGTTCGACAAACCAATAGTTCTGACCATTTTCTTCCAATTCTCTTTGTGGTCGAGTAGTATCTAAAATAGTGTTTAAAACAAACGCATATAAATACTGTTACACTAAATTTATAAATTTATCAATTCATCATATAACAACAATAACATAATGAAAACAAATCTGTTACAAAACTGTATTTACATGGTATAACTCCAGCGAATTTTTCTGGGTCACTGTTTATCAGACGACATTTTAATGTCCGTCTACCTACACCAGTTGTGCCGATTAATGCTAAAGTACGTCTTTTAAAAGGAGGCATTTTCGTAACTTCTTCATACAGCAATAGTTCTGCTTTATCAAATTCACCATTCCATTTTGATTGATACATTTTCTTGCATTTTTTTTTAGAAATCTAAAATCAAATTTGTATTAACATAAAAAAAACATATGACATATATACAACTTATATAAAAAATATCTTTACTAATTATTATTTATCATATTAATACCAAAAGGATATTTAGAAAATATTAAGTCGAAATGTATTAAAGAAAAAAAAATGTTATTCTAGTATGATTAAATTACCCGAGTTCCACAAATACTGGTTTTATGTACATAATCTGCTTCTGGAGCCACAAAAGCTTTCCTTCTTTCCTCCAATTCTTGAGACGGTATTAGTCCTGGAAGTTCATTATCACCAACTTTCTTCGCTTGCCACCAATTAGGGTCTTTTTGATCAAGAACCTACATAAGAATGTTACACATAAAATAATATATTAAGATTATTTAACATAAAATTATGTATGAAATATTTATAAGCCACATATTATAATTTAATTTAGAAATTTAAAAAGGAATAATTCTGTATGAATAAACAAACCTGAAGGATATCTCCGTGTTTAAATGACACACCGATTTCTTTACATGGAATTAAATTGTCTTCTGTTGGATCGTAATCAAATAATGCTCGCATATAACACTAAAAATTATTATTGTCAATTTTAATAAAAATACAATAAGTAAAAATATGAAGCGTTAAAATTGCGAAACTAACTTGTTGGGTTTTAATAGTGTTTTTATGGTAAAATCCTGGAGCGATTCGGAACTGCAGTGTATCTTTGCTACGACTAACTTCGTTCAATAAATCTTCAGGACTTCCGACCCGTTCACCATTAACTTCTAAGATAACATCTCCTTTTTTCAATAGCCCTTGTTTTTCAATTGTACCACCTGATAATATTCTTGCTACAATAAGATTTCCATTTTCGTCTTGTTCAACCGTTAAACCCTACAAATGAAGACAATTATAAAATTTTAATTTTTTCGAAATACTAGATTTTTTTTCAACCATCCAAGGCTAACTGGAAGCCACAGATTGTTATATTTTCACACAATTAATTTATATCTTGTATACCAAACTATAAGTATTGAGTTCAGGGTTAGTATTTTATGAACTAGCCCTATACCATCAATAAATTGAAACATGATTTTGTATACGGTATTAAATTGTACTTTTTATATTTAATTTAATGTTGAAGCGGCATATTATTATTTTGTACACGTCTTATTTTAATTATATAGTGATATGTTTTGCTTAAAGTGTAAAATACCTCAGATTCCGATTAATATCATATCTTAATGAAATAATTATAACAATAGTAATATTTTCAAGTGTTTAAATTGAGTAAGTCAAATTGAATATGTTGTCTAGAAAGTTCGTATAAATGTTGACATTTTACGTTACATAAAATAATAAAAATAAATCCCCATGAAGTTAAATTCCGTGATATATAGTGTTACACACTTACCAAAGGTTCATCTGGTTTCTTTCGTAAACCGATTATTTTATACGCCTGAGAAGACATTTTAGTTCCGTTCTGCTGTTGTTGAGGTGGTGTCGGAGGCGTGGGAGGTAAATCAGACGCGTCTAATGTTTTTTTCAGTCTTTTTAGGGCTATTTTATCATGAATCTCTAAAAGAACCTAAGTAAAACAAAAAATATTGTTATTAAAAGAAAATACATACATTTACATAAAAACATGAACAAAAAATAATCATATTCATTACTGACCTTAAAATGCAACTTGGTGAGTATCGACAATAAATCTTTGGCTACTGGGTGTTTCGATGATTTACAAAGATGACATAATTCAATCAATGTAAGCTTGGAGTTGTTGGCTACAGGAACACAAGTTTCACACTCCTCTAAACAGTTTTGAACCTGCACGACAACACGATTAACGATTTTAATATTCCACATAATTATATAGGTGCTACAATAGTTATAATTAGCTTGGCTATAATGTTTAACGGTGATTTGGCAATGTCAAATAATACACAAAATACACAGTAGGTAAGCATTCGAAACGAAAACTAAATTTATCAATTATACATTAAGTGACATTGTTCGTGTTTCCATGGCAATATAATACGTGCTTAATGTTATCATAACATTTCAAAGAAATGTCAAATGATACGTTATTGTTGGATACCTATTCACTAAGAAATCGACTTCACAAAATTCTCGACAAAATCGATTACCATTGAACCCGGAAAAAATTATATGTAAAAAAAATGTACGTTGAGTACAATAGATATGGGTCAAATTTCACGTATTGATATTATCGTGTTAAACGTGATGCATTCATTGCAGCAAGGTAATCACTTAAATATTTATTAGTAAGTATATAAATTTAATGAACATGAAAAACTGAGAAATATCTTTGTACTTTTATTCTAATATTTAGAATAGTATACGTTTAAAATTCCAATATTTGTTGTTTATAAAATAAACTTCAAATAAAATAAAATTTAATTATAAAATAAATAATTTAAAACTATTTTTGGCCCATAGTACGACTTAAAATCATGCAGCTATATAAAATATATTACATATATTATTATTTTTAACACATCTGTATTATAATATTAAATATTATGAAAAATAGAAGAATACAAAAAATTAAAAAATTAATGATCTAAATAATGCCACTAAATTATGTGTTAATGTTATGAGAATGTCATTTTTTAACATAACATGCAATAAAAACATAAACATTAGATTTAAATATATTTATAAGGAGTAACAAATAAAACAATCATAAAGAAGCTTTATACTTAAACTTGAAATAATACTTATAGCTGGAATCAAATTTTTATCCCAGTGGTTATCAATTGATGAGTACAATTCATCGATTAACAAAATTCGTATTCATAGGAAACATATAATGTATAAGAGCTTAACGTAATGTACAGCAGGGGTGGCCAACTTTTATAGAATTGTGATTGACACCTAAGTTTTTCTAGGTTGTCATATATTTTTTATCAATCCATACGAACATTTATTAACGATAAATAACGTTATTATATACGAAATATCCATTAGATTACGTACTGTATACCTACTCGATCTCAATGTATTATTTCGTTTTTTATAGTTTTTATTACAAATTATTTTTATTAATTGTTATTAATATAATTTTTATGTTCGTAGGTCGAAGAGAAGTATTAAATTTACAAATAAAAAAATTAATATTTTAATTGTTTTCTGAAAAAATGATAAAAAAATGAAAGGGAATCGTGATCAACTCGCTCATATCACGATCGACCTGTTTGCCACCTTTGACGTATAGGATTATATTATATATTCTGTGGTACTATATCATTTACGATGTAGCTATTGCTGAAAACATGGAACGTGGGAATACTTCGTAAATGTCTAACGCAGTAAAATAATTACTATTATTGTTATTATACAGATGTATTTATACGTTTATTAATTATTTATCATATACGCGTATTACACAATTAACAGCAATTTAACCTCTGTCTGTCTGTAATATTCGCGACAATTATACATATATAATTCTCACTTTAGACGGATGCTTTTGTAAATGATAATAATTATTATTATTTTTTGTACGACGAATAACAATAAGTGAGCCTTGCAATAAAAATTAATTGACCACCGAGTCACTGTTGTAATAATAATAATATACAGTCCGTAGCAGTGCTATATCATGTATAGTAGACAAAACACCAGCACTCCCGTAATATATGAGAAAAACGAAAAAAACTAAACAATAGTATATTGATTTCGTGTGCCGATGTCAACAGGAGAGTGACGCTAGAATGAAAATATTCCCAAAACATTGTTTGTCTTAGGACGAGTTACACGCAACGGAGTGCGGGAAAAAAATTGTTATTTTATGTCCACCGCAGCACGCACACGTAACATCGATGGGCACACACGTCATGACAATGAAATGACGTACCTACGCGTATTATTACTGTACATGCGCTTAGTTTCAAATAATAAAAACCGTACGTAGCGCGAATTCGCTTCGCGTTTCGACAAAATGAACTAGGATGACAAATCAAGGACGTGGCACACGGTGACGAAATAGCATTGGCGACAACAGAATAAATATTTTAGAATAATCAAGTATAATAATTGTGAAAAAAAGTAACAAAGTGACAAACACGAACCGATAAAAAAGTAATCTATGGGCGTGCGCGAACGGTTGTGAATACAACACCGCGTATACCCGTAGTGCACCTGTTCTTATCGTCTAGAAAGATCTATACTATTGATGAATGAAGCACACGAAGACGCAAGTCGTTATTATGGTATTATTATTTATTATTATTGTTATTATAATTTTTTTTTTTTTTTGTTATAAATACATCAAGTTTTGGATAGTGCAGGTGTATAATAATTTTTATTAGTTCGTGGAGTTAAGAGGGAGGTAAAATGTTCGTAGCAACGGCGACGGGCTTTGATGTAAACAAAACGAACGTAATAACACTGATAATATTATTTATTTATATTATGTATTTTATTATATTTAATATTATATGTTTTTAATTAGATTATCATATTATGTAAAATCTACATTGAGACCATTGAATTTCCCTCAATCACACGTAAAGCCTCAACAAGAAAATATTAATTGTAACAGCACAGACCACAACTAACTGCAAGGTAGAAGTGATTATGCGATAATCTGGTACACCTGTAACCTGTAACCTGCGTACACAATGCGAGAGTACTGACAAAATATTTTTACATTGTACCCGATTTCGAAGATATTACCGCGTACCACATATACATGCTTGTACACCGTATAGGACAATAAGAAACGATTTAAACACGTAGAGTTGTTTTCAGGACCGGTTTGATAATTTTCATTTTATTTTCGTTATTTCAACAATACGACCTGTGCAGGACAAAATACATTACTATCATCACATACCTGTAGTAAATCGGAACGGTCTTTCTCAGCTTTTTTCTTTCTTAAGTTTATAATGTAATAATATAACCCGTAATATTGAATATCGTCGCGAGGTTAACGAAGCGAATGAAACGGATATTTGTGGTTACCGTAGACGAAAACGAGGCCGAATTCCTGGGCGGACGAAAGAAAAGACGTCGACGACGCGGTATTATCTCGTTGCTCTGTTGCGATGAGCGACACACTATGGAACGGTCGTCGGTAATAACTGAAGCCGAGCCGCGTTCCGTTGTCGGGCGTACACACTCACTGACTACCACCCCGCTCCCCCCCCCCCCCATCACCACTTCCGGCATGATATTGTTACACTGCAATGTACCCCGTGTAGTGTACAGATGAAGTACCTACACAAGGTACCAACGGCGAACCGATCACGTAATCCATTGCCGATACACCGCTATTCAACGATAATGTATACCCACCATAATAAATGTTCAACATAAATGCCCATCGAATATCTTGCCGTTATATTACATAATTGCCTGTAGACGCTATAGTACATAATATTATGCGTTTACATTAAAAATGTAACCGTCGCCACTGCTACACCGTAAACGTAATTATTTATATTGTTCTGCTATAGTTCTGTGGTATACTTACTGATTATTATAATATATTGCAACCGTTTTACAGACCGTAATTACTACTACTAATATACAATACTATACTACTACCACTAAACTTACGAAGTATAATAAACTACTAAATAACAATACTAATCACTAGAAATGGCGGGAACGAGCGTACGGTAGACGGCGAGTTCTAGTAATACACTGACTGGTGACTGGATCAAGATAATAAAAAATAAAATAAGAACAAAAATAAAAACAAGAAAAAAATAGCGGACCGACTAAAGCGTTGAGAGGTGGGGTAGAGAACAACTGCTTGGTGCCCCTACCTAAACGTTTATGAATAACTAACCCAAACACGTATACACGATTTGTACGTAAACATAATAATATAGTGGCGGTAACCTGCGCACACAGGTGGTTTTTGTTTCTTAACGGATTAAAGAGAAGACGCGTCTACACCATAACTGTAGAGAAGAAAAAATCCAAGAATTCTCAAGTTACCGTCCTTTATTTTTTAATAACACGTATACTTACACAGTTACGTGGTACTGATTATGTTATTAATATTATTGCTTTGTTTAGGCATACATGACTATTTGTCCAGCCCATCGCTATAATCTTGGTTCTCTCTTGTTTGCATCGACAGCGCATGTAGCCCGCGGGTATACACGCCACCGCAACGGTATATTAAGTGAAAAGAAGAAGTGATTTTGATTTTTGTTATCCTACGTTCTTATTCTTTTCTCTTTTCTTCACGTATGCATTGTTTGCGTCCATACGCGCTCCGATAACAATTACTATAACGATTGTTATGTTCGATACCGACAATTGTCAATTTTGTAAAATATCACACGTATGCCCGTAAGAAATTTTTGTGGGTGTGTCATACACTCACACATGATGTACTCTGAGAGTGTTATTGTATAGTTTAGGTACCCGTGGTTCGCTTGTCGATACAATCCACTGAGATCTGTACGAAGAGTAAAAATGTAACCGTATTTGGTTGGGTATTCTTCATAATATGAATATTGTAAAGTTCAATATATTTTTGAGGTGTTCGTGAAAAACTCACAGAATTTCAACTGTAGACTTGATACGAATGCGTTTTTATAAACATAATTTAAATAGTAAACCATATATTGTTGTATATAATAACGTTTTGTTTCGTCATCATTTCATATAAACAGCAGTTGAACTAGTTTTTTATTTATCAATAAAGACGAATCAAGTTGACGTTTTTTTATATGTTAAGATTTAATAGTTAAAATAAACGAATTTGTTCATTATTTTTTCATTTTTACAAAAACGATTAAACAGTTTATATTGTATTTTTTTTGCTGATAAAGTATTTTAATATAATGAATAAAAACATTTTATATAGATACTGAAAAATCGTAGTTAATAATAAAACTTTTACATCATTTTATTAGATATGTAAAAAAATATATTTTAAATATAAAAAATTGATATTTCTTGTTGAGTAGGTCAATATTTTATCACCTTAAGACAAGATAGTGTATATTTATTTAGTTTATGTGTAGGTACAGTGATTATAACTGTAAACCAGTATTTCTAAAAAACAAGACCTGGCTTAGACATTTTAAAACTAGAAGCAAAATTAAAGAATATCACTTCAAATAATTACAAAAATTATAAGAATTAATGCTAAAAAGTTTGTAGGTAAGCATGAAAAATTTAATAACAAATAAATACTATAATATACATCCTTATAATATAAAACTCGATAAAAAATATGTACTTTTATCGTAATTCGAAACTAATGGGAAATAGCGACTGCTACTGCTTTTCAATTATAAAATAGAAGTTGAAGAAATAGTTAAGATTTTTATGGCTTTGTAGTTTTGTATTAGTTATTCATACATAAATTGCAAACGATTTATGTTTTAAAAATTATTTCACATTTAATGTGTAATATTGAATCCATAACAATTAAAGGTCGTAATAACCCACACTGTGGGATGAACACAGAAAACATTTTTAAGGAGGGTTTTAAAAATATGTAAAATGTTAAATGTTATAGATACCATGATTTATTACTCATTATATAATATTTTTATATATTTTATTAGTAAATCTCATGAGAAACTTTTCAATAACTATTAAATTTGTAGGTTAGATCATTTTTTTATACCATTTTTCTGATGGATAGGTTTGAACCCCTACCCTCCCTGCAATTGCACTTACTTACATTAAAAATTAGTATAATATATTTAGAAAAAATATTTTTAACAGTAAAAAGTCAGTATCTTATATACACAGCATTTATGATAAATAACTAAAAAGTACAAAATTGGAAAAAAAAAAACAAAAGAATGTTTGAAAAATATGTAAGATGTATAAACCAATAAATTATTACGCAAGGTGAATAAAACTTCTAGAAAAAATATTGTTTAAGTAATTTTCTTGTAATAGATTTATTACAATTACCTATATTTTAGACAAGAGTATATTGAAGCTTTACAAAGATGAAAATATTTAAACCTATTTTTGTGAAATGTATCTATTATATAATTACGATATATTTCACAAATTAAAAGAAAAAGATCAAATCGACTATAAATTTATTTGTAGATTATTTTTTGTTACCTTGTGAAGCCAAATAATACCTATTTAATACAAAAAAAATAAAAGTTATATTTCTCTAATTACCTTTAAATAATTAATTATTAGTTAACATTCAAACGATTGTCTTAGCTTTAAGTCTCAAATTTAAGGTAAGTAATACGTTTATTTATTTGACAAAATAACTTGTACTTGAATCTATTCAATATTTATGAAAAAAAAATCCGTATTTCAATAAAAATTATACAGGTAGAATAATTTCCTAAATTAAATTAATTTACTACATACATAGGATGATTAATATAATAATAAATTGGATAATAATGTACATATTTTAAAATTTAAAATTAAATTTCAGTATTATTATTTCAAAAATTTTTCTAAATAAATAAAGCACTTAAATCCGTCGAAAACGTGACATATTAGGTATTTAATAATTGTAATAAAAAAATACTAGATTATGTAAGATAGTTCCCAAGTATAATTTAAACACAGTTTTGATCTCAATCCGAAGTATAAGATACAATTGCTTGAAATGTATTAACATTTGTATTTGTTTTAGTTTAACTGTGATTAATGCTCGTTTGAATTATTATATATACATTTCTTATGTCTGACATTTATTACGATGATAATTAAGGTATGTCAATATGATCATTAAACTATATATATTTTAGTGGTTGTATTGTACAGCCAAACAAGAATTATGATATTGTTGCATTTGAAGTTTTTCTTGATTCATTTTATTTCGGTATTTTAGGGAAGTTAATTTACTTTATATTCCGACAGATTTATATAAACGCAATAAGTTGTTTTTAATAAATTTGTACTAAAAACAAAAAAAATTAGTTTTGTAGTAAATCAACTTATAAATTCTGAGTGAAACGAGGAATAGGCTAATTTTATCATAATATGAATTATTTTCATATTATTAGTGAAGCCAAGAATGTTTTGGTTTTATCATAATGAGTGTCTGTATTTTTTTATGAGTTTATGTACTCGATTTCAACCAATTATTCAGATCATTATAAAATAAAAGTTTAAAAATAAGAAGAGGTTTCTTGTTGGTACTTGTTTACAGGGTGATATTTTGAGTTTCATAACAGTTTTTCGAATATTTTTTTTTTTTAGTCTATGTAAACGGTTTCGTCTAGAAGAATTGTTCTGATTATCACAATCATTAGAGATTTCTTATAGAAAATGTGATCTAGTTGGTATTTAAAGAGAAGTTATTGTACCAATTTCTCAGCAGTTTTTTTTTTAATAATTATGAAAAACTAATGAAAAGTTATATGTATAAAAAAAAATAATAAATTTACGGCATATCGATTTTAAACAAAATCAAATGTTCACTGTAAGCTTGTATTACCGTTAGCTATAAATTATATAATTTTCAAAAGTATCTGGTAAAAGAAGATACTGTAGCCTTTATTTAAAAAATATTATATTAACATTTTATTGATGTTTAAACATTTCAGTTTTTATTAACTGGCACATGCTAATAATGTAAATTTTTATGCAGTTTTAGTTAAGACAATTATAATCAAGTATAATGAACACGCACACAAATATACAAACATACACGCACAAGTCAAATAATGAAAAATATATCAATGCAGAAAGTACATGTATTTTATTTGTTGACCAGAAGATATAAATGCAAACTTTTTTAAGTACTTAAATTAGTTTTTATTAACAAATACATTATTTTCAATATTTATACATAGCCAACATAAATAATAACTGCGCAAAATTTCTAAAAATGTTTAGATACATGTATAAACAACAACATAAATTATTCCTAAGGAGACTTTCACCACAACACGAAGTTTAGTAACTTTGTACACATTTATATGTGAGTAGTAACACATAAAAATAAAATAAATATAAATAATATAATAAAAGGAAAAACTGGACTCTCTATTAACTTGGTATATTAAATTTGCATTGGAATTATAATATTATGATACCTACAAACACTATAATAATGTAACGCAAGACAACGATGTTGTTATCGACAGCAATTAAGAATCTATTATAGTATTGTACGTTGATAATTTTACTGTATTTGAGTTATTTATGTTAATTACAGTTAATTCACTAATTTCGACTCTGAGATAAAATATTTATTTATGAAAAATATTGTCTCCGCGCGCCAAACCATAGAAAAACATATGAGCAACCTGCCAAGCGTTTACAAAATAAGTTCATGAGGTCACACGTTGTAGTGTCCTCGGCTACTTGTTTTATTTAGTATTTGACATTTACGTGTATGGTTTCTTTGTATATTATATTTCAATAGTTTCGAAAGTAGGTGGATACTGTTATATATTTGTATACATAGTAAACTCGAATCGTATGCGACACGAGTACACGTAAATACGTTTAGACAAGCTGATTTAGTACGACCAAGTATTTACAATTAGATTATACAGAACGGAACTTAGACAACAACGATTAACTGTCATAAAACTGTGCTTCATTATTATCCATGCAGATGTAATATTATATATAACGACAAAATAATTATTTTGTAATTATTTATACTACTTAGTCTCAGTGATTATTAAGTGATTATTAATGAAACGAGTCAATTCTCACTCAACAAGTATACTATAGGCAATTAATCCAATCAATAAAGGTCATTTAAAATTGCCATAAAAAATAACAAAGTATTTGTATAGGTAGTGGGTAGCTATAAATTATGAAGATAAAAGATATGTGCCTTACAATTATTATTATACTTTTTGACCATAATTCGTAAACTGGAGTGGTACATAAAAGGTATTTAATTAACTAGTAATACGATTAAGAACCAAAAAGCTTGATTTTGAAATTAACTCTGATTAAAAAACTCGTCCCTTCAGCAGTTTAAAAAACAAAATAAATTTATATAATACATTATAATAACACACTTAACATATAATATTTTTAGCAAGTATTAATTTATTTCAATAATGAGTAATTATGTAGCCATGGCCTAATAAGTGTGGTATGGTCACACTATTGAAAAATTCACTACAGCAGCGGTTCCCAACCTTTTTCGCCGGCAGTGCCCTTTTGTTTGTATAAATTTTGTTAGGTGCTCTTCTACGAATATCACGAGGAACGCGATAAAAATAAACACTAGTTTTCATTCATAAGTGATTTAAATAATTTTATTGAACATATTATTAACAGATTATGATTTTATAGTTGAAAGTAAAAAGAAAAAATACTGCTTTAGTAGTGAAAAACTAATAGTAAATTTAAGGCTGCTTATTTTTGAAAAGTTTGACCGTATCTGATTCGATTTGAGACAACTGGATACGGAGGTCAGGTTCTACATTAAGACGGTGCCGGTAATTGGTTTTAATAGCTGTATAAGCCGAAAATCCTGTCTCGCATAAATATAAATACTATATTTAATATTTTATATACAAATAGTATGCTAAGTAATTTTGTACGTAAAACAATTTTTTGTCAATTCAACTACAATCAATTGTAAATTTTTAATATATAACTTAATAATTTTTTTCATTTTTCGAGAGTCATGGTGCCCCTTAAATAAGTTCGCGGTGCACAGGTTGGCAACCGCTGCACTACAGTATCGAAAATGTAATTCCGGTTTTAGTTCCCTCAGATTTTGATCTATTGGGTGGTTGAAAGTTTATTTTTTATATATGTTCACATAAACGATAATGAGTTGTAATGATGACAATAAATGAAATACTTAACAGCTACATTAATATTAAATATATTTTCTTCAAAAACGAAAATTAAACATTTTTAAATTTTTGCAATAATGAATATATATAAAAAAAAATAATAAAATAATATAACCTCGTCTTCCCTATGAATATTAAGCTTGTTTAAAATATGTAATTATTGATAATTTTGTTTTTATAAAGTATTGACAAATTAATGATGTTACGTATTAGCCTCATGCGTTCCAACTCGAATAATTATTTACGTGAGGCATGCACTTATTCAGTCTTATTATATACACAATTTTCCCAACAAATCACACTAATAAATAATTGAAACTGATATTTTAACCATGACGTAAAAATATCAATAAATACATTGAACTGCTTATGTTTCATAACAATATATCCAACCCATTCGAGTTATAATTTGCAATAAAAATACCTATACTTAAAGGAAATAATATTGTAACAATAAAAACAAATTAAGAATAAAACGTTACAAATTGTACAAATTAGCAACTAATAAGGTTGCGGTTGTAGTAAACTTAACCTTACCCCGTTATTTTCATCAAAAACCTCTTCCGAAATTAAATTTATTTCAAATTTATAACCCCTCCTTAAAAAATAAATAAAAATATAATAAAAATTGTAACTGTTAACAAAAAATAGAATCAAGTACAATACATTACAGCTTGATATTCTAAAAATAAAAACTATTTTTGATATATTTGGTATATTAAATCAATTTAAAATTACAAATTACAAATCTAAATTTTCTATTGCACTATTCCCAATAATATTAGTATATATTTTATGAACGGAATTTTTCAAAAATCAATACATTTTACTTACCTTAATTATTGACTCTACAGTCGGGTTATCCATTAATGTTTTCAAAAATATTATATCAGTCTCTTTGGCCTTTACTTGGTTATTGATTTCGTCCATATTATCTCGCACATGCTGAAATGCAGCTGAAACAAACAAATTATAAAAATACTTTTTGAATATTTAATATTATATAATCTAATTAAAACTAAAATATTAGAATAATAAGAATACCGTATGATTCTCATACTCTGTATATTATGACTTGAGTTATTCTCATATAAGTTCATAGGGAGTTCGGTACCTAAAGGCTAGAAGTCAATACGGGTAACAACCCGGTTTTGAAACAATAAAAAAATTGAAACAAGGTACCTATGAACCGAAAATCGAAACTCGACAAATATTTGCATCAGGTTTTTAATTGAAATCCAAACCTGGAAAAAAATTAAGCCCAGTTTCAACTTAAAAATTGGGTTCGAAGACCATTCTAGAAAGTAATATAATAATAAATAGTAATACAAAAATAAAAATTTTAATATTACACTGTTTTCATTTAAATCTTCTTAGATAGGTATATTATTTTTAATGGCGTATCTTATTATTATTTATATTTAATTTGTATTTTCCAATGCCTGAAATTCCTATAGGTAATTTAATACTATACACATAATTCCACTTACTAAAATATTTTAAAACGATAAATCTAGTAGTGTATATTTCACACATGAATAACTTTAATTGCTTTTGCAAATTTTTTTTATAAATGTATTGGATAAAGAAATAACGGACATAGTATATGGTAGACTGTAATTTACTATACATCAAATCAAAATACTTTATCTAGTACATTAATATATATTATACTACGTAAAATATAGATACTGACGGTATTATGCTATATCTTAATGCATTTTATTTTTCTAACAATAATAACTTTCTTTTATTTAAATACATTAAAATATAATGTATTACTGAAACCTATTATTTGTTTAATTAATAAGAAAGTATATTATTAATATTATATAAATTAACCAAAATTATTAATCGAACTTAGTAACACTTATTACATAGGTAAATTCGTATCAATTATTAATCATTTTTCGAGAATAAATTATACTCATTAAAAAAAGTACTCATTACAAATCAAAATTATCATACTAAATTTTGAATAGGAATACATAGAATAAAACAAAGGATAACTGTTAGTGAGGGGGGCCTAAAAAATGATAGCATAAGTCAATACATGAAAAATGTCGTATTGATTACTGCGTAACATTTCAATTTTGCCAATTTAGTGTAAACAAAATATATTTATGGTTTTTTTTTTTTGCATATGACGATTTATGGTTGACATGATAATCTAAACTATACTGCTAAGACTAGAAAGTTACCTACAATTGTATTTCATATAATTTATTATTGAAAAATAGCAAAAGCAATTAA
>JASXSY010000691.1:0-203677 GCA_034509805.1 Sipha maydis | reverse complement strand
AGTTGTATCAGCAACCGTCAGTCAATCTGAAGTACCACGTTCCGTTTGAGTACAAACGGACAACACTCACCTCTCCCCAGGCGATTACATTGTCAGTCTCGGGGCTGTTGACCATCGCCCAAAGTTTTCTCAAGAACAAGGAGATCCGCTGATCGTTCACAGGGTTGCTGTCCGGCATCGTACCGCGAATAGCAGCGATAGGAACGTGTGCCGAACGGACGCAACCTACGGCACGGGACCTGAGCGATCAGCGATCGAGAAGCCCGGTACACTTGAAAGATTTCGAGAAAACGATTAATGCATGCAACGTTGTTAATTATTATCGACGGTCCGCGAAGATCGATTATCACAAGCAATACCACAGGCACTAGCGGTACTCCGAAACGACCGCAACACGGGGATCAGGATTGTTGTGAACGTGATACCAACTCGGAACTATCATGCAGTATCATTCCGTCCCGCCTCCTCTGACCGTTGCACAACGTGATAACAAATACGGTTAAGCGCACGGCGGTAAACGTTGTATGTGTCGTACTGTACTGCCGTGTAAACCCTGAATAACATGTAATTATGTTCAATAACATACAGGAGATGCAACACACGGTAGTTGCAAACAATATTGTATAATATACAATGTATATATCTATATTAACGACAGCTGTCCTCGTACGTTCTCCCCCCTCAATTATTGTTATTATTATTATTATTATTATTATTATTATTATTATTATTATTATTATTATTATTATTATTATTATTATTATTATTATTATTATTACTATCATTATTATGATCATCGTTATAATTATTAACGGTACTTTTCAACGTTGCTCGTGAATGCTCTGAATGGACACGACGAAAATAACAACAATAACAATCGATATCGACTTTAATGAATCATGCGATCCACCGCAGTTTGTAACACTACCCGCCGAGTACCAAACGCGTGTTAATGCGGTAACACTTTGCTAAACTAATATACAATACGTTCAATTGCCATATAATTTATGCGACGGTATGACGATGGACTAGATATGTGTCACGCAATCTGGCTGTTCACCATTTTTATTTCTCGATGACGATAACACCCCAATTGGGTTACCTGATTTTACAAATACTAGGATTTACAATCAATGCTAATATCTACCTTTATATATAAATTTGATACATTATAAAAAAACAAATAATTATATTTATATTTCAAAACGATACAAGCCTAATTTCTGTATCGAAATTAAATCGCAAAAGTATTGCAAATTAACTATAATTAATCTTGAATTTTGATTTTGGACATGTCCCTGCAGCAAACATTGTTTCGATAACATTGATATAGTGATAATATGTGAAATACTTTAATATCGTAAAAATATTAAATCGTAATAATATTCTTAAATATATAGGTGTTAATAGTACAATATCATATAATCAAAATCACCTTGAACTCTAACAATATCATATTACTAAAAAGGTATCAAAATATTAAACCAACGAGTATTCGTACTTAAACGTCTTTGAAATAAATCTTCTAAAGATCAAATACTCAACACTGTATAAAGAACACTGCAATAAAATATACGTAAACCATATATTCGTTTTGAACGTATACGTCACATGAACAATATTTTATACTCCAACGTGTTTTTTATTTCATGCCATACTTCTTTTGTCGATTCTTTTTAGCAATAAAATGACGATCGAATATGCTCCGAATTAATTTTTCTTCGTTTACAAAATATAATGTCCATTGATACATCACATAATCTCTCTTGGAAATTTGAATAATACTCTATATTAGTGGTTCTCAATCTTATAGGGCAGATAACCCAAAAGCTATTAACCTATTTTTTTATAAGACCGTTTTGAAAATATTGTTCTCTTTCGAATATTGATGGGTATGCCCTTTATTTTCTTAGTTTTTTCGATTATCATTACGAAAACAAACTATTAAACAATTAAGTCAGTGACTTCCACTATTAAAAAAAAAAAAACTTAAATTTGTTTTTATTGACACTTAAAAAATATTAATCGTAAAGACTTAAAATGTTCACTGAATACTTAATTACACACTTTGTTTTAGTTGGTTTGTATTCAAATAAAATTTTAAGGCTTTTTATAGATAACATCAATACCACAATATTATTCACCTACCACCAAGGCTATCTTCAATCTTTTTGAGGCCCTGGGCCTATATTTGTATATTTGAGTCTTTATGACTTGGACAGAGTACAATTTCATTAAAATAAGTAAATAGAGTGGTGGTAGATAAGAAAAAGTCTAGATTAATTTAACCATAAATTGTTTTAATTTTCTTTACTTCGCATTATATACGAGTATATGTATAGGTAATATACATTTAAAAATAATTATAAAATAATCCACAAATTTTGAAAATTCTATTTTTATTGAAGAGGTACTTCTAGATTTAAGATGGGTAAAATCGTTAATCACTTCTTTGAAGTTATGTATTTAAGCATTTTATTGACATCAACGACAAACTGTTGAATCTTTCTTGTAAAATTTTATTATTTAAATAATTTTTAATTATTTTTAATTGAAAAAAGAACGCTCTCTATTGCAATTAGTTAGGTACCATCATGCTTAATAATATTCTCAAAGTAATTTCTATAATTGGAAGTATGTCTTCAATTTGTTTTCTATCAACAGATGATATATTTTTAACATACCTACTATAAATTCCTTAATTTTCACTTTAAACATGTTCCAAATATTATTTTATATGCAGACATTCCATTCTCAATTCAGCCTCATTAACATTTTCGTAATAGATTTTAGCGAATTCTTTGCAACATTGTCTCAACGCTGCAGAATTCAGAGTTTTTAAGCTAATACACAAACCAAACCGCTGATTAATGTCCTTGTACGAACTCAACCGCTGTTTTAGATGCAATTTTAGATGCACGCTCAAAGTATTATTTATGGAAAGAAAGGTTCCTACATTAAATTAATCTTTCCCATACAATTGGCCCAGGGGCGAATCCAGAAATTTTTTACGGAGGGGCGCAAAATAAATTGTTTACTTACGACTAACCTGCCTGAATTGTAACATAATACGTAAAAGCAACAACAATTATGTTGGACCATAGCCTTCAGGAATATATAAAATAAAAAATTGAATTAAAAAAACATTTTAAAGCAATTATTTTTAAGTACAAAATTACTAACCGTGGCTATAACACACCTAGTCAATACACAATAAATATAAAATAATATTATTTTATTTTTCGTAATTGTATATTACTCTAGTTAGTAGTTGTATTAATACGGAAATAATCGAAAACCCAATATATTTTAAACCTATTTTAGTGATTTTGGGGGGAGGCGTACGCCCCCATCGCCCCCATCCCTTGGATCCGCGCATGAATTGGCCAAACAATCCAAAGTCATGAAAAAACTGACATGAGCTACTAACTCTTGTTCTTTGAGATAGATTCTTATAGTTAGATCCCGAATTTTTTCTTAGCGAATGATTCAAAGAAATCAAATTTATCCTTGAGGTTATTAATAAAATCATCATGTAAAGTTAACAAATTAGTTGCAACATCCAGTGTTATTGTATTATCTGAATCTTCTTGCTTTTTTTTTTTGTCTATTCTTTCCATTACGAACCACCAAATTTCGGTTAGTACCATAAATTCTAGGGTTATAAATTTTCTGGACAGACTAGGGGCTTCATATCTTGTTTTCTGTGGCTATTCAAAATCCTTCACGATAGACATCAAAGCTTCAATAGTTTGTTTATGATTTATGCAAAGTACATATTGAATCTGCTCGCGTAAAACTTTTTTTAACCTACATTTTCCGTCTATTTATTCTATTGATATGTAGAGCCCGAAAAAATTGTAAAGTTTCTGAATAATAACAAAAAGCTTGGTTACCTCTAAAGCATACTAAGTCGTATGGCCACCTACTAAATTTAGCGAATGTCCCGCACATGGTACAAAGGTGATAAATTCACATTTGTCTTTGATTCTTGCTTGTAGACTTTTTCTTTTTTCGATCAGACAGTAGTTCTTCTTTAAATCTTTCAACAAGATGTAATGATATTTTTCCAATTGTTATTAATACTATTTGTATTTAAGGTTTCATATTAAAACTTCAATTAATCTATAATAAATCAATACAATATATCATAATTTGAATTTGAAGTGTATACAATCATTACATCATTCAAAATAATATAAAGTTAATATGTAGGTATATTATAAAAAAAATTATTATTACATCTATGTATTGTTTTCCTAGTTCAATATATTTTATATTTTTTCCAGTAAATAATCAAATATAATTTATTAAATAGTAAATAATATATAGTAGTATAAACTATGTATAGTAATATAACATAATTTAAATTTGAATTTGTATTTATATACGCGACACGTGATAACTTATGTAAAAGCGTATATAAAAAAATTAAAATTAAGTTATTCAAATAATTTTTTTTTTTAAATATTTAAAATGGTTATTTCATGTTAGGCATTTGTATGTACCAATTGGTATTAATAGGTTCAATAAAGGTGGATGTATTCAATTTCATAATTAGGTATTTTTTAAATATGCTAAAAACTCCTACCACAATTTTTATGTTTCCCTAAACCTAAATTATAAACATAAATATTTGATGTATAGATTTCCACTTAATAATACTGAACTGCTCAAGAAATGGCTTCATAAGACTAAAAAAAAAAAACAAATATTATACAATGTCTTAGAAAAAGTGTACTAAGTAAAAATACGCTCGTTTTTTCCTGACCCTATAAATATTGACTTAGGAACTCCAAATCATGAATATATATTATTTTATTTAATTAGTTAAAGTTTTGTAAATATTAGAATGCGCCATTTTGAAGAAGAATTTAATATTTCTCGTGTACTTATTGAAATACACAGGAAAAGACATTCCATTTGAGTCAACTATGCGAAAAGGTTACGTAGACGATGTTTACAATCAAACATTAAATAAAATTAGAATATATGTTGACAGAAAAAAAATTTGGGTTAAGCATAGACGCAAACCACAAATGTTACCGGTAGATTTGTAGCTAACGTTATTATTGGTACACTGGAAGAACATGGACACAATAGGTCAAATATTTTTGTTAAACGTGAAAGAGCTAGAAAAAGCAAATCATTCACGATTTTTAAGTTATTTGATAAGTCGATGAATATTTTATGGCCCCGATGATGTTAAACATGACGATGTTCTATTATTCTTGTCTGACGCTGCCGCCCTTATATGATTAAGTCTGCAAGTTCAATAAAAACAATGTACTCAAAAATGATTCATACCACATGCCTTGCTCACGGTCTACACAGAATGGCTGAAACAGTCCATATTCTAAATCCTAAAGTCGATAAAATTATTGCTACCTAATGTAAAAAAATCTTTAAGAGCTTCATCTCCCGTTCAAATTTTTAAAGATATTGCCCCATTATTACCACTACCGCCCGAACCAATCTTAACAAGGTGGGGCACATGGATTCAAGCTGCCCTTTATTATTGCGAACATTTTGAGCCTGTAAAGTCGATTGTAAACATTGAAAATGATGATGCAATATTTATCGAGACTACACAAAAATACATTGAACAACAACATACTCAAACTCAACTTGTATTCATCAAATCCAACTTCTCATTCTTACCAAACACTATAACGTGTCTTAAAAAAACAAGGAATGTCACTTGCCAGTTCTATTTCGATAATATAAAACGCCAAAATAAATTAACTCAAATAAGTGGAGCACAAGGAACAGCGGTAAAAACAAAAATAGAAACTGTGTTGGAGAAAAATGAGGGTTACAAATTGATGGTTAAAATATTTAATATTTTATCTGGAGATCAAGAAAGTTTCGAAGGTTTACCTGATGTTTTAAGTTAAATGACTTGATATATTTTAAATATTCACCGATAACTTCTGTAGATTTGGAACGTTTGTTTCGATTTATAAAAATATGCTGACCAACAACCGTCGTGCATTCAAATTCGATAATATTAGAAAATGTCTTATTGTGCAGTCAAACTTTACAGGTAAACAATTCATCATTTTTATATTTAATAATAGTTAATAAATAATGATTTAATATATTAAAGAAAAACTCAACTTTTTTTCCATTGTAGGAGAAGACGAAGAAAATGAAATCAAATGTACACTTCAGTAATATAATGTTGATAGTGTTATTATTGTCAAAAAATAACTAATAACAAAAAAATTGTCTAAATTTAAATAAATAAATCAATTTTTTTTATTTTATTCAAAAAAATATTTAGTTGCATATTTCGGTTATTTTAAGTGCATATGTGTATGCATATTTCCTACAATTTGTGTGCAATAAGTTCCGAACCCTAGTAATCACTATTCAATAAATCATTATAATTAATTAATATTTCTTTTTTCTAGTCCCACTACTAGTTGGTAGTTGTTTTGATTTTTCTAGGTAACATTGAAGTTATCGGGTATCGGTTTTATTATATATCGGTTAATGGTATTGGCTCATGTTTCTTTTTTGCATATCAACTGCTGCAGCGAAGAAAGTCGTAACTCAATTTTTACTACTTTTCAGGAAAGCCAATTTCAATTTCAATTTTGATTTCTTATTTCAAATGTTGATGTATTTTTATGAAAATTTGAAATTTGAATTCTATAACTAATACGGAAATAGAAAACAACACAACATTTTTAAAATGTCATAAAATATAGTTAAATTATAGACGAATTTCCTTAAATGAATTCAGTTACGACTTTTTTCGACGCAAACGAAATGTTGTAACTCGAGTTACGACTCTATTCGCCGTTTCAAAACAATAAAATAGAGTCCAATGCATTTTTAAATTTAGCAATTTAAACATTTTTATTAATCGGAAAATATTTAACACCTACCTATATATTATACAGTATTATATAATTATAAACAATTTTTGTACGAAAATAGGTAATAATAATAAATTATTGTTGTTTTATAACATGTAGATTTATGCTGCACAAATATTTAATTTATAATTTATAATAATAATTAGTATCATCTATGTTGAGCAATTATTAATATAAAATAAAGAACAAAAGAACAATAAAATATTTTTACAATTACTGCTTTAAACTATCACTGATAACATTTTTTTGGCGCCATAACTGTTATCAAAAAAAAAAATGCTGGACTTACAACGTTATTCGCAGGTCATTGTGGTTGTAACTCAAGTTACGATATTTTTCGTTGATTTCATTTATAATATGAAAATTTTAGTTTTCCAATTTTCTATTCTCTTTAGCTCTGTCGCTTTGTGATACAACATTCAATGTCAGTTTAATGGTTATTGATGAAATTGTTAAGCATACATATGTGTTCAGGGGCGGATTTAAGGCACTGCGATATATGCGGCCGCATAGGGCGGCAAAATTATGTTGAAGATTTATTTTGATTTTGTAAAATTAGGTACATAATTTTTAAAATTGTATTTATCACTTCAAAATCTTGAAATTGTGGATTTTGTATTTGTTTATTTTTAGCAAAATAATATTTCTATTTTCCCAGGAACTCGTCTACGACAACGACGATAGTATTGTATTATAGCTTATCTTATTGTTTAAGAAATGTCTCGTAATACTATAATAAGCAAAAATTGCATATTAGGTAGGTATTGAAAAAATTTATTTATTTGAGGATATTTTATTAAAGAGGTAGTAAGTTTTTTTTAGATAGGGGCGGCAAATTTAATTTGGCATAGGGGCGGAAAATTGTTAAATCCGCCCCTGTATGTGTTAGGTAAATCATTACAAAAAGAAAATATTGACTTACTTGAAGCAATTAATCTGGCTGAGGATTTAACTAATGAGATACAAACAATGAGACAAAATACTGATGCAGTCTTTTCAGTTATATTTAAGAACTAAGAAGAAAAATCTGAATGTCTTAATATACAAATTTGTATTCCAAGGATCTGTAAGCGTCAAATCAATCACTGTGACATAATTAGTAAATTTCCAGAAGAATATTTCAAAATATCAATATTTATACCATTTTTGGATTACTTTATTGATCAAATAAATAGTCGTTTTATTGAACACAAATTGGTTTTAAAAGATTTTAAAATGTTATTTAATGAATTGGACAATAATAACAATGACATTTTACAATTGATAGATTTTTATAAAGATTCGGATAATTTAAGTGAACCTGATATTGTAATAGCAGAAATCAATATGTGGAAAAATGTCTTAAAAAAAACGGAAGTAGATCAAAAGCCAAAAACTGTAATACAATTTCTACAATTTTGTGATGAAGACTTGTTCCCAAATATATACAAGTTAATAAAACTATTATGGATATTACCGGTCACGACATGTACTTCTGAGAAAAGCTTCTCTTCATTAAGAAATCTTAAAACATATCTCAGAAATACTGTATCGGAAGACAGACTAAATGGACTTGCGATGCTTAATATTCATCGAAATGAAATCTTAACACCAGATGATATAATTGAGGAACTTGTAAAAAAAAAAACAGGAGATTAAAATTTTAAATTAATTATAATTTAAATATGTAATTTTTATACCATTTTATTACCAAATAAAAATTTATTTAAAATTATAGTACCTATACCTATTGTAGTAAATCTTTCTGTATATGTGTGAGTATAACTATTGTGGCTATTATTATAGTTATTAACAGTAATTTGTTGGTAATAAATTAAATTATATTTGTAATTAGAGAATAGATAAAATAAAAATTTTGGACCCCCCCCATAAAAAATTTCTGGGTACGCCTCTGAAAGAACTAGATAATATGTATAATCAGCACAATTACAAAACATATTATGTTTTGTAATTGTGCTGATTATACAATTAAAAATTACAAAAAATATTAAAACGAAATTAAATTAATTCAAATGAATTTGTATTCGTTATCATTACTGATAATACCCCTTGAAGAAGTGAGGACAAATGAAGTCTTTCTCTCTTACCCACTTCAACCGACGCCCCTTTATTTTACCCTTCAACCATATAAGCTATATTAGAGGTAGTGTTGGTGTAGCGCCAATTGTGGACAAGATGAGAGAAAATAGGCAGAGATGGTTTGGGCATGTGATGAGGCGAGAGGAAACGAATGCAGTAAGAGTGGTTATGAAGATGGACGTTGAAGGGAAAAAGAGGAAGAGGAAGACCAAAAAAAAGAGATGGTTGGAGACTTTGGAGAATGACATGAGGGCTGTCGGTGTATGCAGAGGAGATGTGATTGACCGAGTAAAGTGGAGGTATAGGACAAGGGTGGCCGACCCCAAATAGTTGGGAGTAAGGCGAGGCAAAAGAAGAAGAAGAAGAAGAGCTTATATGGTCGAAGATTTTACCAATATAGACGAGGCCTTTCCATTACTTTATTATCTATGGAAAGAACCGTGATTAGCTTCACTAATAAGCACAGATAGGTATAATATTTTTTTTTATTGAACATATCTATGTCTATAATTATACTTGCAGTGGCGGATCCAAGGGGGGCAATGGGGGCATTTGCCCCCCTCCCAAATATTCTTATATTTTATGTCATCATAGATATTCATATTTCTTGAGTTACAGTTACAGTTAGGTACATTGACCGCTTCGCCAATAAAAAACAGCGACGTTTAGACTTTGTTTTATAAAATGTATTATAAAATATAAATTTGTAAGAAATTGTGTATATGTTGTAAATGATATGGAACTTTTGCCCCCTGCACAACTAAGCCCTGGATCCGCCACTGTATACTTGAATACAAACAAGAAACTAAATAGTTTTTATCAATCTTAAATCAAATTACTTTATCTTCCTACAATGAAAAAATCAGAACTTGAGAAATGATCAAAATATGAAAAATGAACCGAATATTCTCCAAAATAAATTTGTCCTACAAACTATAGAATAGATTAATCATCCACTTTTTACATCCTCATTGCGCTGCATAAACCAATAATTATGTGTAATAACTAGAGTACGGATTTTGAAGGCTTTTGCCTTTTTTTTCTATTGCTCTAAAACGAAGCTTTTTTTTTTTTTTTTTTTTTTATTAATAAAGTGTTTCTGACATCAAGGTCATCTGACTTATTGATAAAAAGACAGAATTTTTAACATACAATAGTTGTTATACATAAATAGTAAATACAATAAATTACAGTTATTTACATAGATGAATAGCTAAATAATAAAATGTGACATTGTAATAATTAGTTAATCTATTTTTTTTTTTTTTTTTTATATTACTGCGTATATTATTGACTTTGAGAAAGGGCATCATGAGGACGTCCGCGCTTGAGACGTCGGAGGGTTGGCTTGTCGTTGAGTTTGTAATATTTTGCACTTTTGGCGTTGTTTAGTTGACCAAAGAAATTGACTGAGAGATTTTGTATGTAGGATTTAACCATCGGGAGTCTGAAGTCTGTGTGAAGTGCTTCGTTTCTGACGAACCACGGCGCGTTGGATATTATGCGTAAAATGTTGGACTGGAAGACTTGAATTTTATTTATGTGAGTTTTGGCACAGTATCCCCAGATAGGGGCAGCATAGAGTATTAATGGTCGTAGAATTTGCTTATAAAGAAGCATGGAGCACTTCCAGCTTAGGGCGGTTTGACGGTTGATTAAGGGATAAAGAATTTTTAGTCGTTGGTAACCTTGTTGAAGTTTCGAAGAAATGTGAGGGTTCCAGGTTAATTTTTTGTCTAGGATAACTCCTAGATATTTTATTGTTGGAGACCAGGATATGTTGTCGCCATTAAGTACTAGAGAGGGAGGGTTATTGGGACGACGAAGTGTAAATAATACTGCCGTACTTTTTGAGGGGTTTAGGATAATTTTCCATTTATTCGCCCAGCATTTTATTTTGTTTAAGTGGCTCTGTAAATTTTCAGTGACAATGTGGATATCGCTGGAGCTTGAATAGACAACACTGTCGTCAGCGTATAGGGAAACTTCTGTGTTAGGTGTTGTGGGAAAGTCCGCGATGTATAAATTAAAAAGCAGGGGAGAGATTTTGGATAACGAAGCTATATCAATAACAAATTCGATTTATACTACTATGCACGAGATTTTATTTTGCTTTTTTTTTGTATATTTATGCTTTTATGGGCATTTTCGGCACATTTTTTCAAAATGTGTTCTAAATAAACGTATTTAAAATGTTAATTTTTATATTAAATAATGTGTTTTCCAATATCGTATATTGTATATAGCTGACTCAACCGATTTTATCTCGTTATGTTTGATTTATGGATATGTTTATCGATGTAATTTAGATATGTATATAGTATATTGTACATAGTAGATTATTTTATCTTGAAACCGATGATATAGGTAAAAAAAATCATTTTAAAACTATTATTTAATTTATTTTTTATAAATTATCTTAAATAGAATTAATTTAATTTACAGATCAATAATTGTGAAAAAAGGAAAACTCGGAGAAGCAGGCTTGTTAATAAGTTTATTATGATACCTTTTTTTTAAATAATAATTTTTATGAACTAATAATTTTAATACTTTTTTTATGATACATTTTTTTAAAAAACACTATATTTAATGCTTTTTTGGAGGATTTAGACAGCTTTATTGCTTTTTTTTAATTTTTTATTGCTTTAAAATCCGTACTCTAGTAATAACCTAAGACTTTGCTTAAGTCTTATCAAACACTACAATTTCTTTTTATAAAATAATATTTTATCGATAAGGTGGTATTAAGAATATGTCATTTTAGAGAAGTACATAATTTAATATTCAGTTTTTTCTAGAATTCAAACATTTAAATTTATTATGTTGAGTATACTGTACATGTATAACTGATGTTTTTGGTGTATGGAATAATGGAACATATTAAAATAATATATTGTTGTAGTTGATGAAGAACCAGTCCTTCAGACATATTAAAAAACATTATAATTTTTTTTTTTTTTTGGTAACAGAACAAACAAATTAAATTTAACTTAAACTATCACTCGTTTAAACAATTTTAATAACCCTACTCCCTTAAAATATAAATGCAGATTACATAAATATAGCAAATTATCTTGAAAATGATTGCACAATTTAGTATACAAAATAAAATAAAAAAATTTATAAACAATTATTAAACACATCTTTATATTGTCTATTTAATATTTACAGAAAACTTTTAGTTAATATCCATAATTTATAAAATATTTATCTTATAATATATAACTTAAGATAAGTTTCGAGAAACATTAACCAATATATATGTATATATCCGTACATAATTTGAATTTTTAATTTATACATGAATGTATTAAAGTGTATAATAATGTAATTTTTATCACATTATCCCAAAATAAATGTATAACTTAAAATTAAAACATATATAAATAATAGGTATTAAATACTTTAAAAATAAATTTAAAATCATAATAAAGAATCCAGTATACTGTCTATAAATTTATTATAACAGACACTTTATTAAAAAATTAATTTATCTAACTTTTGGTTTTTAACACTATTAATAGTTTTTAAAACTTGTTCTAAAAGATATTTTGTTAAGACTGAAATATCTTGAGCTGCATCTACTTGAATAAAGTTATCATTTTTAAATTTTTCATAATTTTTATCAACTTTATTTTGAAATTCAACATTTTCATATCTTTCATCCCCAAAACCAGATCGTTTAATCATGTCATTGCTTGATAATTTCAAAAACATTACTAAATCTGGTTTAGGCAGGCCATTTTCTGGACCACAACACCATTCAAAGTCTATAGATTGTTTTGCACTAGTAAATACCACACCAGAATATGAGTATCGATCAACAATTAAAGTTACACCAGACTCTATTTGTTTGCGAATTTCAGGTTCTAGTTCCCAACGATTAGCACTAAATAACAAATGTACTGATTTATCTGGCAATTCTATTTTTCTAGATAAATAATCATTGATTATTGAACCAATGGGAGTAGATCGGTCAGGAAATGAAATTTTTTTTGCTGGTATTTTCATGTTATTTAAAGCTTCAACTAATTTTGAACTTTGAGTTGTCTTTCCAGATCTATCACAGCCCTCCAAAACGATTAATGCACCACGCATAGCAGCTTTTGTCATTTAGATTATTACCCTAGGTAAATAAATAAAATAAAATAGTATAAATAAATTTTTATTCATATTATAAATTTTCAAAAATATGAAAACACATAAATGTAAATAATTTCCAGTAATAGATAAACTATTTCTAGTTTGATTAATTTTAGAAATAAATTGTATAAATTTTGTTTTTAAAAAAATATATTTATAACTTAATCTTATGCATAATTCAATATACTCTAGAAAGTACTAAAATTATGAAAAAAATTTGATTAAAAAAAAAGTAAAGATACAAGACCTTAAACTAACCAATTGCATAATGCAAAATTATAGATGTTACCACTGATTTCATAAAAATTTTATGTAGATCAAAATGTAAAAGTAATAATCTTTGTACTTTGGTCATTCATGTACTAAAGACCACGGACAAAACACAAATACTCATAACCTTACAACAAAATTATTAGTTTTTAATTGACTCAACAAACATTTATTAAAAAATAAAAACAATATTAGTACAAATTATAATAAAACAATAACTACTGGCTAGAAACAAGAAACCATAGAAGATTTTTTTTAAATAATATTTATTTGTCAGTTAAGATAATTTTTAATGGGCAATCATTACGTTATTTTATTCTATCAATTTGAAAATAATTAGAAATTGTCAAAAATATCAGAACAAAAACAGGTAAGAATAAAAAGCAATGTAAAAATTTATAATGATAGGTGATTAAGAAAGTCCAGTAATTTGAAAAAAAAAAATGTCTAGAATGGTAAATTTGTTTACAAAATTGGTAAATGCATATTTTCAATAACAATTTAAAATTGATAAATTTAATATTCAGTTGTAAGAGTATTGCATATTATAAAATTAGACAATTTTCATGAAATTTGGGAAAATGATCAACATTAGTCAACTGGTTTTAAGTTATATGGGTATACTTCAATAAGTTCTTGACTGATAATAAAACTACGGCCTTTAATATGTTTATTGTCCGTGTGGCCGGGCTCCGTGTACACATGTATTCCAATAGCCGTTCACAACCACAATCTCTAATTATAACTAAATTATAACTATTACCAATATAATTTTAAGCGGATGGTATGTAACCGTTGAATAATGTAAAACACTATGTTTATATTTAATCTATTCAGAGAGTTTACAATAAAATATTATTCATATCATATTTTTAACGTGTTGTTGTGATATGAATTTTTAGAAAACATAAATACAATAGTATAACCAAATAATCCTTCGAATAATTGATACAATTTTTTAAAGTATTTATAATTCAATTGAATTATAAATTGTTCTTACTCAAGTATTTATTTATTCAAAAGAAATATTTTATTTGTTGAATAATTAGAATAAATATTACTTCTACCACAGTATTAAACCAAATAATTGATTTTAGTACACATTTAGAAAATAATTATTAATCACAATATGAAGTCTAGATTATAGATCAAAAATTGAATTCAGTACTACCTTGTTTTCTTTAACTTAAACGTTTAAGCTTCTAATGGCAATATGTAATACATAGCGTATTTGAAATTAAAAACGAACACATTTCCTAAAAAAGATTTATAAAAACTAGATATTTCATCATTCAATAATAAAAAATATTTAGATTTAGAATATGGACTAAATTTTTTGAACAAGACTATATTATGAATAATTGATTATAATTCTATAAGCAAAATTATACGTTACCATAATGATTTTTATGGTACAAAATAATAATACTATTAAATGTACAATAATTACCAAAAAACAATCAATAGCGAAAAGTATTGGTTAGTTGCGTGGTGGATAAAATCCGTAGGAATGGCACGACAGTGGTTAACGAATGAGACGTGCGCAACAATAGGGCACCGTAATTAGATTAAACGATACCGGTCTCGAATAAATAACATTAACAACCTGTTTAAACTTTAAACTTGTTACTCAATAGCACGACATGACGACGACGATTTCTGTAACAGTCTCTATTTTCTCTTTTTTTTTTTTTTTTTTGATAACAAAGAAAAAAGCGCGCGAAAAAAAAAAATTACTGTTACCACAACTGATACGTATAATAAACTACATTGTTATAACTGCTGTATCCAACTATTGTGTTGAGTTGAAGCAAAGAGCAGCCATTTACTTCGAGGCCTATGGGCTTAAACACTATCTTAGATTCATTTGATAAAGAAATTAATGAAAAATTAATTTTAGAACAAGTTACAAAATAGAAAAAAAAAATTTTATTGCACGTTATTTTTTCCAATTTAACCCTTTCAGACCTAAAATATGTTCCAGTAGGAAAAATGTTTTTTCTTCATTATAACAATTAATTTTATTATAAGAATATAATCTCTGATAATGTAAGTTCTGATTACTATGTTTATAACATCGATTTTGTAAGGTCTTGCCAATAAATTCATTGAATCGTATTCTGGAAATAGCGTAGAGTTTGTCACCAATGAGTTTTGGATGTTCATTATAATTTTTAAATCCATATTTTTAATAAAAATTTGTTTTTTATTCACCATAATGGTTTTAATATATGTTTCAGTCCTCAGCCTCAAAACAATGTACCTATTGTCATGGGCGGGTCTAGAGGGAGAAAGACACATTTTAGATTGTATAATTTTTATAGTATATGTATTCAGTAAATATATTTTTATCTTTATTAATGATAATGTGTTTAAATCTCAATGAGTATGATTGTATGCTAATTATTAGAAAAAATTAAAGGGAAGGGATTGGATTCTTTGTTTATGATACGGCGTAATTTTAAAATTTTTCCCGGGCGTAAAATTCCTAGTTTCATTTATGCCTATTTTACAATTATTGTACTATTATAGAGAACAGACACATCAGTCAACTAATCAGTACACACAACTGACATTCAATGATAACAATTGATAAGGAAAAATCTTCATCGGCCTCGATGAAAATGGCGGATAATGACTTCGCACCTCATTATCAGATGGTATTCTAGTTTATTACACATATATCTGATAATCACAGATTATGTTTGACGCATTACTATTGAGATCGCATTGTCTTTCGCTACCGTCCGACGGTTGCACTGCCGAACAATGTAATCATCGAGCACGGTCTGCAGAGGTGGTCAGTCGGAATGGTGGTGGTAGTGGTCTCCTCGTCGCTCTCCACCGACGGTCGGTCACGGCGGAGATCCGACGCTGGAAAAGTGGAAACTTTGACGCAACACTCCGCGGTACTTGCCTACTAAACTCCGAATCCACGCCGCCCGTCCATCATACACTTCCCCCCGCCAATTGTCATTGTACCTCGTCCATCGCGGAACCAACAAACCAACCATGGTAGTATAGTCCCGCAATACGGTCTGCGCAGCAGCGGCTGCGGTGGCCCCTCCTAGAAACAGCTGTTCGCGCCGTTGTTCCTCTCCCGTGTTGCCGTCCGTGTAACGGGTGTACGTGTGTGTGTATGTGTGCGTTGTATGTGTACGTTTGTGTGTATGTGAGTGCGTGCGTGCGTTCATTGAATCGTCGTAGCAGTGTCTAATGATTATTTTTGTTCTCCACTCGACCACGTACACCGTACACGCGTAGGAGAATCGTACCACTGCTCCGTCGTCGGGTTTCTTTATTTTATTTTCATTCTTCTCCCCCATTGTCCCGTCCTGTCGTTGGTCTGTTGTTCGTCGGTGTGTTGTTGCGAACGTGAATATCATCATCATACAACCGATCACCTCCTCTAGAAGTGCGTAACACATACGTCACATACATTTATTAACGTTTTACTCATACATATACACATACATGTATTAGATATTACCTTTACCTACATACATTTATGTGTATGATCGTCATGTCTGGCTGATTGAATTTCTTGAGCTTTTATCGCCTCGTCTCGCGCTCCCCAATTACCGTTATGGACGACAATAAGGACAAAAACGGAATGGTGGCCGACTTCCAGGTAATGTTTTTGCGTCCGCCTCATCGTAGTCGTTCTGCAAGTAACCCTTTAGCTGTCACCAACCACTTATAATCGTTTTATTAATTTCGTTTTTTTTTTATTTTTATTTGTTATCCAGGCTATCACTGGTATTGACAACGCTGGCGAAGCGTTGATGCATTTATCCAACCATAACTGGGACCTACTGGTACATTGTACTTTGTTATTGTTTTACCAAATAATGTTTTTGCTATATGTTGTTATTTTATTTTAGGCTGCTGTTCAACACGTTACTCCACAGCATACACAACACTTGCCATCTGAAGTTCGTAGAATGGATCAGTCAGTAATGATAGCAGATGATTTTGTTGACATGACTCCGTCTACATCACAGGAATCTCGTTTATTGACTATCGAAATTGAACAGAATGGTCATATCATTACTGTAATATCATTCAATCCGGATTCTAGAACAACAATAGGTATTTGTTTTTTATTTTTTGTAATGAATTATATTTCCTTAGTACAGCCTATTGTTATTAATCATTGACATCATCTAATGTTTAAAATTCTAATTAAATACATTTATATAATAATGAATTCTGTCTATATAATGAATAATAATACTGAATAGAAATGGTTTAATTTGATAACAGTCAGCTTATTTAAAATTATTATTAATGATTTAGTATTCAAAATTCATTTAAATAACTGTTGCATATCATAACTTTTCTTTTTTTTTTTAAATTTATTATGTATATAGAACTACTAAACCCATATTAATTTTTTTTAAATTTAAAGGTGAACTTAATATTTAGATATTTTTTAAAATTAAATGATAATTATTATTAAGTGGTTTACATAAAATTATGAATTTCCTTTTTAGAATATTAACTGAAACGTGTTTTAATCAAATTCAATTTTCATATGATAATTTAAATATTTATTTTGAAACCAACGTTTTGTATATGATGATAACTTATTATTTTATATTGTTTTAGATGATTTAAAAACATTGATCTACGCTAAAAGTGGTATACCATGTTGTCAACAGGTCCTCAGTGGTTGGCCCAATAATCAATGCCCTTCTGCCAAAGATTTAATTTGCAAACTTACTCTTCCAGAGAAATTTAAATTAAATCTTACTGTTGATACCACAGATGTAAATAATGATTGGCATGGAAGGTACAAATAATAATAATTATATTGATAATAGTATATTTTATTTTCCTATTTTTCTTAGGTCTCCTAGGATTTTCACTCTCAATCTCACATTAGAAGCTACAAATTCAAGTCAATATAAAGTTTACAAATTGACATTCCCATCTTATGAGACTGTTGCACGAGTAAAAGAATTTGTAGCTGAACTAACTTCCATACCTATTAATAATCAACAATGGTTAGGATGGCCACATTTTGTCACTCCTTCTACAACGTTAGATGAATCTCATATTAATTATCCAGTGCATGATTTTAAATTGAAACCATCCAATTCAGTACTCAAACATACCAGGAAAACATACAACACTAGATTGAATGTAAGCATTTGATGTTTTTATATGTTATAATTACATTATATTTTGCATAAATTAAAATACATTGAAAATCCAAAATTATTTTATACAAATTAATTTTCTTTTAAATATTTATATTAAATATAAATTTTGAAATGTTTTTTTTTATTTCTTAACTAGTACTTGTACTGAAAATATAAATATTTTATTCATAAATTAATGTCTTATATTATGGTAATCTTTTATCTCATTTATATTTTTCAAAAATAAATTTATTTTAGCACATAATTTAGTGAAAATTATATCTTTAATCAATACTTTACCATTGTGTAAATTATGTAAACTAATAGATAATGTCACTAATTACATTTCTAATGCATATCTACATAATTAGTTGGTTTTGATTATAGTTAAACCTTACTATATAAGTTCATGATAAATAAATTTATAATTTTTGATATCAAATATACATTGTCATTTATCTATTTTTTTTAAAAAAAAAATATAATCATGCTTATACTGCTTGTTAATAAATTTATTTATGAATATATTAAATTATTTAGTTAGGGTGGTTAAATATATATATATATATATATATATATATATATATTTTTTTTTTTGAATTGTTAAGTATAATATTAATTTATCTTGTTAGATATATATTTGTGCAACTCAATATATTAATACGAGTTGCATACTTTTTTCTCCGTTATAATAAATATTAATTTAGTTTTTATTTTCATAACAGTCTGTTGATATGGAAACAAGTGATTCTCCTATGCCTTCGTCATCTACCTCATCATCATCCACATCAACATCGTCTTCAGAAGAGGATCCATTTGAAGATGCAGCTGAATCATTAAGTGGTTTAGATGATGATGAAGATGCTATGTTTATGGACACTGAGACACCAACAAGAATCCGTCCCTTAAGTAAGTAATAATAGATTTCAACATTCGATATAATTTTTATTTAGTTCAAAATCTCTAATTACATCTTAAATGTCACTAATTAATTTTTTTTTTTTTAAGTATAAGTAAGTCATCAATATTAATTTAGATTTATTTTATTTTAAGTCTTATAATATAAATAAATTTCAAATTTTATCCACCAAATTATGTTTTGTAAATGATAAATAATATATTTGGGTGTGAATAATTCTTTGTGAATCACAGGTTTCATTCTTGTCATATGTAGTGTTGCTGCATGATTTATTTCATTACATTATATTATTTCTGATCCATTTAATTATTGTTTAGTTGCTGAAGATACTATTGATGAACTTGCTGGATGCATTCAATTTATTGATGAATTTCAAAACCGTTATGGTGATATGAGACCTCAATTCTTCTTGGGAACATTAGATCAAGCTATCAAAATTGCATGTTTTAAACCAGCTAAAGATGTAAGCATTGTTGTATTACTACTTCATATTAAATTTGAACATTTCTCTGTAGTAAATACATTTTATGTGCTCAATAAAATATATTAATTACTTTTATACTTTAACTGTCAATTAATGTTCTCATAGTATTAAATTATAGTATAAATACCTTTTTGAAATGTAGTTAATAACCAATTAAAATATTCTATATTTTGTTTATTGTAGAAACGTCTTTTAGCTGTTTACCTACATCATGATCGCAGTGTTTTGTCAAACGTGTTTTGTACACAGTTATTATGTTTCGAATCAGTTGTGCAGTACCTTAATACTAATTTCTTAGTATGGGGTTGGGATATGACACATCCAGCAAATAGAAATAGGTAAATTTCTTGATATCTTGTAAAGACATTGGTAATTTTATTATTTTCTATTTAACACTATGTTCTAACCATATTTCCAACAAATTCATAAAAAAAAAATGAACCATGTGGAATTTTTATGACCTTAGTAATTGTAACTATTAAATATTTTGACTATCTAAATTTTAATTTTTAGAATATTATATTCAGCATCTCAATCATTGGGTCAAATGGCTGAAGTTACTTTAAGAGCCATCGACATAAATAGATTACCTGCTCTAGTATTATTTACACGAAATCGATCCAATACAGAAATCTTATCAGTTATAAATGGTATTATTTTACATTTAAAGCGTATAATTTATAAATGTATAATATTTTTACTAAGTAATGTGTTATTTGTTATAGGGGATTGCAATATCAGTGAATTATTATCGAGCTTAATAAATGCTCAAGAAATGTTCACTATACAACAGCAAATAGAAATTAGAGAAGAAGGTGAACGGAATATGAGAGAGATGATTAAAGTAGAACAAGATGAAGCTTATCAACAATCATTAGCTATTGATCGGTATATTTTTATTAATAAGTCATAATTTTTTTTTTAAATATTTTTAAAGATTGATCTTATAAACATTAACGTTCAATATTCAAAAAAAAATTGTTTATTTACACAAACATTGAATATGATTTTTTTGACAATCATTTTTCAGAGCTAAAGAAGAAGCAAAGAAAGTACAAGAAATGGAAGAAAAAGCCATTCGATCTCAAATTGAAAGTCATGAAAGACAAGTTGCAGCTGAAAAAGAGGTATAAAGAAATATTTATAATTTTAACCTTTAATGATTTATATGAAATTTTTATGCAGGCTACTCGGCAACGTATTGTAGCATCTCTTCCTGCTGAACCAGAAGCTGGTGACCAAGTTGCTAAAATCAGATTTAGACTTCCACTTGGGAAGTTTTTAGAAAGACGGTTTTTGTCATCTGATAGCCTACAGGTAATAAAATATATACTCTATGCAACATAGAGAGAAAAATCTCTAGTTAGTTAAGGTTAATAGTTTAGTCTATTAGTTGGACTCATTCCTTATAATCAACACTTATTCATTTCACATCAAAAATATATCAACAAAATTAGAATTATAACTTTCTGAGTACTGGAAAATATAAATAACCTCTACCAATGGACACATAATAAATGTACTATTGAAAATGTCAGTGGAATAAAATATAAAACATTTAAGTATAATGCAAGTATATACATTTGTAATAAAAAAAGTGCACAATTTTTTATTACAAATGTATATACTTGTCTTATAATAATAATATTAATTGTAAATAATATTGATATTATTTGTTACCAATTTTTTTTTTTTTTTTTTATCTAAATATTTAATTATTTTTTCTAATGCCGCCTTTTTAAAAAGGAAACTTTTTCCATTTTTTTACTTTTATCCATTATTCTAAAATATATAACTAGAGATTTTAGTGTAATTTATTGTTTATCAAAAAGTTTTTAATAATTTTAATGATCATAAATCATAATATATTCTATACTTCATTGTTAAGGAATTGGACCCTTATTTATGGTCAATTTTGATCTCTTGTGTTTTTGAACATTTTAATACTTGAAAATTCTAAACAAATAAAATATGTTTGTGGTTAATTTATTTTCATTCAAATACTTACAAAATATTTACTATCAAGATTCATTGGGGAGGAAGTGACTATCCAGTCTGATTTGAAGTACTAATGCATATTCCCACTTTATTTTACAGATTGCAATTTTCTTGACAAAAGTAAAATCGCTAGGCATCTGCTTAATATTATTTATTAAAATTTCATATATTTTTAAAAAATTATATTTACTAAATAAGCAGACTAAATCCTCCTGAAAATTATTTCATAATTAAAGGAATTTTATTTTTCAATTGCTTCAACCAAAATCAATTAATTTTTTTAAATATAGGTGTTGTTTGACTATCTATACGTCAATGGCTTTAGTCAAGAGGAATTCAAAGTAATTTCTAGTTGGCCAAGAAGAGATGTAAGTATAAATAATAATGCATCTATGTGTGATAATTTTGTATGCATATTTATGTTTTCTAGTTGACAACACTAGGTGTTACGCAAACCATGAAAGAGTTAAATCTTTATCCACAAGAAACATTAATACTGGAAGAGCGATAAGTATATTTACTTTGTAAATGCACAATTGTATAAATTTATTGATCGCCAAAAAAAAATATATATATATTTTTTTTATTTGATCGGATACAAATTTAGTATTGTTTTTATTATTAAATATCATAATTGTGTACTGTGAAGTGTTTCATTTTCAAATTTAAATTTATTAAATATGTTATATTTTATTTTGATTTGGTAATTGAGTTGAAAAATAATCAATTATAATACTTGCATTTTGTACATTCATAGTTGAGAAGTAGAGAAACTCATTAGACATTAAAACCTTTGATATATCTATTATTCCTTCATTCCTCTTGGGATACTGATTCTGGAATATTTAGAGATTTGGACAAACTTTGAACCATGTTAGGTTCATAAAAATGGTTTGGTCTTAGTTATACTTTTGTTATTAATGTTTGTATTTATATTTTAATTGTGATGAGTAAATGTAACTGCAACTCTAAATGAATCTTTATTATTTCTGTATTAATATTTTATAAAAAAAAAAAAAACGGAATGATACCTTTTGTAAGTTAATTAAACATATAGTGAAATTTCATATTTTAACTACTAAAACTAAGTTATAATAATAATAAATAATTTATTGTCAGTATAATGGTTTAACAGTATAAAAGTATTTATAAACAATACAATGTAATCTTTACTCTTCACTAAAGTAGAATCTTTTTATAAACACAAAAATACTTATATATATATTATTGTAAGTCTCTTAAAAGAATATTCAGTAATTTAAGATATTCTTCATAAACTCGTGTAAAACATTATACACAAAAAAAAAAATTGAAAATTATTTATGGAAGAAAAATAAAATAAAATTCTTTTAGATTATTTTATGAATACAATATTTTAAATAAGGATATAATCATTTTTTGTCACTATTTTCCTGTAGGAGTTGCTGTAATGTTCGTTGTCCTTTAGACAACTTTTTTATTTTCTTGCATCCACTTGATAGAGTTGAACATGGTCTTTTCCTTAAATTATAATCCTCAACATTTCTAGAATTCAGTTTTTTCTCTAACTCTTTGGCAATTAAAAAGTCATTTTTTTGTTTAGTCAAATTATCTAAGAATATAATTTGAGCGGTACAGAATTTACATGGAGGTATGCTACTATTAAAATTATTTTGTAAACGTCCACAAGTACAAGTATCTACATTTTCTTCGCTAAGTATTTCAGATAAACTAATAGTCGAAGATGTTGTAGATAGATCTGAATAAATACCTATAAAAAAAAATCTGACTATTACATTACATTTTTCAATTAAAAATGGCACTTGCACTGTACCTGAAGATGATGTATCTGAAGTTGTTGCACTTAAAGATACATCATCTAAAGTTGGAATTGAAGTTTCACTAGAAGATTGGAGATTATTAGCCAAGTTATTATTTTCTTTGTTCTTGCTCTGTACCCGGAGACCCATTTTAACTAAACATAAATAACTGCATTATAACTATACAATAAACATATTTAAGAACTTACTTAACATTTTGTCTAGAGGCCCTTTTTTTGGTGGGGTTTGCTAAAATTAATTTTAAAATTTAAATAGTATTAAATATTAAAAATATTACTTAAAATCACTTACTTTAGAAGAAATTTTAGGCAATACCTGAAAAAAAATTGCAGTACTATAAGATAGATTTTAATTTAAAATAATTAAGCTAATAATTTTACCTGATCTTGTAATTGTTGAGCCATGAGCAAATCTGATTCATAATTTAAATGATATTGTTGTTGAATTTCTTCCTCAAACTAAGAAATACACAATTCATAAAAATTAAAATATTTTTATACTGACATGGTTCTTTTTGGACTGGATTCAATTTTTATTTTATTTATTGGTTTTATGACATCAATCATACATGTTATTATGTATTTATACTTTAACATTTTAAAAAATTAAAATATTGCTTAGGATTCATGTTTTATTATTATATACTATCAGTTTGAAATTTGTAAGTCTTAGAATTTTAAAAGCTAAAATATCTATTACAAATATAAAGAAAGTCGATAACTGTTTCTGATCAATATGCATTATGCCAAGAAAAATATAGTACTACTTGGAAAAACTGATAGAACCATAATTTTTGGGAGGGGGGTAGAATAATATGATATTAAAATATCAGAAAAATATGACCATCCACAAATATAAAAATATATATTCTCTCTATCATAATTGTAATATATTTATGTTCATAATGTTATGGTAATGACTATAGTAGTCTAAGCAGAAATTGTACAATTTTATTTATATATAATATATACTTATTTTAAGATTTCTTATGAGATTTTACAAATAATATATATTGAGTAATAAAGTATATTTATTGACATCTTATACTTTTCAAAACCCTTCCCCAAAATATTATTATATATTTGCCCCTTCATTGAATCATAAAAATAGTTTGCAATCTCAAAGAACAAATCTATGCTCCGAAATTTTTCTGTATAATGGAGAAATTTAATCAATCTTTCTGTTTTTATTAGAGCTGGGCTGATACCGATATCCGATATTGAGACTATCGGATTAATTGGGTATAACTATTTTGTATTTACTATTATTATATTGTTATTTCAATTATTTGTTTTATTTTTTAGTCCATTTATTTAATTAAAAGAATATGTAAAATTATTAATTATTAATTTGTTAATATTGCTCGTTACACAAATCTAATATGTTATGATGTGTCACAAGATTTAAATTTTATATCGGGTATTGATTTTATGTTGGCAATATAAATCGAAATGTCGGATATCAGAAAAAAATGATATCAGCCCAGCTCCAATTTTTATTCTCACCTTTTTTTGAATAGATGCTGCAAGTCTCTCATCATTTTGTATTAATTCATTATTCAACATTGTCTGAGTCTGTTGTGCTTCTTCTTCTTTCTATTATAGTAATATAAATCGGTATTCATTAAACTATATTTCTATGAAATTTAATTATTTGCTAAATTTACTTGTAATTGTGTAGCAACATTCAAACTCTGTAGTTCTATTTCATGTTGCTCTTGGTCAAACTTTAACATAAAACTGTCATATTCTTTTTTTACTTCTCCATGGTTTAAAACCCGTGTGAAGCCTTGACAAGAAATAACTGAAAAAATTAATAATTTCAAAAATTTAACAATATTGTTATAAAAAATTTTTAAATTATAAATAATAAAATTAATATCATTATTAATATAACAAAATGTCAACAATTCAACTTGTTTTAATGGGTCAATAAGTAAATCATATATCACAAGGATATTTAACTAGTATAGACTGTAAAAACTGTAAAATTTTACAGCATTTAAGTGTTTCTAAAAAAAAAAACAGCTTTAACAAAGTACTTTTAAACAATAAATATTTTTTAATAATTTTTCATAATTTGGAAAAAAAGAAAATGTGTGTAAGAAATATAAACGATAAGTACAAAATCAATGTAAGCGGAGCCTCATACAGCTTTATACACACAATACATTAATATAAAAATATTATTAATTACTTTCTTCAAGACCATCGTCTTCACCATTTAACTTTTTCTGTACTTCTAATGGATACTGTTGTTGCACAGCTTCCCATAAGCTTTCATTAACCATTGAGTTCCAATCATGTTTATACTTACGAAGCCAATTACTAATACGTTTACGGCATAATGGACACTGATAGGCTGTTATGTTTACCATATTCTTAAAACACTCCAAACAAAGTGTGTGTTTACATGGCATTGTTACTGGTTGTACATAGATGCATCTACATGCAATACAAAATACATCTTCATGTTTTAATTGTTCTCTTAAAGTATTTTTCTTTTTCTAAAATAAAATGAAAACATATAAATTACTATTTTTATTAGCCTTTGATATGTTAACATACTATATATTATTTTCATTAAACCTAATGTATCGCAAAATAAAATTAATATTGATAATTCAAGTATATAACAATACCTAGGTATATACTATTACTCATTAATAAAAATTAAAAAAAAAAAGAATGCTCATAGACGTTAATTATCTTCTATACTAATTAACTTACATTATACTATTTTACATAAGTATAAATAGGTCGTAATTAGAGGGTTATAAAACTGAATGATCTCCATCTTCAGTTTATCATATTGTTTAACATGCTCCTAGCACAGATTGTGTATAGTATTTTACTTTTAGTAAAAAAGAAAAAAATCAAAATCAATAATAAATAAATACTTATATTTTATGAAATCATTATCCATTATAATTGAATAATGCGTTGTATTAAACGACTTAAATACAACACTTTCAAATCTTGTGTTGCGTGCCATCAGTTCAACAGCTTAGAGTTCAATAACGAGTGAAAGGAATTCGAATAGTAATTACTTTAAATTTGATAACCATTTATTATAAAATATTCCAAGTTCAAAACATTTAATTTATTAAGTAAACTAACTAGAGTGATTTAGATTTTAAAAAATTTATTGTTATCGGTAAAAACTTATTAAAAAAATGTTTAATTTGACAAAAAAAACTTGTATAATTTCATTAAATTTAGGAGATACCTATACAATTGATTAATTTGGATCATATAACACATCTATAAAATACGATTAAAAATGTAATACTTACAGAACTCATTTTCTATGCTCCAACTTTCTGTTTATGCGTGGTTCAAAGTTAATTATCTAAACAGCAGAATTGAATATGGTCACCAAATACACGATATAGACAGTCAACAGAGAACAAAATTTGTACGAAAATAAAATAAAATGAAAAATGCACAACGAACAAGATTTTTCAGACGATGGAATAAATTAATATTGGATTTAGAGTGTAAAAGGTTGTGTGCAACAAAAACACCAGAGATAGGTATTAAGATGAAAAGTTTAAATAATCTAATAGCATTCTAAAATATTAACGGCATAATAATTTTTCAAGATTCGAATGGACCAATAGAAACCGTTTTTCATTATTTGATTGTGATAGTACACATATTACCACTTACCACCTCAACGGTCTGAACCGTTGTGTTACTGAATGGTCTAAACCATAGACTAATAAACAATGTCTATGGTTTAAACACAGTGTCACGCGGTGTTGGTGATAACAACAATAAACGAATAATGATAATTGAAATCTTTTCAGTGGTATGACTACGACGTATGTTCCGCTTATAATATGTACATAATTTGTTGGATATTAGAATATTCAATCATAACCTGGTCTCGAAACTTATAACATTTGCTTATTTTTATAGTTTGACATAATTATAGCAGCAGTGTGTTATTGAAGTGTGTATCATATTTCAACACGTTCAATTATGAAATTTGAAAGTGCTTTTTTTTTTGTTGTTTTTTTCGACACTAAAAAAAAAAATTATTTTTTGTTTTTCTGATTATTTTTGCTTTTTTGAATGTCTGCTTAGTTATATACGATAACGTAGGCTACTGACCTAACCCAGATCTTTTTCAACTATTCATACATTTCGTTTACATTTCATTTTTCAGAAAATCTCCCATAAATCCATAAGCAATAAGGCAAAATGTCTTGAAAGTCAAAGTTTTTATAATTTAAAGAATTTTTTTATTATTGGTTTTTTAACTAAAAAATTTTAATATATACTACATTTTTTTTGTTTTAAATTATTTTGTAAATTCTAATCATATATTCTGCACAGGTACAAAATATGTCTCGTACTTTATCATGTTTTTGTAAAAAGAAAATTTAAAAATTGTTTTTTTTTTTTTCTATTTTAGGTTATTTTTTCTTTTTTATTATTAATATTTTAGTTTAAATTTAAGTTTTTTAAATGTTTATTTGAATGCTTATATGATATTTGTAAGTTTATTTGAAGCCCATATTTTAATGATTATTAGTCCCGAGCCTTGATCATAACATACAATGGACGGTTCTATTACTACGAACAAACAATGAAATCTTAGTCCGTCACGTCGCTAAGATCATTCTCATTAGATTGAGCTTTGGTGACGATGCATAGCGATTGTCACTACTACGCATGTTTGTTTATTGTTTAAAGTTAAGCGACAATCGCTCTTCGTCCCATGTTAAAGAACCCATCCCGGAACGGCAAACTACTATTGCTTCACACACCAACTGATGCGTATAATGTTCGAGGTCCGTGACTATTGCGTCTAGTCTTATTGCCATCTCTGGAAGATATTATATTTAGAAAATACTTTACTATTTAATATGCATATTTTATTTATTATGTGTAATTTATTCTTTTGTAAATCAACATCAATGAGTCACACCAGTATAAAATTTCTATTAATAATTTGTTGAAAATTGTTTTGTCGACAGTAATATAATGTTGTTGCCACTATCTTTCAAATCGCGCTTAGACTGAATTTCCTACTGTAGGCTTTATGTATATATATATTATAAACATTATACTAGATATATTAAATATTTCAAAATAGTTAACAAAAATATGTTTTTTTAAAGTTTTATATCAAATTAAAAATTTTTAAGTACCTAACTCGTATTTACTGTACTTGCTGTCAATATAAGTAGATTAAGAATTAGCGCTATTGCATTTTGCGCACGAGTGGGTGATAACGTATTCATCAATTATATCATTGATTATACTGGATTTAAGAAGTGGGAATGTGGGTATGTTTGGTCCAGGTGGAATAAGGGTACTCTTAAGCTTATGAAAATAAAAAAAGTCATGAACATTCCCTGAACATTCAAATATGTAAGGGTGCTGTATTTTTATTAGCTCCAGGTGTGAAATTTCCTAGATTTGGCACTATATAAATGTATGTATTTTCATTTTTTTTTTTTTTTTTATGTGGAGGGAGTTTTAAATGTTTTTAAAAAATTAGTAACTTTGTAAGATTATGAAAATACATGCGTTTTGAATTAATAATTATATTTTTAAAATTTAAAAAATAACATTTGTTTCTTGCTACTGTTATAATTAATTTATAAATACAAAATAAAAATTATGTGTTATGAATTTTTATTTATTATAAAAAAAGTAAACATCTTTTTTTGACAGTTTATCAATGATTTATTCTGGCGTTTTTTAGTATTTTTTATTTCTTGATTACATCGCTAAATTCGTTCAATCTTCCCTATAAACAAATAAATAACTAAAATATTACATTTATTGTGAATGCCAAGAATATTTTTTAATGTACATAATAATTTACCTTTGATATAGAATTCCTTAACATATTTTTATTATTTTTAAATTTGAAAACGTCATTTCATATGTTGCAGAGGAAACAGGAAGTATGACTAAGATTTTAAGAATCTTTAATACATTCGGATAAATTGACAATATGATATTATTTGCATTGAAAACCTTGGTTCCTACGATGTAATATAAAATATATAATATAAAAATATTACAAACCTTACAAATATGTAATATAAATTAATGTTATCTTTCTCTGTACCTTAATAGTAAGTCGTTTATAACAAATCTTTTTTCCGATTTCTGAGAAAATCAAGACCCAGAAACCTCACTTTCATCCCAAAAAAAAAAATTAAAAAAAAAATACGCCACTTAATACACATCTATATAAAATACAGAGATAAATTATAGATAAATATATGGTAATCCATTGATCGATGAGTATTCAGCAAACTTCATTACGAGCATTTTTGAATTTATATATTACATGCTTATAGATACATTTAAAGAAGTCCGTGGTATACAGAAAAGTATATAGAAGCGCTTGCACAATAAAAATGGGTACAGCCCATTGCGTCCCAAGGGGTATGGACAGGGACGGCCTGGCCCACCGGGATACCTATTGGGATTTATTATTGGCCTGACCGCTCAATGGCTGAAGGCCGATTTCACCAAATATGCTTTAATCGTCTTCGTTATCTTCGTCATCGATATCTTCAAAAGCCATATCAATAACTAATTGCCTAGCACGATGCATTGTAAATCACATAACAACTGCAGCTGAATATTTCGAGTACGATTTGTATTAAATTTTTTTTAAATTTAAAACGATTTTTTTTATGCTTATCAAAAACATTAAGCAATAACAAACAACTGATTACTAATATGAAAACTGTTAACCGTGATTAACTACGCTAATCGGCCGAAATGTAGCGGTTAGTTCTTAATCGTGATTAAGCAGGGGTTACGCTTAACCGCGTTTGGTGAAATCCAAAATCTCTGGTTATCAATATTAATCGTGATTAAGGTTAGTTAACCGTGATTAACATAGTTGGTGAAATCGGCCCTGAATTACATTATTTTTAATTTCTTTATACTATTGTATATTATTGTTAATATTTGTAAACTATACTACAGTAGAAAAATCCCGATTCGAACACCCGTAGCCCGTAAATTGTAAATAACTAGTTACAAATATGAAATAAGTAATAACTTGAATAATTCTAATTATTGCCCATTTAACATGGATATTTTATTTTGGGATGCATAAACGCATTAAGGTCTGTTTACACATAACCGTTCCGTGTCTGTGCCATCCGTTCAGTATCAGTGCTTAGGATTTACACAGTACCGTTCCGTGTCCGTTGTCCGTGCCTATTCAGTGTCGTTAGAACCTACCGATGAGTATGTCCGTATCAGTGAAATTCCCCAAAACATAGTCTCCGACAAATCTACAATTACGGGCACGGAACGAACATGTGTAAACATGCCCATTTCATAACAAGTAAACAAATTTAAAATGCCGGACACGGAACGGTTATGTATAAAAGTCTATTTACACATGTCCGTTCCGTGTCCGGCGTTTTAAATTTGTTTACTTGTTATGAAATGGGCATGTTTACACATGTCCGTTCCGTGTATGTTCCGTGTCCGTAATTTTAGATTTGTCGGAGACAATGTTTTGGGGAATTTCACTGATACGGATGTACTCGTTGGTAGGTTCTAACAACAATGAACAGGCACAGACCAGTGGCGGATCCAAGGGGGGGCAATGGGGGAATTTGCCCCCCCCCCCAAATACCCAAATTGTCTTATATTTAAGTCATCATAGATATTCATATTTCTTGAGTTATAGTTACAGTTAGGTACATTGACCGCTTCGCCAATAAAAAACAGCGACTTTTAGACTTTGTTTTATAAAATGTACTATAAAATATAAATTTGTAAGAAATTGTGTATATGTTGTAAATGATATGGAACTTTTGCCCCCTGCACAACTAAGCCCTGGATCCGCCACTGGCACAGACAACGGACACGGAATGGACATGTGTAAATCCAAAGCACTGATACCGAATGGACGGCACGGATACTGAACAGACATGTGTAAATAGACCTTTAATATTGTATATTATGTTTCGTTGGAAGGACTAGGTATTTATTATCATTAATATACGCAGGAACGTATACAGGGGGGATTTTGGGGTTCAGTACGCCGTTCTGTGCTAATTTTATTTTCAATGTTTGTACGGTTGAACAACTTGACATTTTTGTGAATTGATATTTTTTTAAGTTAAGGCACAGAATTTTGGGATTGATTTCTCTTTTTTATCAACCTCAAAATTTAGGAACTTTTTCAACAATGTGCCTTTTCGGCACAGAATTTGAGTATTAATTTATTTTCTTTATTAAGCTCTAAATTCTACTTTTTCAACCATGGGCCTTTTTGGCACATAATTTTGAGACTGATTTCACTTATTTATCAACATTAAAATTCCATCTTTTCTCCAAATCGCTTCAACTTACGCACAGAAAACCTTCTTTACTTCTCTGAAGTATTTTTTTGAGAATTTCAATTATTTTTCCACAGCACCTTTTACATATCTCCCTGTTGTTGTTATTGCTATTATTAGAAATGTTATTGACACAACGCCGGAAAGTACTCAAGTGCGATCCACGGAGCAAACGAAAAATGAGATTCATAAAATTGCTGTTTTTAGCTGTATCTCTCTCGCACTCCGCTTACAACCAACGCGTGTGAGTGAGAGGTCCGAGTGTCAAGACAAAACTTAATGTATAATAGTCTCGCTATCGGGTCGGGTCGGGTCGATTTTCATGTTTATTACGCACAGAAAGGAGTCTCTATCATAGGTTAGCCTCTATCATAGTCTCTATTATAGCGAGACTCTTCGATTTATAAATTATGATTTGTTTAAGAAAATTCAAGCATAGTATTGCTTATTTATATATTATAATTATGTTTAATAAATGGTTAAATGTTTAATTGAACTTTTTTTTTCAATTGTTTAAAGAGAATACATACATCTAGGTGTAACTACCCTTTAGGCTTAGAAATTGAATTGAGATAAACAGTCACTAAAATATTGATACTGATTAATGGTCTATTTATTATTTTTATGTCCTTTTACATATATTATAAGCTAAAGTCAAAAAAGTTAATAAATAATTATAAAATTAATTTGTAATGGTGGGGAGGGGGGTGTAAAACCTCATATAACTTTTCCCTCCCCACATCCCCCCTTATATTAACACCTATGCCATAAACATTGAAATGTGGTCTGGTGTAATACATTTTCCTGGCCTGAATTTTTCTCCCAGACCGTCCTTGGGTATGGACAAATGCACCCGAAAGATAAGGTACTGTTTGTCGATTTATAACCCATACGCGTTCATTTCCCATACAACGTTTTTGTGTGCGAAATTTTATATTGTGAATTTTCTACTGAAAAATGAAAAATGATTTCGAAAAATGTGTTAAGTATATGCAATTATTGTAAAAACAATACTGTCAAAATTTTACATATTTATAATAATAACAATAAAAAAATGAATTTATATTAATATTTCATTATAAATCAATTTCTCTAAATTTACACAAATTTTTTTTTAAATAATGTAGTCTAGTTAAATTTTTTATTTCGTATTCGGTTCAAGTTGTACATGTAAATTCTGTACGTTGCTTCTCTTTCTTTCTTTTAGGTGGTTTTACTGTGCTTTTAGTTAATTTTTTTATTTTTAAATTAAGTTTCCACTTAAATTTCTAATAATATTGATGATTGAAGGATGAAGTGAATAAAATTGAAAATTAAAATGCTTATGAAAATATTCTGTATACATTTTTTCGTGGTGCTTCACGAGGAAGTGGTGAAAATGTACATTTACCAAGGTTTTTGGCAGCTACAGTATTTAAAAATAGTGAAAATAGTAAGTTTTTTTTTCAAGACAGTGAGTTAAAGTGAGTTACATTTTATTAATAAGGATATAATAACAAATTATAATGGCACACATTTTTAGGTAACATCAAAACTAAAATTTAATAAAAAAATACCATCAATAATATGAATAAAATTCTTTTTATATAATAACAGTAAAATAAACAGCAAATAGTAATACCAATTAAACATATGTTCATAATAACATGATTATTATAGTAATATAACATCCAAATTATACAATTTAAAATAAAATATAAATTGAAAACTAAAAACTTAATATGATTTATTATTATAAAACAGCTTAGAATGGTCGGTAAATTTCAATCTTTGCGTCGTTTTTTTTCGATGAACGAGGAAATAAGATTGCTTTTCCTTTTTTCAATTTTTTTTTGTATTTGTGCAGAAGCTTCTTCCTTGAGCTTATATTCTTTGTGCAGAGTATGGGCTCCTTCTAACATTGCCTGTGCTATCTGTATTTCTTGAACTCCTTTTTCTTAACAGAAATCTTTAATCTTAAGCTAGCTTCTTCGATCCTTTTTTTCCGCAACATTCTTCTGAGATACTTCATTTTTCTTGGCTTCTTTGTATTCTATCTTTATATTCATCTTCTAATATCTTAATATCTCTTTGTGATTTATCAAGTTGTTCTTTTAATAATTGAGTTCTTTTCTTTTCTTCTTCTATCTCTTTTTTTTTCAATTTCTTTTTTTTCTGCTGTACGTTTTTCTTCTTCTAAATGACTTTTATACTTGCTGTATGCAAAATTTGCTTCAGTAATAAGTTCTTTATTGATTGGAATTAGTTCAGCTTTTCCACCGTAAGGTCTTGGAGCACTTTTTATATTAAGTTTAGCGTTAAGTGTTTTTACTTTCATTCTGACTTTATCAGGAGTGATAATTTTTCTAGATATAGAAAATTCTCGCTCTACTGATGCACTTCCGTGAGAAAGAGAAAGAACAGCTTTAACGACTTTAGTTATAAGTGGATATTTAAATTCATTATGAGCATTTTTATGTTAAATATATTTTTCCAATAACAATCAATACGTGATAGGTTGTTTGATGTGGTTATTAAATTTGAATTAAGTTGAAGCTATAACACTTTCTATACATTACGTCGTATAGACATCATAAAATATAATGTAAACAAATATCGATAAAATAAATCTACGAAACCCATTAATAACACATTGGGAATAAAAATAAAAATCATATTAATAATAACGTGATGGCAAAGCAGCAGTATTCAAATGCTGAAACTGAAATACTAATAACAAAAAAGCGGGTCTCGCTCGCCAACAGTCAATACGTTAAAACTACCTGCTTACATAATATTATTATTATTATTATTATTAAGACATATTTTATTTTTGTATTCACTATACATTTTTTTCAATATTTCAGTAATTTTGAATAAACTTAGAGGGACAGAGCATTATAATTATTTTCGAAATTAGTAGTATAGAAAAATAGTGAGAAAAGTGACGATATTTAAGATATAGTAAAAAAAGGTGAGTTGATAGAAAAATAGTGAAAAACAGTGAAAAAAGTGAGTCACTAGAAACCCTGACACCCACTAATATTTAATTTTTAAATATATTATCTAAAAATTCTGATATACATGATAAATTAAAGTCTGGCATTAGATTTTGTATATCGAAAAAAACATCGATAAGGATTTGACGTAAAAATTAAAAATAGTTAAATTGGTTAATAATATCACAGAATAGATAAATATTATACGAGTGCGCAATCGTAAAATAATACAGGTTAGGTTAACGTTGCACGGTTTTTATTAAAAATATTTCGAGCGCAAATGGAGTATAAAAAAATGTGATAAAAGATATAAACTTGTGGTACAAAAAAATTATTTCCCAAGCGACTTCTCGCTAATATCGGCTTCAAGCCCTTATAGTGTATAAACAGTATCACTATTCATTATATTAATTTCCATAAGATCATAGCAGATGGCGTATTATCATACGCCACATGCAGTATTACATGGTCGGTTAATTCACGATTCACGTTTCAATTTGTTTTTTTTCGTGCATGTCAACAATACAAAATATTCTCATGTTTCAATATTATGATGAAACTTTTAGCGCGTTTCACGGCTAATGTCAATGTCAAATATCAACACGGGATGACCGCATCAATTTTTCACGGTCCTTTACTTAACTGATATTGTGAGTAGTTTAAAATTACTAGTCTATAATAGTTTAAATAAAACTAATGTTCTACTAAAATGTAAAACCGAATTGTTGTTTATTCAGTACTATTTGACTAAGTCGAGAGTACCGATAAAGTGAACGTATTTTAGTATAATGGCTTAAAACTTAAAAGCTAATATTTTTTTTTATTTATTGATAGGCACAATCATTAGTACCATCTACGATTTCGACTATTCAAATGTCTAAAATTAATGAAAATTTCGAAAAAATAACTACTATAGATTGGGTAAATGATGAAACTGAATGTTCAATAAACCCAGATTAATCACAAGCGATACAGTCAATGACCATAGGAGATTTTCCTAATGACAAAGCTTTTTTTACAAATACATTGAATATATCGGATAAAATTTTTTATTATTTCTAAGGGACTGTGTCAACCAGATGGCCCATTTCCGAAAAAAATGATTGGTAACAAATATCTTTTATTTTCTACAGCACATTATAATGAAAAAAGTCAAGGGGGTGTAACGTTTCATAGTATATGGATTTGTTACTCAAAATCATTTGATTTAGTTTATTGTCAACCATGTTGGTTATTTTGTACATCAAGTCCATAGGATAATGGTATAAATGATTGGAAACATATTTCGGATATAATTAATTTGCACGAAAAAAGTTTATCCCATATAAACGCTTGTCTTACTGTAGACCGATGGGAAAAAAATAATACTTTATCTGAATAATTAAAATCTCAAATTAGCGTAGAAGTTGGATTTTGGAGGTAAGTCATAAAACTTTACTAAATGTTACTCTGACGTTAGGATTTCAAAATCTATAATTTCGAGGTCACAATGAAAAAATTGACAGTGTAAACCGTGGTAACTTCTTAGCAGTCATCGATCTTCTTGCGATGTATGACCCTATATTATCGGAACTTTTACAACGAGGACCTAAGAAAATCAATTATTGAAGTGCCACAATACAAAATGAAATAATTGATATGATTGCTAAATGTGTAAAAAAAATCTATAATTTCTGATGTACAAAACGTTCAGTTTTTTTTGTACAAAACTGATACCACACAAGACATTAGAAAACAGGATCAAATGAGTCAAATAATTCGTTATGTAGTCATTGATAAAAACGAAGAAAATAAACCGATCAAACTTAGGATAGAAGAATCATATCTTGGATTCTGTTTATTAAATGATCATTTAGCATCCAGATTTGCCGATCAAATTGTAGAAAATATAAAAAATAATGGATTAGATATTAGTAAACTACGCGGACAAAGCTATGACGGAGCAGCTGTTATGGCTGGAATTTATAACGGTGTCCAAATAAAAATAAAAGCTCTTTGTCCTCTTGCAGAGTATATTCACTGTAACGCCCATAATTTGAACTTGGTTTTAAATGATACTATGACTGCTTCAATCGAAATTAAAATTTTTTTTTTCCATTATACAAAAACTATATGTTTATTTTGCATCAAGTGGAAAATGCTGGATAATGTTAACTGACATTTTACCAATTGGTGGAGTGACACTTAAAATGTTTGCTCTACCAGGTGGTCATCACGCCATCAAGCTATTTCTCCAATTCGATATAATTTTCTAAATATTTTAAAAGCTTTAACAAAAATAATATTACTGTCTAAAAATAAAAACGAAATTTCAGAAACTAACCAACTTGTAAATAGTTTTAAAAGGTTCAGCTTTGTATTAACGTTGGTATTTGTAAGTGCTATACTAAGAAAAGTAGATGGTGTCTCACAATTGTTACAACAGAAAGATATTGATCTTCACAAAGCTACAGGACTACTACAAACATTAACTCTTTGAGCACGGGGCGGCATTTAAAAGTGACCCTTTTATTGCACAGACAATCTTTGAAATTTAATATTGGAATTTTTTCACAAAATCAGATGTATTTTAGTTAAAAATGAAAGAAGCTATTACAAATAAAATTTTATCACAAGGCAATTTTTTTTAATTGATAAAAAACTGGTGGTTAGTGTAACTAACCACCATGCAATAACTTACTATAGTTAAATATATAAAGTAAAAAACAAATAAAATTAATATTAAAACTTGTTACCTAATATAATGATTATTGAATTAAAAAATAGATTTTTTTTTTTTTTTTTTTTTTTATTTTAATTTGCTTTTTATTAAATAATAATTATAGCAAAGCAATTACAATAAAAAATAGATTTAAATTTTAAATGTTTTTTCTTGAATGATATTCTTGGAAACAATTGGACTTTTTTTTCATACACAAGTTTATATTACATGTGGTACATCTCCAAATAGATCTTACTGGTTTTTTTTTCGTACAGCACATACCACATCTTCTCATAGTAGTTCTTTCAGGTTGATGTTTTGATGACTCAAGGCGTATACTTTCAGCTACTTTTGGTTTACGCGATTTTTTAACCGATGAAATAATTCGACTTGTTGTTGGAGTAGAAGTTGTGGTTTGAACAATTTTTTTAGCTTAAAGGTCAAAATAAATATTTCTACGAAAATCTTTGTTTGTAAAATGAGGCATGTTTTCAATTTCCTTATAAATAATAAGGAAATTTAAAACATGCCTCGTTCTTAAATTCACACTAGTAAAATTTGTAAAATGAACAGCTTGATGTATCAGGTATCACCAATAACTTCACTTGTGAATATAGTGTACAAATAATGTTGTAATGTGTTAACTTTGTATGGTGGTTAATGGTGATAACCACCAAAATAAATGAAAAAAAAAACGTGATCTACGTGTTCTAAAACAATTTAAAATAGTCAAATGGGTTTCTGACATAATACGCAGTTATATTATCGATAAACAGATACCAAAAATACAGTCGATCGATAAGGAATTGGCATCATAAAAATGTCCCAATCTAATTTTAGATTTTGTCAAATAAATTCATTGTATAATAGTTTATATAATTATGAAATATCTCATGACATCTAGTACAAACATACTTAACTATTTTAGGTGGTTATTCCTGCTAACCACCAAATGAAAAAAAGAGAAAAATAATTGTATAGATTAGGCAACGCTAACCACCATTCATTTTAGTATTTTTCTTAGGTGGTCAATATTATAACCACCATGCCGCAAAGAGTTATCAAGTAATTTGAAAATGATAAGAGAAAATTTTTCGGAATTTTTCACAGAAGCTATAAATCTTTCAAAACATGGGGCATAATACCAACATTTGAAAACCAAAGACATAACAAAAAAAAAGTTTTTTTATGAGCTTTGTCAAGACCAAAGATTAGAATCACCTGGAAAAAAATTTGAAGTTGAAATATTTAATATAACACTTGATCGTGGATTCAACGAAATGGAACCTAGATTTCAAAGTTTTAATTACGTTTCTCACTTTTTTAAATGCTTACAACCGATTTCATTAGCTGAACTAATCGACGAGAAACTATACAAGGAAGCAGAAATACTACAAAAAAAGTATGATCACGATATTTCTCCAGACTTTGTTCATCAGATTCTATCTCTTCGATCATGTTTTAAGGATATAATATTGAACAAGTCAAAAGCAACAAAAGAAATTGCAGAAATGTTATTAATTGAACATTCTCCTCTTACAACAACATACCCTGATGTATGCATGGCTTTTATTTTGTATTTGACGTTACCCATTACAGTTGCAGCAGCAGAGCGATCGTTCTCAAAGCTAAAAATAATAAAAACTATTTACGGAGTACAATGTTAGAGGAACGATTGAGTGGTTTGGTAAATATTTCCATTGAGAATGGTCGAGCACGGCAATTTAATTTAGAAGAAGTAATTGACAAGTTTGCTCAAATGAAGGCTCGAAAAGTTAATTTTTAAGTATAACACTTAAGGTTGCCATACGTTCCGGCTTGGCCGGGACAGTACCGATTTTAAGAATGGCGTCCCGGTGTCCCGATGATTTTTTTCGGGACAGCCAATTGTCCCGGAATGATTCTTTAATAATGTATGACTGTATTTTATTTAACTCTAGTTCAAATAACCATAATATTATTGTCATGATAAAATAAAATGTTGAATAATTGACTGACGAAATCTGTTTTTAATTATTCTCCTAACTTAATGACTATTTTTTTAGTCGAATACGTTTTTCGTATTTTCGTTTCCACATGATAGTTGTAGTTATCGCTAAAGGAATCGACCATTATTTAATATTTTGTCAGTTGTAATGAGCTAATCACAGTAGTGTAGTACTGTAACGTAGAGTAGTCATACTATAAACAATGTTCCTTTCAGACTTTCTATCCCGGAAGGGGACGTCACAGTAGTAAATTATTTATATATAAATATATTTTTGTAATAATAGTATCTGTATAGTTAAAAGATCAATAAAAAGTTATGCTAACGAGAAAAAATGAGAAAAAAATTGCCCCGGTTTTCGTCAAATAAAATATGGTAACTCTAATAACACTATAATATAATATGTTTTTATTAATAAATTATGTAATAAATAATAAAATAATAAATATATTTTATAATTATTATTAGCTCATGAAACACTATTTAATCATTTATATTTGTATTATAATTAAATTTCTGTGTTAGGGCCACCAAGTTCCTCACTACGCCACTGTATAGGTACCTAAATATACATATCTCATAACAATATGCATAACATTAACAATTTACTAAAATAGCATGCATGGTAAAACCAGCTAGTTATCAGCTATCAATAAAATATATAATTTAAAAATTGTAAATCTGGAAATTAGCACAGATTAAATAAATTTTATTTAATCTGTAAAATTAGTTTGTCTGTATATAACTAAGGAAGGCCGAAGCAAAAAGAAAAGAACCGTAGTCTGATTTAGCTCTGATAACAGCATTAAAAAATTTTAAAAGGCATGAAGGATGTGAGCCCCAACTAGATCCCGCTGTAGCTCGAAGGAAGTTGGACCAGTGAGAAAGTATACCCTTAAGATACTGAAAATGTGGGATCCATCTAAGTTTAGGATAAGGCTTTAAACCTAAGTAGGTGACAGAAGAAAATGGTTGAATAATATTGTTATCGAGCACCAATTATTGATGATTAGAAATTCGTTTACGAGTGAATTTCATAAAGTTAATTTTCTCGGGAGCTATTGTGAAGAATGAAGAGGAAAGTTGAGAAGAGAGCATTTTTAAATCGTTATTTAATATATTGACGAATCTATCCAGATATCTGTCAGAAGAAAAAATAACAATATCATCGGCATACAAAAGAACTTAAAAATCCGAAGAAACTAGAGATAAACATATGGAAAACATTTAAACATTAAAAAGTAGAGGGCTTAAACAACTTCCTTGAGATAAGCCCCTAAACGTTGATCTTCTTAAGATGATTCCCGATGGAGAAGAAAATTCAAGGAAACGATGAGAAAACAATGAGGAAGTAAAGTTTCATTAAATATACTAACTCTATATGACTCAAACTTTGTTCAATTCGTTATTTAATATTCGGTGGATGATGTTCTAAATTTATCTTAAGTTTTCTGTTGCCCGGAATAAAAATTCTGATTCGCAGCAGTATATTATCAGGTAGGCAATCTACCTGCGGTAGATCGCGAACTTAGTGCTGTTTGTACGTAAGTGTATGATTTAACTCTAACAAAGTATCAAAGTTATACAAAGTTTGACATAATACGGTGGATTAATATAATTAATTAATACATAATCCTAACCTAGCCTTAACGTACTAAAATCCGATGAATAAAAAATACTAAATTTAACCCTTTTTAAATTAGCCTATCTTCTTCCCACAGATCTGCTCACCAACATTAATTTATATATAATATAGCTAAATCCTGTGCACTTCGTGGCCCGAAAAATTCACAAAAAAATTATGACTGTTCAACTCCTTTTTGGTGTAACTCACTGCAGTAAGTGCAACTCAGCCATGGGAGCCAAGTAATCATAAGAGCCAATTAACAAATAACAAAACACCAAATAATTATTATATTAATTTTATATATTACCAATGGCAACCACTAATAAATAAATATTCTCAAATCTTATAACCCCCATAGCAACCATGTATAAACAAAAATGTCTATCGTAAATCTCAAAATTCCTGTTTAAGCACCTCCCGGGGTTGGTCAATCCCCTTTTTAAACTTCACAGAAACCATCTACATATCAATCTTAATATGCCCTAACATTTTTATCGAAATCGGTTCGGTTGATCTTGAGCTATAAAATGTATTCAAAATGTACATCGATTTTTATATATATAGATATCTTGATTGGTTTCTGGAAAATAACAATTTTATCCCTAACAATTTATTTGGTTTTCGACGTGACATTGGTACAAGGGATCAGCTAGTTTTAATTATGAATTCAACTATTTTGCACAGGGCAGAGAATAAGGCAATGGGTCTGAATGATGAAGGATAAGAATTGGGCTTAGGAATTGGAATAATATGATACCATTTCCAAGAATCCGGAATCGTGCCTGTGACCCAAAAATCATTAAGAATACATAATAAGCATGCTGCAGAATTATTGGAAAAATTTTGGAGGACTATAACTGATATACCATCAAGATCAGATGCAATTGAGGAACGAGAATGGATGGCCGAAATAAGCTCTTTGAGGCTAAAAGGAGTTGAATGTGTGAACAAGGATCTGAGTTGTCTAGATAAGGAAGAAGCTGTGGGTAAAATTCTTTATAGGAAGGAACATATGGTGGTGAAACTTGTTACAAAATGATGGAAATCATTCTTCATTAAGCAAGGGGCAGTCCGGTTGACGCAATTCTTGAATTTTTTTCGCAGTATCCCATAGGGACTGAATCGGGGTTAAATGACTGAGAGTAGAACAGAATTTGGACCAAGAATTTTTTTTTCCTGATTTAAGAATACGTTTTGTATTGGAACAAGTATTTTGATAGGAGAAAAAATCCTTCGGGGATCCCGAATACCTATATTTTTTAAAAGCCACAAATCGATTTTTTATTGCATCAGTACACGCAGGACTCCACCAAATTGGTGAGGTGGAGGGAAATTTAAAAGAGATGCGTTCAATTGGAATAGCATGTCTGGAGGCCGTATTCAAAAGAGAAATGAAGTTGTTGTAGTTATCTATTGGAGAAGAAGAGAAAACAAAGGTGTTGATGAGAGAATCTAAATGAGATGAAAAAAGAGACCAGTCGGCTTTTGAGTATAGAAATTTGGGGGTTGACGGATCACGGTCGTTTGAAGTTGAGGGAAGTGAAGAAGGAGTAACATGTTCGATTATAAGAGGGAAGTGGTCACTACCATGTGGGTCATCTAACGGATGCCAGGAAAATGACCAGTAGAGAGCACTGGCAGAGACAGTAAGATCCACAGTTGCATTGGAGAAAGGCGGACGATTAATAGGCGTGGGAAATCCAGAATTGAGGCAGCAAAGATTGAAGTTGTTTATGGCAGAAAATATTGTATCGCCCCGATGATTATTGTTATCTCAGGATGGGTGGTGACCATTTAGGTCTCTTCCTAATATAGACATAGAGTCAATAAGTTGAAATATATCATTGAGTAAATGAATAGAAGGATTGGAAGAAAGAGTAATATATAATGACCATAATTTTAGGGATTGTTTGGTGTTATGAAGGCCTCAATACCAACTAAATCAATGGAATGTCGAGATAAATTGATATTCAAGGAGTTGTCGACGAAAATCTTTTTTATTTGAATGGATCGATGGTCGGCAATGACTACATAAAAATAATAACTAGTCAATATTGAAAATACATACCAAAAGTAGAAAAACGTGTATTATTTATATGTAAGAAAATAAAGAACCTTGGGAGGATATATCCTCCATATATACGCCCATGCTTGAATCCCGTGGAAGCCGATGATTAATCAAAACATTTTGAAATTAAAACATTTGAAAATTATTTAGAAATTCTTGAACAGTTTATTCGTCCAAAGGAATTTTATTTAAATACGAGTAAAGATGGTGAATTAAGGTTTTCACACGTGAAGGAATTAATTATCCATCATGAGCTAGAAATTATCAAATCGAAGTTAAAAAAAACAAACATCTATACTATACTTTTTTAAGACTAAAATTAAATTTTTAATAGTATTATAATATTAATATAATAATATAATACACGTACAACTTTTTCGTTAAAACGCTTGTAGATTAATTTAACTTTTAAAATGCTAAAGCTTGTCTACAATGGATACCACTCTATACGAACAGTTATAAGATACATTCTGCTGCTACATGCCAGTCAGTGTGTATCAATTAGTGCAACGAGGGTAGATTATAATCAATTGATCAGGCTCTTAATCAATGTATTTATTTTATAGGTGTGGAATAATGAGCTTTTGACTTTAAAAGAACAACTTTATTATCAATAATTTTAAATTCATTAAGTAAGTATACCGGCGAGAAGGTGATTACTGCGTTCGGTCTAAAACATAGCTCAATAATGGTCTGTTTGGGATTACCTTATATATAATATAAACACCCCGTTCTTGTGCGGTACGCTTGACCCGGACATAATTTGGATTATGTCTTAAGTAGTTTAATATAATATGTTGTACATTTTATATTAACACCCCAGTTCGCAAAAATGCATGTGTTTCTAATTTTGATCAGGCGCGGACTGGCTGGGGTGCTGGGATGCTACAGCATCCCTTGCCCTAAAATATATTTTCCCCTATCATTTATCAGTATAAATGTGCCTTAATTACTCCATCTAAAATGAATGTGAATTTTGAAGACGAATACCTACCTATTACAGTTCTCTGATAAAGTTGTAGATAGATATATTATTTATATAATAACTATAACAACCATAAAGAATACATTTAAAGTAGGTAACTAGTAAGGAAATAAGTTAATCAGTTTGAGTTGTTTTTTTATATACCTATATTAAATTTACTTTATTAAATTATTATCAACACATTATTCATAAACGGCACTTGGCTCGATAAATTATATATTTATTAATATTATAGTTATTGTACTGGAAGTGAGAGTGAGCATACAAATATATTACTGAGATTAATGTGAGTATTGCTTTTAGATAGCTGGTACCTATATATTTGTATTTTTATTTAGTCATATATCTACTACCTTCATACATCGCAATGGCTAAAATCAAATTTATAGTATTTTTAAGGTAATCAAATATAATACTTGAATGTTTAATAACAGACTATCAATTTATTTTTACCATACAACAGTCGAACATTTTAATCTAATATTATACAATTTTGTTTGAATGTTTGTAGTAATTTGTTAAGTTCCTATTTACGTTTTTAACGTATTTTCAATATTTTATCAAAACAAAAGAATATATTTTATAAATAATCTATATGTTTTTAATTTGCCCTAAAAATGTTTGTTATTTGCCCTTAAAATTATTTAGCATCCCGTGCCCTTTTTTACCAGTCCGCGTACGATTTTGATTACACATCAAAAAATTGAGTGGTTGGCCTCGTGATTTCTGTCTTTCACATTACTATTTTTACATATGTATTTTACACCTAATGATGATAATCTGTTACTTATCGTAAAGACGTACATTTATGTATGTCCGTAAGACAAGAACGAAATGAAAGGAGATGGTGGTAAACAAATGTTTTTAAAAGCCATAGTGTCAATAGTATAAACCTGATCAAAATTACTTCGAAAACAAATCTATGTTATAGAGTTGACAAAGATAAAATAGTTGGTTTTCATGAATCTAACAACTGTAGAAAGTACGAACCAGCCAAATAAGCTTTGGTTCTTATGCTCAGAGAAATAAATTATAATTGGAACAACCAAGCGCGTATCCAGAATTTTATTTCGGGAGGGGCTGATCAACATTTATAAACATAGTACTACAGTAAAACAAAAAAAATTAATGATTTAAAATACTATGTATACAATTTAGGTAATATGTAGGTACAAAATAGTAAGTTTTAAACGTCTAGCTCGTCCACTATTGGCAAACTTGTCTAAAACCATATCGTCCGTTGTACAAATATTTCTATGAATATTTAGTAATGCTAAACCAACAAGACGATTCTCAAATGTTTTTAACCTTCGCAGTGTTGAAAAACTGCGTTCAGCTGATGCAGTTGACACGGAAAGTATGGCAAGTATTTTCAGCAGTTGGTAGAGATTAGGATATAGTTTTATCACAAGAAATTAAAGCGTCTGTGGAGGTAGAAGGTCTTGATGATGGTACTATTAAGGTCCATTTAGATATTTATAAATCATACATTTAAATTGTTAATATCAACATGAACATTTAACTTACCTCTTGCACCAATCTCTCCAACAAGCACTAATCCTAGTTTGGTATTCTAAAAACACAACGAATCTTAGTCTAGCTGAACTTGTTAATACCTTTAGGTAATTCAAATATATACCCCCAACCATTAGTTGGTTCATAAGGTATGATGATTTAAAAATATGGGCCATTTAATTGATTTAAATATTTAATTTCTCTGGCTCTTGAATACACGCAGTTGGTACCTATTCCATTGACTAGTTCATGAAGTGATCCGAGCATTTTGGCTAATTTCATTATCAGATATTAACACTATGATGGTTGCTAGAAAGATATGGCAGATTTTCTGAGAAGCCCAAAAAACATAGACAGTTGATTTTTCACCTTTCTTCACTTCAAAATGGTCGCTTAATCAACTTAAGCAATTTTTATCTGACTATTGTTCATATTTCATGCTACTTAATTCGGTTTTATTTTTTTTTATTTCATCATATAATTAGGTATTATGTTTTCTTTTTCATTTTCCTGTCAGACAATCATTCACTCTACATCCTGGTAATAGGTAATTAAACCATCTCATCTTGAGGTACGTACTAGTATAATGCAATTTCCTGCTGAAATTTTTTTAAAATTGTTATAAGCAAACTGTCTATATGATCCGTGATGATATAAGTATTTGAATTCACTTCTACTAATTGCTACAAGTGTTCTTTTTGTGAAGTTACTATTTTGGTAGTTTTTCGTACCACAAGCCTGATACCTTGTTTCTAATTGTTTTTGGATCACAAACTTCATAAGTGTCTTGGATTATCATTAAGTGATACAACACTTAAATAAAAATTCCATTAGTTCTGTATATTTTGATAGTTCAGCCCAGTTGTTAATCTTGTATCGCTGCAGTACCTATTCGTTTAATGAAAATTGTAACCAAGGGTCCCTATTTTTTGTTGGTAATCTTAACATCTCCGATTACGGAAAAAGAGTGCTATTGTATGATGGAAGTTCTAGTAGCTCTAGGGCGGATACAAATTCAACTCGGGAACTGTTTAGTATTTTTTGGATATTAGCCCAAATTATTAGATCTTTATTATCGTACCTTGATTGAAGTTTTTTAATTACCAATGTATAATTGGCATCCATCATAGAAAGAAATTTGATCAAATCTAGAGCTTGACTAGTTAGTGTAGAACGAAGATAGTAAAATGTCTGAGGAGGAGAATATTCATCATCTTGGTGGACCATTACCTTAAAAACACTATAAAATGTTTCCCATTCCTGAATAATTTCACTGATTTTAAAGAAGTCAATTGGAGTTAAACATGTTCCAGATGTTGCACTTGCATTAACTGAAGTGTTGTTCAATGACAAGTTTATGCTTTTTTAAGTATCAATAATGTCTAGCATTTGTGAACATATTGAATAGTATGCATTTTCAAATGCTTCCTTTACCTATTTAAAATTTTCCAAATTATCAACATCATTAAGTTCTATTTGACTCAGGATATCATTAAATAATCAAATAATTTGTGATAGTTTCTCTTGATAAAATTAATGTTGCAGTTCAATCAAAACACAAATTTACAAAAATTAAATCATAACTATATACAAAATATTGAGATAAAAAGGTAGCAATTTTAATATTAAATACTATTTTTTATTTGAATATTTATTTTAAATTGTCAATAAATTTATAAAGTAAAAATGTTATTTTCATGCTCAATAAAATGCATTTATTGACATTATTTGAATTATTTATTATAAGTTAAAATAGGTTATTTTAAATAAAATAAAATAAATTATAATTTTAAATAATTAATCTCAAAAAAAAAAAAAAAAAAATATATATATTAAGTTGTAATCATAACAACACTAAACATTTCCAATATTCACGCTCATTATAAATATACAAAATAATTATAAAAACCACAAACTACTTGAGAGCTCAATAATGCATGGCATGAGTTACTCCAAAATAACTTCTACAAATACTAAAATTATTCTATAAATACTGTTCAATCAATTTAAATAAATAATCATTTTTCATAATAACTCAACCACTTTCATTTATCACTTAAAGATTTTGGCTGTATAAAAACTAAGTCATTATCACTAACATTTAAATTGTTGTTAGAAATATTATGAATAGTGTTATTTGTATCTAAAATAATTGCCTTATCTCTATCTGAATTATTAGAAACAAAAAATGTTTGACAGGGTGTTGAGTCATCTTGAACAATATTTTTGATTGTTTGAGATGGTCCAGCATCTTTAGATGACTTGTTGCGTTTACTGTGTTTTTTCCGTTTTTTTTGTTTATCGTGATCAACAAAAGACTTTTTAAATATTTCAAAACCTTTTTCTAATTCGCTTTGAACTCTTATCTTCTTCTGAGCATGTTCTACTTCAGGTGGATATAAGTGAGCGAACATTTGTTTCACTTCATTTATGTCTAACAACTTCATTTTCTTTTTCCGTTCGGAAAAACTCTCAAAAGAGGGTTTCCACTCTTTTAAAACTTTTTCTTTATCTACCTTTGTAAAGCAATCTTTTACATTAAGTCTATTTTCATATGTTATATTATCATCTGTAGAAAAAGTTAATGGTTTTAAAAGATCAAAATCCATTATTTTAGTGTTAACTGTTGTTATGTTATTAATTTTTCTATCTCTAATTTCCATAGGATCATTTGTAATGCTTTCAATACTTCTTGAATTGTTATCCATTTTAGATTCAATATCTGATATATTGTCAATGTAGACTGGTTCTGTAAGTTCAAGTTCAGTATTACCTATATTTTCTTCTATTGTTGGTTGGCATTCATTTTGAACACCTTCTAATAATGATTGGAATTGAGTATTAACTTCTACTATTGATTCAGTTTCATTATTATCTGGTAATGGTACATTCTCATTATTTTGTAAAATAATTTCATTTTTTAAGGTTTCATCAATAAAATCCTCGTCAGTAACATAATGATTTGAAATATTATTATCAAGTTGCATACGTTCGATATACTGATCAATGATCTTTTGCAAATGTTGACATTTGTTCATTAGCTTATCACGTCTATCAAATATATCATTTTTATAATGTTGCATCACTTCTTTTATTCCACCTTCAACACCAATCTGAAAAAAAACTTGAATTATTGATGAATTAAAATTGAATACATTAGTTAAACACAGAAAATCTTGATTTACCAAAGAAAAAAGTATGCAATTAACATTAACTATCACATTTTTAATGAACATATAAAACTTATTTCATGATCATATAAATAATATTATTTGGTTTGGTTTGTTTTATAATTGTTGATAGTTAAAATTAATTGAATTTTCACAATAAGTACTTATAAATATTTCCATTTTATTTTATTTCTAATACAATAAAAACTAAATATAAACAGTAAATAGGTATACCGTATGTCCGCGGAAACAGGGTACTCTTTACCATTCATTACCCTGTATATATTTTTCAATTCTGTTTTCGGGACAATAAATTAGACTATTGCATCTTTAATTTCGATGACTTACATTTTTTTTTACTCATATGTTTTGCGCATGTGCAACACAACCTCACTTTTTTTAAACAGCAACCCCTATTTTGATTATCATTTATGGATTAATGGATTTTTTTCAAGTAATTTTGATCTAACAACTACTACTCTCAATCCAATATTGACTGAATGAGATCTATTTAAAATTAAAAAAAAAAAATTATTTTGTTGACATTTATTTTTTAATTTTAATTTTATTATTTTAAACTCTACAACACATTTTTATTTTCAATTAAATTTACAAAAATCACAAACATAAGTTACTTTATAAATTGTTCAAAAGCTTCTCCAAAAGTTCAGTTACTATTAATTTATGGAAAATGTAACAGAAATGCACGTGAAGCAACAATGATATATGTACGCCCACCAAAATTCAGATAGCATCTTCATTATACTTAGGTTCAAAAACAACCTCGTGCAAATCAAAATTTAAATGAGGATATTGAAAATCAAGTCTTGGCATAAGTACATCTTAGCCCACATTCATCTGTTAGACACGTTGGACGGGAAGTTGGCGTATTCAAAAGTTTAGTTCAAAAGATTTTAAAGAAATACAAACTATACCCTTACAAACCAGACTTTATCCAACATTTACGTATGAGTCCCAGAAAAAAGATTAAATTTTATTTCTTGGTTTATGGTGACGTCTGAGGATGATCCATTATTAATTAATTATATTTAATGGACTGATGAAAATAAATTTACTAAGTAATGGAGTATTAAATAAACAAAATAATCGTCGAATGAAAATCATCACTAGTCTGTTCCTACAAACTTTCAAACATGTTGGGGTGCAAATGTATGGATTGGTATGATTGGTGAAAAGTTACTTGGACCTCATTTCTACGACAGAACTTTAATGGGAAGAAGATACTTTGATTTTTTCAGTGATGATTTGCCACTTTTTTTAGATGATTTACTCATAGATACATTAAGAAACATGTATTATCAACATTACCTGCTCATAATTCCCGAATTTTTAAAAGATTATGTGAAAAATGTATTGCAACACACGGACCAGTAGAGTGGCCTCCATACCTCCAGGACCTTATACCATTAGAATTTTTTTTGTGGGGATATTTGGAAAATATTGTATATACTGATCCTCCAATCAACATTCAAGACAAAAAATAAAACTACAAATGCATGTAACCGCTTGAATGAAAATCAAATACTGTCAGCAACTAATCACAAATGTTTATGTCGATTTGAAGCATGCGTTCTAAATAATGGAGAAATTTTGAACAATTTATAAAGTAACTTATGTTAGTGATTTTTGGAAATTAAATAGTAAATAAAAAACGTATAGTAGAGTTTAAAATAATAAAATTAAAATTAAAAAATAAATGTCAACAGAATAATTTTTTTTTAAATTTTAAATAGCTCTCATACAGTCAATATTGGATTGAGAATAGTAGTTGTTAGATCAAAATTACTTAAAAATATCCATTAATCTGAAAATGATATTCAAAATAGAGGTTGTTGTTTAAAAAAAGTGAGGTTGTGTTGCACATGTACAAAATACATTTTTGAATAAAAAAATTGTAAGTCATCGAAATTAAAGATCCAATGGTCTAATTTAATATTCCGAAAACAGAATTAAAAAATATATACAGAGTAATGAGTGGTAAAGTGTACCCTGTTTCCGCAGACACACGGTATAAGTTTTCTCAAGATTCAAACTCTTTTAATAACTTACATATTAACTCAAATAACAATCTATTGGTACTTAATTATTGATTTACCTAGAAACAAAACTTCTGTTTTACAGTTTTTTATTTTTTATTTATACACTTCTACCACAAAACTTAGTTAATAAAAACATATGTTCACAGTTATAATAAATTGATGTGTTGAGAATAGTTTGTTGTACACTAAAGTAATTGAATGTACTTTTCAATTATTAGTCGGAGGAAATTGGAAATTGTTTTTTTTTTTTTTTTTTAATAATATAATATAAACACCAAATTAATAACTAGAAATATGAAGACATACAAGCAAACTGTAGACAGGTAGACAGTTAGTTAATCACAATAACCAAAAAGTAAAATATAATGAAACTAATACTTATAATAAACTTACCTCTTGAAGACTAAGATTAATAGGATCAAGACTAGTAGAATATGAACTATTTGATTGAATATCAAAGTTCTTTTTCATAATAACAGCTAAACGTTTTATATAATCAATAATTATATCAGCCAACACATACAAGCTTTCTTCATTAGCTATGGTAAATCCGGCATGAGCTGTAAAAATGACTGCACGTTTAACCATTATCTTAGTCCAGTCATCACGATCAATTTCATAATCATATTTTGAACAACCATTCATAAACATTGAGCGATCTTCTTTTGTAAACGTTTTCGGCTCATGTTCGATTTGAGGTAAAGATGGTAACTTCAAGCATTCATCTAATACTGTTAAATCATTTGGCGTTTCAGAAATTTTTTGAACTAAAACATCCATCTGTCTATAATGTTCATTAAGATCGATATTATACATTATTTCAGGGTTAACAATATCAGGATCTTCAACAAAATGATTAAAATCTACTGGATCTGAATTGTCATTATCATTTTCTGATCCCAAAGATTTTTCTAAATATTTAACATACTCACATTCTTCTAAGGGCACTACTTCAACATCTTCAGGTACTGCCAATGGTACAGTAGAATCTTTTAAAAAACATTCCTTATAAAAATCTAACAAATATCTTGTATCTTCTCTAATATTTTCAATAGAAGTACTGTCATTTAATTTTGTATTTAATGATTTAGGTAAGTTAAATGACTTAGAATAATTAGATGAACCTCCTGGTAAGCTGTTAAAATCTTTTGAGCAAGATGGACCATATATGTCTGTTAAATGAGTCCGATCAGATGATTTACAAGAATTAATTGAAACTAAGTTAGTTTCATTAAAGTCTTGGTTAATATTTATATTTTTATTCAAAATAACTTCTTCACTTAACTTGGATTTTATTTTTATATCTGGCAGATTTATTTCATTAATATTAATTACTTTTGAGTTGTGTATATCTTTATCTTGGGGACGTTTCAATTTTTTGGCAATTGGTAAATTTAATTTTTCTTCAATTTTAAGTTCTTCTAAGTTTTCTTGACCAGAAAAATTGTTTTTCGATTTTTTTGAAGATTTTAATACTTCTTCATTATTTTTTAATATTTTAGTATTATTTTTTTGTTCATTTTTAATGACTTCAGAAAATAATGGAATATCTATATCACCTTCAGTTAAATAAGAACTTTCATCAACAGACCAAGATAAATCATCAGAATCACAATATGTTTTAAAATGAAAATTTATATTAGCCGGCAATTTTTTAATTTTATCTTTACAAACATCAACTTTGATAAATGAATCATTATTAAAAAATTGCAACACTTTTTTTGCTAAATCTGAATAATCTACTTTTTTTTCGTTATTGAAACCGATATCATTAATTTTTATATTTTTATTCATTATAACTGAAGAACAAGTTTCTGTATCAATATTCCCTAAAACATAATAAAATAAAGTACATCAAAATACAAACAATAATTATCTGAAATTAGTATTGATAAAGCATTTAAAATCTAATTGGACAAAAGGTATGGTATACTTGTATATAGAATCAAAAACAAAATAAAAAATACATTTTTATGAAATATCTGCTTATAAACCGTTTAATTTATTTTGATATTCAAGGAACTATTTCCAATACATTTCTGAGCATAATATTTCAAATAATTATGGAAAACATTTTTTTTTTTTTTTTAAGTGTTTGTTAGTAAAAAATTACTTTAATTATCATAAAAATATTTAAATTAAATTAGATTCTTTACTAAAAATAAATAATATATATTGAATTTGTAATATAATTACACAGACATGTAAATTAGAACTAGATATAACAACCAATTCTAAACATTTTAAGTGTATTCAACATTGATCATTATGCTTTGCTATAGTGGTGGATCATTCATGAACAAGCTCAGAATGATAAATCATGAATCAGAATGATTTCACCTACTTGTGGCTTTTAGATACAATAGATCAAAAACTAAATTATTCCAATATCATATCACATACTGAAATACTAAATTGAACCTTATTCTGTGGTATTACACAATACAATACACAATAGAAAAAACCAAAAAAAATTGTCGTTGTTTACACAAAATGACATTGTAGTTCATTAGTTCATTATGAGAAATTGTTCATATTACGCCATTTATTACATTCATATGTGTATGATTTGTTGTATAGATATAGGTATCTTATCGTCCAATATACTAGTTCAGTGAGCCAGTTCAACTAAGTCAATGATGAGTGAAAGAACTAGTTCACCTAACCGAATAATAAGTTCCATATGTACTCAATAGGTAATGATACTATGATAGTAAAAAGTACCGAAAAGGAAGAATAGAACAAGTACCATATACATTAACCATACTCAAGAAATATTTTAGAAAATTTCCTGAAAGGACCCTTAATCTCAGTTTGTAATAATATATCACTAGAAAAAATAAAAAAATAGCATTGAATTCTTACCTTATTACTTTGAAGTTAATTATATTACAATATAAATAATATTCTATGCTATGGTTTGAACGAAGAAGATTTACTGGATTTTAAATAAGACATAAAAAGTGATCATAAGTTGTATCCAGCAGCATCTGTCCTTGTACACAATATTACCATGTATAATATAATTCTATTATCTATAATTATTCCGCTATCGCTGTGTAGTTCACGGTTCGCGAAATTTTAAAACATGTCACGGCGCATTTAACCATTGTATCAATTCTGTGATAGACAGATCCGACAATCTTATCAGTTATCACATATAAGATAAAGATTGTTCATCACGATTACACGATTGAGTCATAGATATTAATGAGTGTTGTTCTTGATCTGCTGTTATTCATTATTTGATTTTGGTCTTTAGTATTACTAGTATTATTAGTTTAGTTATATAATATGTCAAAAACTTAATATAATATAATATGAAAATTAATATGTAAAAAATTAGTATAATAATATAATATGTAAAAACATCAGTATAATAATACAATTTGTAAAAAATTAGTATAATAATATAGGTAATATGTTAATACATTTTGTCATAAATAATATAATATAATAGGTTCTAATTATTTAGCACTATGTGTCGCTCCTAATCTTTTGTTCTGTTCAACGCAATATAATAAATTGTGTGATATTTTTTGTGGTTTCAATATTGTACTTTCAGAGTTAAATGGTTTTTGGGTATGTGGCAGAACACTAGAATTAGGTTGACTCCATAGCTGTGTTCTGTAATGCGTTTCCACTTAGGAATCCTTCCTGCAGATAAATTTTTTCTTCCCTTAATTTCAGTTATACGTCTGGATCTATAGCTGTAGGTTGTGTACCAATGCGCTTGTTTCCAACCAATATTGAATTGGCCGGGTAATAACTAATAATACTAGTAATACCATTGATTTTATAATAGAATATTATATATTATAAAATTATAAAATCAATGGTAATACTAAAGACCAAAATCAAATAATGAATAACAGCAGAACAAATTGAACAAATTCAAATTTGTTATCAATGTTAACTTATTATCATTTATCTTATATGTGATAACTGATAAGATTGTCGGATGTTAAATGCGCCGTGACATGTTTAAAAATTTCGCTCACGGTTCTATCTAAAGGTACGGTTTCGTTTCTGCAGTTGACTGCAGCGGCGGCTGCACGCAGTCGCTGCTGCGTCCGCCGCATTTAGTGTTTACATGGGTTTTTACAGAAACGGTTTTGCTTACGCGACCGCCGCACCTGCTGCATGCGGTCGACTGCAGCGACTGGTTGTGTGACCAGTGGTGTGCAGTCGGTCGCAACGATCGAATTAATTTTTTGAAGACTATTTTCATTTTGTTCCCTCAAAAAAATGAATTTTTCAAAAGATGATGATGCAAAACTTTGTGAACTTGTGTCCAGCTATCCATCGATTCGGGACCACTTTAAGCGCCTTAAAAGAGAGGGAATATTAGGGACTAGGTCTGCTGCTTGTAAATCACCTAATTGGCCACTCTTTAAATATGTATCCTTCCTTTCACATGTTCCTGAAGAAAGGAGATAATATACTATTCCAATCTATTATAATTTGTATAGGCATTTTTATTAATTTTCTTTTTTAATAGGACCTTATCTAATTTATCGGACATCAGGCAAAACGAAGAGCTGAGTAATGACAGTATATTGGGAGATCAAGATATTGATGTTGAATGTCTTGATACTAGTATTGCATCGGTACAAACTCCATCATCAAGTGACAGAGATGGAACCAAGTCAAGAAAAAGAAAATTGGAAAAAGTATCAGAAATGCTAGTTGAAAATAGAGAGTCAAGACTGAAATTAATAGCAACATTGAAAGATGCCAGTCAAAAACAAGAAGATGAAGTAGATGTGTTTTATAAAAGTATTTATCTTTCCGTAAAACGTCTTCCACCTTTATTGAGATCCGAATGAGGTGTTTCATAACTAAATTTTCAAACGTCCCTTCATTACGCCTAGCTGTAAACATACTCGTATTATGAACTTTTTTCCTTTTATTTTTATTCGCGAACAACAGATTTATGATTTGTTCATCTCGTTCTTTTTCTTCAAGAATATGTAGTAGAACAATCTTAGTAACGTCATCCATGGTTGAAAGTTGTTGATAAACTGATACTGTGTAAACTGATAAGTTTAAATTTAACTGATTATTGTTGAAATTATTGAAATCATTAGTTGACTGCATGCAGTCATCTGCATAAACAAAACCAATGCTACTGCATGCGATCGTCGTTGCAGCAATTGCGTGCAGCCGCCGCTGCAGTCAACTGCAAAAACGAAACCGTATCTTAAGACCGTGGTGTACCTAGTTTATTCCATAAATATAGGTAGGTATATTATACATCTATAGTTTATTCTATATAATATTGTTTATTCCATCAATACCACGGTTGTAGTTAGATAGAAATGATAGAAATGCTTCAAAAAACGCGGTATATTTAAACACATCGAGTTCGTGTTCGGTTTTTACATTGGCAAAAAAATGGCAAGGGGGGAATCAAAAACAAAACAACATATGGGTCTTAAAGCCTAAGCCAAGACCTGCATTTTTGGTCCTTACTATTATTATCATATTTTGAATACTTATCGATCAGCATTCATCTGAAGTTCAAAAGTGACCCAAGTAAGGCCATTCTACGGTATTTTAAAATATTACTTCCAAAAAAGACGCGACAATGCCGTCAATGATTTTATGTTTTTGACGAATATTAACCATAAACCATAGTATAATTACTGAGTCATGTACGAATTTATTATTAAAAAATTAATTAAAATATTATTTTTTTTTTCCAATGCACATGTTGTAGGAATGAATTATAATTGGCTGGGTATCTGATTAATTTTTAATTTTATTGGTACACATTATCAAGAAAAAAAAATAAATCGACTATTTCATTTATATTCAAATTAACTATTTTATTTTTTTTAAGTATACATTTGTCTATAAGACATGTTTTCTTAAAGAATAGATAATGAGAATTGAGTAATTTTTTTATGAAAAGGTGAAAGGTGATAACTTAACTTATTTTTTTCAGATTGGTGTCCACCGACGAACTAACGTCAAACCCAAAACCTGATATAGTTATATTGATTATGGTAATCAGGAAAACAATGATGACAGAAACATCATTTAAAATCAAACACTTCCATTGATCCTTTTCTTTCTTAATGTCCAGCCCTCCGACAATCAAGAATATCCCACCAATGAGCACCTATATGAAACATAATGCATTTTACTTTTATTTGTAAATTTTATTGTATTTTATAAATTTTTTTATTTCAATATTTGATAATAGCGTATAAACATATATTTAAATATTTCATACTGGTAACGATAATATATTAACTATTTTAAATTTAGAAACTGCAGTTACATGTAATAACACGAAGAAATAATACCAATAGCACCTTTCTTTTCAAATTGACAAATAACAAAATTTATAACTCATTTTTACTTTGAAAGATAAATTTTTAAATTAAAATCCTAATTTATATTTGATATTTATCATATTTTATTTTTTATTTATATTAAATATCTATATTTCTGTAAGATTAGGTTTTGTGAGTTGGGACGCGGTGAAGGTCGGAGTCGGTACGATGCTAGCCAATCCGGAATCGAATGCTCCTATTATAATATTGATTGTGAACACCATAAACGTGCACACAACCGGCACTTGATTAATGAACAGCGACGACGTCTTGTATTCAACCAAATGAAAACGACAGTCACGGAGCAAGTTTAGAGATAGAAATATTATTCCCATGAACACCTAACAAGAATCGACAAAAAAAAAAAAGATAGTGATTGGTTTACAACTTGTTTTTAATAAAATCGGCTACAATGAAATTTATAAAAAATAATGAAGGTTTCATCAAACCAGCTGAGAAAATCTTAGTTGCTATTTGTATTTAATAATAATATACTCAATATTTTTTATCAATTGTAACAGTATATTGGTTTTAAGAAACTAACAAAAAAGGTATGAAGATCTTTCGAATTTCTTTATAACCGATAGGCGAATAGGATCATTACTAGGGCTCAGAAATGATTGTACTAAAAAGCATTACATTTTAATAATTGTATAATTATAGTAAAAATATCCAAAATTGCATTTAAAAATTGCAATAAACATTTTTATTTACCTAAATTACTATTTTTTTAAAATTGTACATGTATTTTTTATTGAGATTGTTATATTTCAAATGTGAATTCTTTAAAAAATATTTTAAAATAAAAATGTATGTTAATATTAGAACAATGGTTTTAGTTTGGGTTTTCAAGTGCTTACAAACATAATTATTAACATTTAAAAAAACTTTATTTAAATAATTTTTATTACACTTTTATGAATAAATTATTGCACTGCATGATAAATTATTTCTTTAAGTTCTCAAATTCGAATGATTTTCGACTTGAGCAGTATCATATTTATTATTAGACTGGATAAGCAACTGCCTAGGCTTCTGTTATTGACGGCTCTTTGATTTTTATGAACTTAATTTTTTTTTAATACAACTTTCATCATATAAAACCAGTATATGCAATAAATAATAATAATAAAAAAAAAATCGTGTGAATAACATTTAAAAGTATCTAAATTGTATTATAAATTAAATAAATAAATTGAAAAATTCCAATAATTGCATTAAATGGCACTAAATTTTTTTTAGATTTTTATTTGTAATTTCATGGAACGAATTTTAAATTTATTTATCAATAAGTCTGAACAATAGGAAAAAAGTTTTGAATGTAACAACTTCCGAGCCCCAGTAATCACCCTTTACAAATGTATAACTTCTTGCATATCAACTTTTAAGTGCAACTGCGATAACATCTAACTCACTTGTAAAAATATAGAAGTAGCGATCAGAACCAACAGAGGCTTGTAGAACTCGTGTTTTTCACCTACTTGTAAGATGTATTTCAATTGGTTTGCATTAGCGGTTAACAAAGCAATATCCAACATTCCCTGAGCAATAGTCTTCTTGGTTGCATATCGGTTAACATCCAATGGCTTGGCCTTTAAAAACAAAATGCATATACAGCCTTACTAAATTATAAAAACTCTATTGAAAGCTGTAATAAAAGTGTAACCACATAATATACGAAACAATAACTATAAAATAACAATACTATTTTGTATTATTTGTTTGCTTCCCTACCCTAATCTCTTTCATTGTCACAAAAATCAAATTTATTAATCGCCAAAAGTTAAGTTAAATATACCTCAGACTTAAAAAGTGAATAATGGTAACATAATTAATATTGAATGCATTCACCTTGATGCAGGGTAGTATAGTTGTATAGTATTATTAATTATTATTTTTTATTTAATAATTATAGCCTTCGGAAAAAAATTACGATGTTATGAATTTGTGGATTTTATCGATTTACTTAAAAATATTTACAACTATTACATTTACATTTATTTACATTTATACTATTTACATTTATTTTTCCTAGTAAATATTTTCTTTTTTTCTTTTTACACAGAACACAAAATTTTTATAAACGTGTTTGGATATATATAAAAATACATTTTTCTGATATGCTCGATTACCAAAATAGTGAAACCAGAACTAATTAAAACAAACTGTTAACGAAACATACAACGCAATACATTATTATGATATTTTTAATTCGTAAACGATATAGAAGGTATATATTTAGTATTTGAAGTCTTATGAAAAGTTAGACTTAACCCACATGGATCGTATTTGTTTGTGAATCGTTTGTGACAATCGTGAATTGTTTTATAATTAAAATTGATTTAAATTACAACACACTAATACCAAATTGTCCAATTAAAATAACACTATTATATTGTATAGTTTAGTATACCTATCAAACTATTATCATGAGCATGCGCAAAACATTAGTACTGGTACGGCACAATTTTTTCTTACAGAAAATCACATTAGGTAATAAGTAGTTACTTTGTGGCAATATTACAGATCAAGTAAAACATTTTTCATTTTATTGAAAATGTTATGTTTAGGGCCCGGATTTAAATGCATTTAAAACTATACAAATATGCTCTAAAAAATAGCCAAAAATGCTCTTAAAAAATGCATTTTACCACAAAATTAAACTTAAAAATGCCATGTATAAATATTTTTTTTACACAATTTGTAAATTTTAAATAAGATGTAATTTTTATTTATTATTTTATTAAAAAAACTGAAAATTTGAAAAATTGACTTGATACTGACAAGCAAATGTTATGAGCGCGATGTAACACGAACAGACTTATTTGAACGTGATTTTTGACCGAATACGGGTGACACTCCACAATCAATAATAAATTATGATAAAAATTGAATCGAAAAATAAAGATTGACAGTTAATATGGAAAACCCGTTTAAGCTACTTAAATATCAAGAAAATAATTTATCTTTAGATAATATTTTTGAATAGGCTAAATTTGTATAGTTTATTGAACAAATATGCATTAAAAACGAAAAAATGACCGTAAAATGCTAAAATATGTTCTAAAAATGAAAAAATATTGAAATATGCAAAAAAAAAGCAAAAAATGCAAAATAAAAATTTCACCTTTGAAGTCTCTGTTATATGAATCAAATTATAAATTTGGAAAGCATTGTCTAAGATTAACCAAAAAAAGATGCATTATGCATTGAAATCCGGGCCCTAGTTATGTCATATTACAATATTAGACATGGCGTAAATAACAAATAAAAATATCAGTCACTCAAAAAAAAGTAATAATATAGTTAATTGGCGATTCCCTAGAACTAATATTTTGAATTTTTCAATTATTCCTCCATAATCAAGTTCCATGCATAATTCTTGTTCAATACTCATAAGAAATAAGCTGTTAAGATGTTCTTTGATTCATACTAGCCCCAAATTTAGATTTTACAATATTTAGCTTAGAATAAGTTCTCTCACATTAACAACTTGTGACAGGTTATGTATTAAATAATTGCATTGTTTTATAGAAATTAATAAAAATATCTGCTCAGTCAGATTATAACCCCTTACCTCTCCTCTTCTGAGCACGTTACTGAATATTAGTGAAAATAAAAGCTTAACTAAAACAAAACAAAATATATCTATTTTAATTAAGTATTTAAACATTTGATACAAAAGAAATACTTCACAATTGTATGTTTTATGAAATGTACAAAACACCATATATTTCATATTTAATTATTAATTTATAATGTAACATGACTCGAGATCATAAAGCAACTAACTGATTCGTAAAAGATCCGAGGAAACAAGAATTAATTAGAACAAAACAATTATAGGACTATTTGAAAGTTGATGTTAATCAAAAATATGTATATAAATGTGTAAGTGCTCAGAACTGCAATTGAATTATACTTACATAATCAATTCAACCAAATCATAATTAATTTAAAATACAAAGTAAATATCCTCAACTAATTGTACATATATTATAGGTAATATTAGAAACAATTGTTACAATATTGACTGCAAAATGTTCCTGTAAAATAAAAATAGTTCACAAACATGATATAAAGAATATTAGAATACATATCTTTATTTACAATTACAATGTCTATTAAGTTATGATTATTGATATTAGATCATAAAATAATATATTATATGTATATAAGTTTGAGGGGTTGTCGTTGCATGGAAACCAAAGCGACACATACACATAGGTAGTTAGTGTATTATTACTGTTTACTATTAAATTTACCCAGATGTGAAAAAAAACTAATGTATTTGTTCTTTGATTCAATTACTTAACCTACACTGTTCCTGACTAAAAGCCATGGATGATTTTAGCCAAGAAATGCATTTTACCGAAGTAGAAAATTAATTAATAATTTTAATAACCATATAATTTTCCGTTAAAATAAAAAATATCCTAAAGGATAAACGAATTGTAAATATCTCATAGTTATGACGTGAACATTTCACAATTAAACTGTACTTTATTTAACCTAATTGTAGATTGAATATGATAACTTGGTTTAATTTGAATATGCATTATTGTTTATAAAATCGCAATTGCGTTATACATTGTGACTGTAGTATTTTTAAGGTAATAAAATAAAATTATATAAATTTATAAATAACTAAATGCTATGTCTGGTGCAGTGGCGTATATTCAATTTTTTTTAAGGGAAGAGGCTTAAAATAATTCTAAAAATAAGTGATTTTATAATATTAAAAAAATACATATAATATAAGAATTAGTAATTATATTATTCTAATATTATTATTAATTCAAATGAAGAGTTATTTACAAATCATGATAAAATTAATTTTATCTTTCTCTGTACTTTCGTAGAAAGTCATTTATGAGTTTTGAATCTTTTTCTCTAAAAGGGGTCGAGATTAACTTCTCCTCCTCCCCATCAATACGTCACTGAATATCTTAGTCTTAATTTTGTTGTGAACGTATGTACGTCTGTTCGTAATCCGTGTCAAATTATCGTCTTTATATACTATTTTAACATTCAATTACTGAAAAATAAAGTCTTTTAACAGTCGGTTAAAAAGTTATTAATCGGAAATTGCTGTCGACGAATTTTTGACTGATGTCCTGTACTGTAAGTATTATGGCCTTAAAATAAGATGATAAACGATTTAATGTTATGCAACACTTATTTATTTATATATTGTTTTTTTAAATAAATCACTTCAAAAAAATTTAAGAGCATATTTTTAGTGTATATTATTGAGTTTTTAAGTGCAAAAGGCATGTTTTTAAGGCATGTTTAGCGCTTTTTTAGAGCTAAAATTTTTCTGCTCTACTTGTAAGTGTTACAGTTTACACATTAAATCGTCATTTGATACGTTATATACGTCATATGGTCTTCGTTATTAGGCTTTGCTGATATAATATGCCGATGCGAGAGCTATTCATCAACCGTGATTTGAAAATGTTGTTAGATTTTGATATGAATTTTATAACATCGTAAGAAATTCAATAATTTTTAAAGCCATCAAGATTCAATTTAAGCATCTATAATTGTATATATAATACGTTCCACAGATAAATTAACAGTCCCGCTTGTAATAGAATTTAAAATACCGTAAATACTCATATATATGATGTAACATGCATCAGCCGAATACAGCTGAGAATCAGAAGTAGGTAAGTACATAATATTATAAAAGTATAGTTGCTTACCGTTGTAAAGTTCAAGTCTCCGACTGACATGTTGACGTAAAGATTCACACCGTATAAAATCAAGTATTAATAAGTTTTTTTTTTAGAATTTTTCTTTAATTTTGTTTCTCACATAAACGTGTTTTAGTAAAATTTATGTTTAAATAAATCTACGCTTTTGAACGGCAACGGCTCTTTGGAGACTATTTCATAGCGCTACTGTACTTTTCTGGTGCTATGAAAACCACAACCACCTCCATGGAATTTATTGTTATTTATTTTACACTGAATTATACAATGTACGCCCACCAGGTTCGCGTGCGTGTCTACCGTAGTGACGTATTTACATGTAGTCACTAAAACAGATTTTGAGGGTTGGCTCATTTTAAAATGATATTTTTTAAAAATTGTATGACTCATTAATATTTTTAATATTTCTATTATAAATTAAATGTGTCCATCCCGTAACAGTATATTTATTTTGAATTGTATTATGAAACTAGTAATACTATATCAATACTCGGTAGCTCAACAAATATTTTGTTGACGGACATATTTCCATAGACCTTTAATTCAGAAATATATTAAAAATGAACTAATATATAAAACTGAAAATTTTTATCGCTGAATTTTAAATTTAATTAAGTATAAATTTAGGCTTGGAATCGTTTTTATAACGTTAACATGTAAAAATCGATCAAAATCGATAACGAAAAACAGTCAATGCTAATTTTAGAGTATCATAATTTTTACGATACACATTTAACTATGGCAGAAGAAGAAATAAAACAAAACTATGAATGAAAAATTTAAAATACATAAACCAATAACAACTATAAAAAAAGGTATTAAAATGTATTGAATTTTTCTTATTTTTATATATTATTAGTCAAATAATATGTCCACATATACATGGGCGCCGACTACTGAGGTGCCGTGGTGCTCAAGCAACCCACGAAATAAAAAAATAACATTATGAAATAACGTAATATTATTTCCACGATCACACGATATAAAATAAAGTATTTTTGGAGGTTTTATTATTAATTAATACGATTAATATACATATATGAAGCACAAAATGTTATTCCTTATTTATTTTAAAATTAAATTAATTTTAATACCTATATAAGTTAAAATGCACTTAAATTATTTACCAAAAGAGTAAATAAATGTTTTAATGAAAATATTTTAGTTTTGTTTTGCTTGAGAGTCTTCAATATTTTAAGAATTAAAGCGAAAACGTATTTATAATTTTTCCAACTTTTACCTTCGGGCATATATTTTGGGGACAAGAAAAAAATAACCTTATGGTTAACCATAATATGTATAAGTCAAAAAAAAAATGTAATCTGGTACCTATAACTTTGTATTTTGAGCACCCCATGAAACTTGGAAAACCCGGTGCCCATGCACCTATATGTGGAATAGATTTCTACTTCCATTTATTATCTCTTATTTAAATATATATGCATATATTCTCATCAGTTAGGTAGTTTATATTGTAATAATAATACATATTATAACTTTCAGATGTGTCAATTCATGTATATAATTAGTTATCGCTTTTATCGCGTTGCATCTCATCGACTAAAATACGAATTCCCGTATAATATCTAAATATAAATTTATAATCACTACATTTTTATACTTTTAATTAATTGAATCTTTTTAAATATTTATTGCTAAATTATATACAAATATCTCTCTTGCAGTATTCAATCTAATGATTGGTTTGCAGCAATTTCTATGTTTTTCTGTCACTAGCCTTCCTCTACAGCTCTTGATATGAATTACATCCTTGATCCTCCATTATCTGACCTATGTATTGCAATCTTGGTCTTCCTTTATGATTTTTTCTGTCGATTACTCCTTCTAAGATTAGTAATAGCAGTCTATCGTGTCTTAAAATGTGACCTATTAATTAATTTTGCCTTTACTCTTCCACATTGGATTCCTCTCAGATACCTTTTCTAAAACTTCTTCATTAGTGATTCTATCAATCCAACTTATCCTTTCTATCCTCCTGTAGCACCACAAATGCCTCTATTATTCTCGTTTATTATCTTGCAATAGTCCATGTTTCGCATTCATATAACATAATGCTCCAGATGTACGTTTTTAGTAGATTCTTCCTGGTATTAAAGTGAATATTTTTCGAAATAAAAATATTTATTTTCTTATTAAATGCCACTTTAGCTTGACATATTCTCTTTATAATTTCCTTTTTGCATCTCCCATCTGAGCTTATATTGCTACCCAAATATAAGAAGTCTTCTACTTGTTCTATAGTTTCACCATCCTTTAATTTTATTCTTGTTCTTTTGTTGTTGTATCTACTACGTACCAGTATATACATTTTCTCTGTGTTAATTTTTTATACGTAAATCTTTTTCTTATCACCTGTTCCAATGTTTCTAAAATCTTTTTTAGATTTTTTCGTTCTTCGCTATTAATGCATTGTCATCTGCGAATCTCAACATGTCTATTCTGCAACCATTTACCTTTATTCCTAGTTGTATCCTTTCTCTTATAGTATCTATGGCCTCTTTAGTATAAGCATTAAATATTAAAGGTGATTATGTACATCCCTGTCCAACACCTATCTTTATTTTGGGCTCTTTTTGAATATCTTCTTTTTTTATGATTGCTATTTCATTTTTATACAGTTGGTAGAGCAGTTTTTTTTCCGTGGTTGAAATTCCGGCTTTTTTCATCATTTTAAACATTATTTCCCACATTGTCGAATGCCTTCTCAATATCAACAAAGGCAATAAACGTTGACTTATCTTGCCAATATTGCTTCCCTCGTACCCATATTTTTTCTAAAACCTAATTGGTTTTCTGATAATGTGTCTTTTATTTTCTTTTCCATTCTTTTATATATAATTTTTGTTAAAATCTTTGAGGTGTGCGATAGTAAGCTAATGATTGGAAATTGTTCATATTTTATATCTAATGTCTTCTTTGGTATGGGAATAATACAAGTATAAAAAAATATTTATTTAAAATCAAACTTTATTTGAGATTTCTGAATTTTTAGTTTCATGAGCATTTTTATCATTACATCAATTATTTATGATTATATATATACAATGAAATTTATGTTTAAACATAAATAGTATAGTATATACTATATAATACTATATATGCTATATAATATTAATAATATATTGTGTAGTAAAAATTAAAAAAAATTGTTTTAATTTAGAACAATTTTCAATTTTTAGGTGAGCTTTGATGAGTTATATTTATATACATTATTTGTACAAAGGTGTTGACGCTAAGAGGCACCACTAAATATTTCATTGCATAAAAAAAAATGTTTGTATAAAAAGATTTTTTTTAAACACAAAATTGGTAAATTTGTAATTTAAGTTTAATATTTACAATCTGGTTTTGATATTTTTTAATCATGTTTTATTTATTAATTGTAAATCAAAATAATATTGAAAAATCGATTTGCTCTACACGGACTACGGTTAAACTTATACATTAAATTAGTTTTTGCTATAATACGCTCTAATCAACAACAGTAGTCTGCAGTTCCGTTCCACTCGTTGGCGGTATAGATATATTCTGCGACGGCCGTGTCAAATCGTGTATAATTCATTTTACATTCATAATACACAATACAGTTTCACTCAATAGCGGGTAGTGCGCGTTATGTAAAAACGTGGAAGTCGCTCGCAACGTCAAGGACTCAGCATTGACGGAATTGATTCGCATCGGAAACGAATTGCCGTGAGGTTGTTGTAAACAAATCTATACTTACATAAAAATGTAGGCCTCATCTGAGTGAGTAATAGAGCAACTAATTGTTTTATTGGAGAACGCATAGATATATTAATGTCTAAATCTATGAGTAAATGCTAAGAACTATTACGAGAAGCTACATAATTAATTATCATAAAAATAGTTGAATTCACAAAAAAGTTGCAAAAACTGCATCCAAATGGTTTAAACCAAATATTTAAAATTTACTCTGCCGATTTTAATTAGTTAGGTACTAAATACTGATATTTGTGAGAACAATTTTGAAAAATGTTTAAATATTGACACAACATTGAAAATTGTTATAATTGTACAATATTGTACTACGTATATAGAGATAATTTTATTGTCTCGGGTGAATGAAAAACTCTTTAAAAATTATTAAATAAAATGAGTATGGCATCCCGATTTAATTTGTATTATGATATTTTAATTTGGAAATTTCTAACCTTTATACGGTAGATAAACATGTAAATATGCCCTATTCATGTGATTCTAACAAGGAATGGACTTATATTTTTGGCCATAGATATTCCGTGGCTTTATGCTCTAAACCCCAGAGTGTACATTATCGTATGTAGGTATGTTATAACATTTAATTAATTAACACGATTAACCGTGGGATCGCGATATAAAATAATAATAAAATTATTCAGACCCGGCCTAAGGGGTTGGGGACATAGGCTCACGTCTAGGGTGGCATTTTTCGGGGCAATTTTTATGTAGGTATAAAAAAAAATATTTGATGTGATATTTATATGTAAGGGGCGGCAAATCTAAATTTTGCCTATGTTTGTTTAAACACTTGACACGGGCCTAAAATTATTCTCGAAATCATAAATGACTTAAAATGTATTTGTTGTCTGTGTATGGCAGTAGTGCATAAAAGATATTTTGAGGGGGGTCGTGCTAGAAATAATTTACTATGACCTATTAACCCTCACCCCTGTGTGGATCACTGATGTAAGGTATAATAACTAATAGTACACTGACCAATTGCTGTTGTTCTTTCAGATAGTCCACCGGCGACACGTCCGAGGACATCACCATTGTGCTGTTGTTGCACGTTACTCCGTTGCAGTAACGATTGAGTATAGTATTGAAGCCATGTGACGTTATAAGTACACAAGTATCGAAAGCATGCGCAAGCGACCATAACTAGCTATATTTATTTTACGTTTGTCACACGTTTGTTTAATCGATAAAACAAATAATAATATATACAGTTACCTACTTATAATCAGTAATGAATTCCCATATTTATCTTTAGTATACTCGCATTGTAATATTTATGGCTTATAATAACTTAGGTAACTTGTAAGGAAAGCCTAATTTTTTCATAGTTTATTTAATAAACCTTTAATAAGCAACAAAAATGCTTCGTTTATTACGTAAAATTTGTATAGAAATATGTTATGTATTATGTCTGCAGTAAGAAAATAATTGATCCTTATAAAAACAAATTGTTCTCATTAAATGTTAAATCATTATTTATATAATATACTATTATATATTATTATATATTATATATAATAGTCTATAATATAATCAATGATTAAATGTTATACAGGTATATATAGGTATATAAACTTCAGACATGAATTCAGGGGCGTTCGCCTTCTCTTTCAGCCGTTGGCTGTATTAAAATGTATTAATCAAAGTACCTACTTCTAAATAAATGCAGCTTATGAAAAAAAGGATTCAGGAAAAGTTATTGCAAGTATACATATACGTATATGTATATAAAATAAAATAAATAAATAAACTAGTACTTATCAGTATGTTTCTAAGTATATTTATGCAGACTTGGGTAAAATACTTTTTAAAAGTATTTAGAATAAATACTCAAATACTTACAAAAAATAGTATTACGAATATGTGTTCAAATACTTTATACAAATTGTATTCCGAATACATTATTTAGAATTTTTCAAAAGTATTCCGAATACTTTTAAAATACTTCTAGTTTTTCATACTATAAAAATTATAGATATCATGAGAAATATTTGAAATTGTAGACTAAATATATGTTAATTTATTGCATTTTTATGTTATATAATTGTTATACATTATGATTTACAACAATAATAAAAATCTGATAAGAGCTTATATCTACAAGATATGACGAAGAAGTAATAAAATTGTTTAAAAAAAGAGATGATTTAATGTTTAAAAGGTATTCGAAATAATGTATTCAGAATACTCGTTATAAGTATTCAAAATACTTTATTGAATACTTTCAAAAAAAGTATTTAAAAAGTGATTGAAATACTTAAAAAGTATTCGGAATACTACCCAAGTCTGTATTTATGTACTTATTCATAACCCACACCTCCCGTTAATGTATATATTACCTAACCTATAGGTTGAATCCGCACATGATTAACATTTTGGTTACTAAGTTTAACATCATATCTGCTGTTTAATTTTTTACGTAATGGTTTTCATTTATTTTTTCATTGTGGTACCTACCTACTTTACTTGTTAATATATAAAAATATAAATATTATTATATAAATATAAATATAATTTAATATAAATATAAATATTCTATTATATCTGTTCTATAATCAATAGTAGAACGTACCTAAGTATCTTCTTCAACTACCGACATTCTATGGATGGGATTATTTAATTAAATACCGATGAATGTTGCATTAGTGTAACAGAAAAAAATATAGGTATAAATTATATGATTTTAAAGTATAAAGTCGAACTCAAACTTAGAACAAGGGTACTAAATTTGAGTTAGGTAAGATCACTTAATATCACACCTTTAAAATTATATTAACTTTATCTGTACGTTTTTTTAATTTATTCATTATTTCCGTCATAGGTGGAGATTTGATTAAATTTTAGGGGGGGCTTAAATATCAATTGTTGCAAAATAAGTACTTATTTTAATATTTTATACTACGAAATTTAATAATTTTGATATTTTTAGGGGGGCTAAGCCCCCCCAATCTCCGCCTATCATTTCCTATGATACTTAATTTATTAATGAAAAAATTAAACTATTAAAAAAAGATCATGGAGGATCTCTTCTTCTTCTTCTTCTTCTACTTCGCCTTCCTCCCAACTATTTGGGGTCGGCCACCCTTGTCCTACACCTCCACTTTACTCGGTCAATCACATCTCCTCTGCACACACCGACAGCCCTCATGTCATTCTCCAAAGTCTCCAACCATCTCTTTTTTGGTCTTCCTCTTACTCTTTTCCCTTCAACGTCCATCTTCATAACCACTCTTACTGCATTCGTTTCCTCTCGCCTCATCACATGCCCAAACCATCTCAGCCTATTTTCTCTCATCTTGTCCACAATTGGCGCTACACCAACACTACCTCTCACGTATTCATTCCTTATTCTATCTTCTCTTGTCACTCCACTCAACCATCTAAGCATTCTCATTTCCGCGACACTCATACTTTGTTCTATTCTCCTGTTAAACGCCCAACACTCTGAACCATACAGCATAGTTGGTCTCACTACACTTTTATAAAATTTACCTTTCAACCTAATTGGAATTCTCTTATCGCATAACACGCCCGATGCTTCTCTCCATTTCATCCACCCGCACTTAATCCTATGTTTTACATCAATGTCAAAGCCCCCGTCCTTTTGAACAAAAGATCCTAAATATTTAAAGCTCTCAACTTCACCTATCACATCACCATCTATTGTCAGTTGTCTCCTCATTCCTTCAACTTCATGGTCTCTTTGTCCAAAATCATACTCAATATACTCAGTTTTATTTCTACTAATTCTCAATCCCTTTTCTTCGAGGGCTAACCTCCACTCATTTAACCTATTATTGACAACTTCTAGGTTTTCTCCTATCAGAACTATATCATCCGCAAACATCATACACCATGGTATCTCACCCTGTATCTTCTTTGAAACCTCATCCATTACCACTGAGAACAGGTAGGGGCTTAGAGCTGACTCCTGGTGCACACCTACTCCTATACTGAAACCTTCTGATACTCCACACCGACTCTTGACACTAGTACTCGACCCTTCATACATATCCTGGATCAAATTAACATACATTTTTGGGACATTTTTTCTCATTAATGCCCACCTTAAAACTTCCCTTGGTACCCTGTCATACGCCTTTTCTAAATCTATAAACACCATGCATAGTTTTTTATTCTTTTCTCTGTACTTGTATTTTACTTGGAGGATATTTATATAAGAATTTCACTAAAAACAATTTAAAAACGTTTTAATTTATTTAAATTATGGCCAACATATAAATAATAAACTTATTAACTTAATAGCTGAACTACTTGAAACTTTCAATTAAGCTATAGGGAAGAAACACTAATTATTTCGATTGGAATTGAATTAATACATTACACTGGGATTAATATCCTAATAAATTCAATACAACCAGTAGCGTAGCAAGGGAGGTTTTAAGGGTTAACCCCTCCCCCCCTTAGCCTTAACAAAATGTTATTGTTGTATGATTTTAATACTTTTATTATTATTAATATTATTTTAGTATTTTCTATGTACGGCTGTGGGATGCTATTCGGTGATCGTCGCTTGCTTATCGCACCGACGACCGATCGCATATAAGCAAACCATACATTGCTAGAGACCCATAGGAAATAGAGAGCTCTCATTGGTCCTATTACATTTGTGATAACATGATAAAATTATCAATATTTTCAAATTTGATGCTTTTCTAATTAGATATTTGCAAATAATATAAATCATTTTATAGTATTAGATATTTGTTATTACTTATTTTGTTAATTTTACCATTTAACCTTTAACAGTTTTACCATAATTTTAATTGCCATTAACTTGAAGTTAGGTTATGTTTATGCAAGGTTAGTTTAATTAATTAGTTCTTCATATATAATGATAACAAAATATAAGTTCTCAAGTCAAAATTCAAATAACATGTATAGGTATGTACATCTAGTCAATTTCTACAATTCAGAATAATAATAAAGTATAAATTCTCTAGTTAAAATTCAAATTAAGTGTATAGATACATATTATAGTCAGTTTTAAAATATTAAAAATAAATTTTAAAATTACAAATCTATATATATATAAAAATCGATATACATTTTGAATAAATTTTATAGCTCAAGATCCACCGAACCGATTTCGATAAAAATTTTAGGGCATATTAAGATTGATAATTAGATGGTGTCTGTGAAGTTTAAAAAGGGGATTGACCAAGCCCGGGAGGTGCTCAAACAGGAATTTTGAGATTTACGATAGAAATTTTTGTTTATAAATGGTTGCTATGGGGGTTATAAAATTTAAGAATAATATTTATTTATTAGTGGTTGCCATTGGTAATATATAAAATTAATATAATAATTATTTGGTGTTTTGTTGTTTGTTAAATGGCTCTCATGGCTGAGTTGCACTTACTGCAGTGAGTTACACCAAAAAGGAGTTGAACAATCATAATTTTTTTGTGAATTTTTCGTGCCACGAAGTGCACAGGATTTAGCTATTTATATATATAAAAATCGTATTATATATAAATGAATGTTTGTGTGCAGATCTGTGGGAAGAAGATAGGCTAATTTAAAAAGGGTTAAATTTAGTCTTTTTTATTTATCGGATTTTAGTACGTTAAGGCTAGGTGGGATTATGTATTAATTAATTATATTAATCCACCGTATTATATCAAACTTTGTATAACTTTGATACTTTATTAGAGTTAAATCATACACTTACGTACAAACAGCACTAAGTCCGCGATCTACCGCAGGTAGATTGCCTACCTGATAATATACTGCTGCGAATCAGAATTTTTATTCCGGGCAACAGAAAACTTAAGATAAATCTAGAACATCATCCACCGAATATTAAATAACGAAGTTGCAACGAAGTGCACGGGATCAGCTAGTAGGTATTTAAAATTAATCATGACTTTTAGCATTAGGTTTATTACAATTAATATTTTGGTTCAAATTTCTTTTCCTTTTTTTGCAACATTTTCTCCTAATGGATAAATAATTTTATTAAATAATTAAAAATGTTAATTAACAAATCTATTATAATTAGAAAAAGCATCAAATTTGAAAATATTGATAATTTTATCATGTTATCACAAATGCAATAGGACCAATGAGAGCTCTCTATTTCCTATGGGTCTCTAGCAATGTATAGTACGCTTATATGCCGACCGATCGATCCCACATCTATTCTGAATTATATAGTATAAACATATTGTTAACGTTAGCTCAGGTTTATTTAATAAAATAATAAAACTTAATTAATATTATTTAACTTTTATTCACCTATCGAGCGGCTACGACGCGTACTTACATAGGTACGGTTTTATTGCGACTGAACAATGGCCGATCGCTCGTTACCGACGACCCCTATTATATCAAAAGTATCTTATCTAACATTTACCAATTATATAAAATATCTCGCGTATTCGCGTACGCAACACATATGTATATGTCAATGGCGTGTATGTATGAGGCGATCTGACGACGGCGACGGGTAATATTGTTCTATTTACTCTTTTATCATTTATTCTTTTATACCATATACGATAGTTTTTGTTCTTCTCACTGCGAAGGTGAAACCATGAAAAAATAGATTTATTTTGTCATGAATGAAACAGTGTCGTTGTAAAAATATGAACAAAATATACTATAAAGTTTATAATTATTATTTAATTTACTTTATTTTATTTTCTTAAAACTATTTATATTCTGTGATTATACTATTATACTAATTATATACATTACGTACAAAACGAATGCATACGGTTAGAGTCGTTAAAGACCAAAGTGTTAACGGGTTTTGAGTTTTCATCGTGCTGCTGAGAGACTGAGTCTTGATTATTTTCTACTGTGGTGGTGTCAAATGTGGTTTGTTGGTCTGTAACTGTTAAAGTCTAAACTGTTTAATGTTTGTTAAGTTTTTACTAGTTATTAGTTACTAAGGTCACTAATCACTATGAATAATCTGAAGAGAAAAGCACTCAAGCAAGAACAAGGACAATCAAAAACTATTTTACAGTTTTTTAAAAAAAAAAAATCCTGAATCATTAGATGTAAGTATTTTATCATTTTTTTTTTCTTATTGAAACAAAATTTAATATTTTTTACAATCTGTACATGTTATACAATAAGTATATTGGATGAGATTTGATTGTCGGGAGGGGAGGTCACCCAGTGGTGATACCCTGTAAAATCATTTTTTTTTTAAATACATATATTACCTAATACATGAGTTTAAATTTTAAATACCTATAATTAATTTTTTTTTTGTAACTCGTTAATAATTATAATCTAGGATACTTATTTAGTTGCTATTTCTGACAATACAAATGCTGCAGTGGTTAACGAAAATTCATCAGAATTGAATATTTAATTTGAATACAAATACAGATTTTTCAATTGTAAGATGTTTATAAAAATTATATTACATTAAAACATAATGTTCTGTCATAGTTTAAAATATTAAATAACTTTTATATTTTTTTTTGGCCACTCCGTAAGGAAAGTAACTAATATTCTGCACTACCAAACCAAGAACCCACTACCTCTGTTTTTTGTTGACCTCGAGCCCGATGGAAACAATAATGACATTTTTGATATAACTTCAATATTACATACAAAAATAAGAATTGAAGAGCCACATAAGCAGCAACAAATTCCACAGTGCACTAAGTGCCAATCTTATGGTCACACCAAGAGCTACTGCTCTTATTCGCCTCGTTATGTTAAATGTGGTGAATACCATCTCACAGCATCATGTACCAAACCACGCGAATCTCCTGCCATCTGTGCGTTATGCAATGGTAATCATCCGGCTAACTACAAAGGATATAATATAAGGGATATCAATAAAGAACTTCAACAACGACACAGACATCCTTCCAATACCAAGCAAATCTCTCAACAACAGCAGTTTCAAAATCTCAACACTCAGCTCAACAATCAACCAAGAAATCCGCCATTCACAAACACACGTGACCGAACTTAATGTCCGTCAAGTTGGCACCGGCACTTAGTGCTACATACTGGAATCATGTATCAATATTTTGCTACGAATTTGCTACATTTTGCTACACTATTTTTAGAATTTGCTACAATTTGGTTTTTCCGGAAATTCGGAAAAAAACATGCCGGTGCTATCTTGACGTAGCACCGGCACTTTCTCCAAACAACTCAAAATTGGTATCGAAATTTTGCTATGAATTTGCTACATTTTGCTACGTTGTTCTTGGAATTTGCTACCCCCTGGGTTTTCCGGTATACCCGAAAATAGAAAATTTCTCAGCACCGGCACTTTCTCCAAACAACTCAAAATTGGTATCGAAATTTTGCTACGAATTTGCTACATTTTGCTACACTATTCTTAGAATTTGATACGATCTGGTTTTTCCGGAATCACGGAAAATAGAAATTTTCCCAGCACCTGCACTTTGACCAAATATCACGATGTAATAGGTATTAACATTTTTTATTTTTATAGATTATTGTTCCATTCATGCGCTATATTGCGTTTCACAACTAATAAGATATATAAAATTTAGAACTTTCTTCTGCTTTGTAAGTATAGAATTTTAAAATACTTTTAGCGCCAGCACTTACTATACATTTTTAAGCATTTAGAATGGGGTATCAACAATAATTGCTTAAAAATACTAAACTTGGTGAAACAGTTACAACAGTCATTACCAAGTCATCGTGAATATTCCACAGGCTAGCATTAGCTCTTTTAACATGTGAAGCGTAATGTCCTATTTCTTCACATGAACTTCGTGAGTATAATTCACAATATAAAATTCTCCATTATAATTCACAATTGAAACTAATGAGTACCTACAACAAAACGGTTTATTTTAATTAATAACTACAAGTTTTAAGTAGGAAGGTAACTTACTTTTCATTAAATAATTCTATCGACTGTGGAATCGAAGATATTGTACACATTCTTGACCCATAGTAACCGAAGAGGTCAACTTCTATAAATATATGTTCATTCAGTTCATACTTGTATTCTTTTGTCCCTAAACAGTTCTCCTTTTAACAGTTTTCAGCTTTTCTAAACTTTTTATAAATCTTTTATAACTGCCTTTTCCAGCTGCTGAAACCCACACTCTGATACTTGTTTCATATTTGGCGTAATAAAATGTTTTTTTTATTTCAGACAATTCAGAACAGTTATTACATTCCATTTTAATTGTAATTGACAATAGTTTAAGCTCATTCAACAAATCAGCTATGCTACATCTTGCATCATTGCTAATAAGATTTTCAATTGTTGATGAATTTTTAAAGTTAAAAATATCTTCAAGAAGAGTTATTCTTGATTTTTATATATCCTTGTTTGGACCAAATAAGGCTAACATTTTGCATTATAAACATTAGTTCATGATATAAATAGTTTAATAATTAAGATATATATCTATTAATAATAACACATTATTATTGTTCGTTAATTTTTTATATTTTTTAATATGGGATTAAAAGTTGGGTGATTTTTGATTTTATAATAATTTTTTATTAATTTAATCATATATAATAAAATAGTACATTAAAGTTATTTAAGTATAAGAGTATAAGATCATGTTGATTTATCATTTCTATACGTAGAAACTGTGTAGATAGATAATAAAGCACATCATAGTAAAAATATAATCAATAGTTACACAATCAGAATCTAAAATGTTTATCTAGTGAAAGAGAAAATCTAAGAGTGAATAGTAAACACATGCTGTTTAAATAAATTGATAAAATATATTTTACTCACCTTTAAATCTCAACATTTCAAATTGCCAAGATTTCATCCCAACGCGATCATAGACTAGCTACTACAGGCGGAGTAAATTCGATACCAATTTTGAGTTGTTTGGAGAAAGTGCCGGTGCTACGTCAAGATAGCACCGGCATGTTTGTTTCCAAATTTCCGGAAAAACCAAATTGTAGCAAATTCTAAAAATAGTGTAGCAAAATGTAGCAAATTCGTAACAAAATTTCGATACCAATTTCGAGTTGTTTGGAGAAAGTGCCGGTGCTGGGAAATTTTCTATTTTCGGATATACCGGAAAACCCAGAGGGTAGCAAAGTCCAAAAACAACGTAGCAAAATGTTGATACAAATGTCGAGTTGTGTGGAGAAAGTGCCGGTGCTACGTCAAGATAGCACCGGCATGTTTGTTTCCGGATTTCCGGAAAAACCAAATTGTAGCAAATTCTAAAAATAGTGTAGCAAAATGTAGCAAATTCGTAACAAAATTTCGATACCAATTTTGAGTTGTTTGGAGAAAGTGCCGGTGCTGAGAAATTTTCTATTTTCGGATATACCGGAAAACCCAGGGGGTAGCAAATTCCAAGAACAACGTAGCAAAATGTAGCAAATTCTTAGCAAAATTTCGATACCAATTTTGAGTTGTTTGGAGAAAGTGCCGGTGCTGAGAAATTTTCTATTTTCAGGTATACCGGAAAACCCAGGGGGTAGCAAATTCCAAGAACAACGTAGCAAAATGTAGCAAATTCATAGCAAAATTTCGATACCAATTTTGAGTTGTTTGGAGAAAGTGCCGGTGCTACGTCAAGATAGCACCGGCATGTTTGTTTCCAAATTTCCGGAAAAACCAAATTGTAGCAAATTCTAAAAATAGTGTAGCAAAATGTAGCAAATTCGTAGCAAAATATTGATACATGATTCCAGTATGTAGCACTAAGTGCCGGTGCCAACTTGACGGACATCCCTTATTAAATTAATTGTAGAACACTGATGCACATTGTACAAGGATTCGATGATTTGAGATTTCGTCTGCACGCCCCTGTCATCGCTCAAACGCCCTCACATACTGGTCATTATTCTGAGTGAAGCATTTGATAGTGGTAGCATCTTTCCCTTAAACGTTTAGGCTTTTAATTTTTTACGCAAACGCAAGTTAAAAAAAAAAAAAAATTGTAAAAAAATTAAATTTAACTGCCCAACTGTGTACGAGCCGACGCAAACGATAATTGGCCAGATAAACACTTAAACTGCAGGGATTCGGGTTTTATGCGTAGTTATTTTTCACTTGGTGTTAATGAACGCCGGATTTCGTCACAGTACAGCATGTTCTCGATGAAAATAAATATGACACGCGCCAATCACGTAGTGTAACAATGTGATATTTTCGTTTAGTGTAATTTTATCGGGAGACGAAACATACTAAGAATAACGGGTGAAAAAATGTATCAATAATATTCGTTAAATCCCAACTCATCGCACATAAAAAAATAAAAAATAAACATTATATCCCATGAACTCAACAAACTCAACAAATCGTATAGATTTTCGGAACTAGTTAACAAGTTAATATTTAAGTGTAACTAGCACAATTATTACATTAGTGAAAATCTGAAATGGTGTACGGACGTCGCGACGCGTCGTGTCACCTTTGCCGGGCTGACGTGTTTTATCAAAGTCCTTGAACAGAGGAGAGGTATAAAGAAAATTGGTGGGTCGAAAAATAGTTAAATGGGTCGATTATGGTTTTCAGACCCCGTTGAGGATAGCATCACGGCGAATCATACAGATATGTTTGTCAAGCGCAGCACATGAACTGAGCGTCTGTCAATTACCGCAATACGAAGTAAAACAATATAGTGTGTTGTACCGAGCTTGTATATCGTAATCAGAATCGTATCGTCTCATCGTCTACACAAGCATAATACAGTCGAAATTGGTTGAAGACACAATGTTTCGCGCAAATCCTTATCGATCCGTCGTCATCGTGGTATAAGATCGTCTTAGCTATTCTGTCGGATCCGGTGTAGGCAAGTACTGGACTACGTGGAAAAAAAACAATCCAAAACTTATATGCATCTAGATTCAGTTACATAATGCTATAATGTAAGACATAATATATATTTATCATAGATTTTTTCAAGTCCAAAGTCACATATTTTTATGAGTATTCGATAAAATGGACTTCGGCGTTTTGTACGAATCAACGTTTTATACGTTATAGGTCTATACGTTACGTTTAGGCAAATTCTTTTGATTGTCGTTAAAAACGTTTTATGTTATGGATCAATGGCTCTTTGAAACTGTTTTGATAATGTTGTATACAAAGAGTATTAGGAGAAAAGGGGTTTATAAAAAATCGAGTTAGGACCTTTTCTTCTTAATCCTATTATAGGTCGAATTTAGAATAAGCATTAAAGAGTTCGTGATTACCGGAATACGAACCCTACTTCCTATAGAAATTGGATTGCAGAAAAAAAAAGTTTTAACATTTTCAATGTCTCATGCATTAATTTGCATTATATTTATAACACCAATAACTGCAATTTACACTATCATTATTCCAGAATTATAGATTCGTACAAATAATTTCATATGAAAAAGTGTGTAATAATTAACAATTATATAAGAATCATTTAGCACCATAGAAACGGAACAAAAAATAACTGTCAAGGATTTTATTTTTGATATTATAGATAACATTATTTTTCATAGTGGAACGGAATAAATAATATCCATGGGTAGATAAAAAAAAAAAATAATAATAAATAAAAAATAATATTATACTTTTATATTCCCATAACTACTTAATCTTATCGATACACACTTAATATGTTTACATTGCGGTGATATAATATTAAATAAGTTTGTAATTATATGAACATAAAATTCATAAATATTGCCACTATTAATATTTCTTATTGTACTAATAATAATGAGATCGAACATATGCATAGTTATTAAATTCGATAAATTATAAAATTACGTAATTTTCAACTGCAGATAACATTTTTTTATAAACGTTGAGATTAAAATTTTATATTTTATAACGAAATATAATATGATGGTTAATATTTTTGCATTTGATTCAAAAGCCTCATCGAAAACGTATACTATGTTAGTCAGCGTATTGTTATTAAGGACAAACCAGACAATTGGTCCCTGTGAATAGATCAAAACACCACAGGTTTTGGTAAAATCAAAATTCTCTGAGAGAGAGAGAGAGAAAGCGATGGTAAATTTGGGTTAATGTACTTATCATAATTAAATTATAATTAACTAATGTTCATCCGAATGTATTAATAGTGTTACTTGGTGATTATATAAAATCATTCATTTAAGTTCGTTATCATTATTATCAACTATTATTGTTATTATCTAATTCACTGTGATTATAAACAACATTAGTTCGTTAAATTATTTGGCTTATTATGATCTCGATGTATATATTAATTAGTGCTTATCTTAGTGGTGATCATTGAAAACGCTGTTTTTCTAAATAATTGTCTATAAAATACAATATACCTAAAAGGTAGATCTTACATGGCATTTGTCGTCAGATGACAAATATAAATATTAATACAAATATGTTATTATATTTTATTAACCATCCATGAACATTAAATATATATTTATCAATTTTGTTGGTTTTACTATTTAATAGTTACGTTTTATTTTCAAATATCAAAAGTAGTTCTATAGATATGATATTAAATATTTTATACTGATGATTTAACTAAAACCATGACACTGGTTTTTCAAGTAGCTACTTAAATTCGTACAAACATTATGATGATACTTATTACTCCGTAATCAATGTATTCATGTTTGATAATAACTATTTATTCTTAAGTGAATATTTCAGCTCGTATATTTTATGACGTATAATACATTGAACTTAATATTCAAATAATAAATTTATTTTTCATAATTAAAATTTTAAAAGTAAAATCTTTAACTATGTGTAACTCATCTGTAAAATAATACAAAATGTGATCATAAATCGTGAAATAAAATCGATTTTATTTCAAACGATACATCAATTATAGCTATAATGGAATATAAATACTATATCTGTTTATTGTTTCTGATCAAATTATGTTTCAACTATCTTACTTGATATAATAAAAATTCGACGAATTTTAAAAATGAATAGTTATCGTTGTGAAATGTATATTATTTTATTTTGATCTCTATCTTCTATTATCGGTGATTACTTATTAGATAACTTTGAAAAATAATTAATATAATTTGGTTTTAACGTAAATCAAAAAAATAAAAATAAAAATAAATAAATAAAAAAAATGTCATAAATGTAATAAATATGAAACATTAAAATTTAATCATAAGAATTCCTTTACTAACACAAATTTAATTAACATTAGTTAATACAAGATTAATAACATAAATATCAAATATATTTTAATTTTTTTGATCCTATTTACACACTAACTGCAAAAATCAATCAATCTATTGTGACTTCAAAGTTCCGAAATATTTTAAATACATCGACAATTATAGGTATAAAAAATAAACAACATGATAAATATATATAATAAAAATATTTATAATAATTTCTCATAATTAAATCTGTATAAATTACGATAAGGAATTCAAATGAATTGCAAAGATCAGATATAGAATTCAAATATGATTTAAAATTTTAGAGTTAACTATACTTCCAAATGCAAATAAAAATAAAACATCTTCAATTATAATTTCAGTTAACTACCAAATTGTTGTTTTTATATAAAAATTATCCATACAAAAATAATATTTATGGATTCTTTAAATATTAAAAATATATTATATCCGAGATACTACAAAAACCTTCTTTTTTAATTTTTCGGAGTAGATTATTATACATAATGATAGTTTTCGATAAACACTATGCTATGAATTTCTACGAAAAAAAAAATAAAAGTTATAAACACATACTTTATAAGACAAAAATTATGTTAAACACAAGAATTTTTTTATTTTAGTTGGTCATTGCAATATTTTTTTTTTTCAGTTTTTACGTGTTTCCAAAACGACCTAATCACCCCATGTAGGTATTAAAAGAGAGTGGGATGAATATATCAGAAATTACCATCTGAGAGTAGGGTAAAAATAGGGGGATGAGCATGATGGGGAAATGTGATTTATGTGGGTAGGTTTTTTTCGGTTTTAAGCGTTTTAGACGAGTTTAAATAAAATGCTTGTCGAGTTCCGCGAGAGAAGGATGAAAATGAAATTTCCGGACCTAACACCAAACTACGAGATAACTCGTAGATTAGGTATTTGTTATTATTTTCATCATTTTGACACACTGATTATTCCTGGCCTATAATAGTCGGTCAACATTTTTATCGTGTTGGGGCGAGCAAGAGAAACAAAAACTAAATACTCGACAATTCTCAGAATTCGACATTTTAGTTTTATTTATCTTGTCCTATTGTTATACTTCTTTCTCTCGATGAAAAAGTTTTGAAATTTCTACTGTACGTGAGATGTGTCTGATACAAGGAAAAAATAAATAAAATAAAATTTATTTTACTATTTTTATACTTTCACATGATAGCTTTGATTAGGTTTGAACTCTATCAATGAGAATTTTTCAAAAACTCTCAGATTTTATTTACGTATTGGATATTTCTTAATATCTATAAAAATACTAATCATTCAAAATAACAAACAACAGTTAAATTGCTATAAAAAGTTATATGGAATGTATACATAAAATTCATACGTATTAATAAAATTAAGCGATGATCAATCAAATAATATACTTCCACAATGAAAAAAATACATGACATATAGATGTAAAGAATATTCGACTTCTAATTATTATGTGTGGGTTTGTTCAACTTATATGTAAATATTTTTTTAAATTGTAATATTGCAAATATAATTATAATTACAATTATAATGTATTTATTTCGACATAAAAAATGAATTTTTTTTTTTGATAGTTCAAACGAAAACAACATATTTGAAATTGTTTTTAAGTAAATTATATTTCAGCTACAATTAATGAGATCTAAGTCTAAATAAAAAGCGATTTAATAATGAGCACAAATAAAAAATATACACTATTATTTTCATCTCGTCGACAAAAATAATACAAATTATAAATTTATTATAATTATATTAAAATTATAGAATTTATTTAATAATATAATATGTATTTACAGTTTTAGTTGTATAATAATATCAACAAATATGAACGTCACATTATATTAATACGACAAATTTAAAACTAATACGTCCTACAGTGTTAACGTAAAAATTAAATTTTAATACACCATTTAATATTCAACCGTTAACGATTAATTTTAGTTTGCGTTAATCCTACAGTATATTATAATTGTCGTTAACAAAAGGATGTTATTAAGTTCCATGTTGTTGAAAGATTTGAACCTTCTCAAAACTGCCTAAAGTGAATACCCTGAGGAATGCAAGCTGTCCTATGTGATATCGAAGGTATGGATTTTAAGGAGACAATGATGAAAAAGGATATAAAGGGTCATAAAGTGCATTGATAAAAGAAATACTTGAAGTAATATACATAAAACAGGAAATTCTACAATGACGAAACATTAAAAAGGTATAATTTTAATACAAAAATCATTGCGTTATGTTCCCAGAATATTCCATTTTATTCACTCATATTTAGTCAAACATTTGAATTTCTCATATAATATATATATATATATATATATATATATATATATATATATATATATATATATATATATATATATATGTAGTAGTTGGAAAATAATTTTCAGACGGTTCACAGTCAATCAAAATATTATAATATGTATTAAATATTTCTACTGTTAAAAAAAAATATTACTTCCATGTTCGACGGTCGGCACTATGACACAAATGATCAATATAATTTCATTTCATTTTATTTAATACAAACTAACTATTAATAATTCATGTATATTTTATAAAAAATACTCGTTGATTTAATGAACATTAAATTTAAAATTTTTCAGCCAATAATTTGAAAGTTACAGTTAAAATCATTGATCGTTACGTAATATAATTTACCGTCTAAGGTTAATAAAAAAAAAAAAAAAATAATGTTTAAAAATTCACTTTTATCGATTTGGACAGTATTTTTAATATTATATTTTCTTTTTATTAATTGTTTATGTTGTCAATGAAATATTTTATTATACGATTATATTTGATATAATAGTAAGTCTTAGATTTATATATTTAATTTTTATTTATGTTCTAACAGTTAAAATGAACAATTTTTTATCTCTTATTTACAATTGCTTCATTTTTATACTTGAATCAATGATTGCAGAAACGTCAATGGTCAATTTTTGAAAAAAATTTGGGTAGTTGATAAAAACTGTATGATAAAAATAATTTTGAAAAAAAAATAATTTAAAAATGAATACTTATTAAAACATATCATACACTAAATACAAATGCACACATTTTACATTTAGCGCATAGAAACACAAAGCAAGTATACTTTCTTACTTATATTTAAATTTCATAAACTAAGTGACTCGTGACGTTTCTGCAATCGTTGATTCACTTATTTTTTAATTCGAAATCAGTTTTTTGCAATTTTAAGTATTAATATAAATAAACTAAATAAAATGTATTAGAATATAAATAGTGTAAAACAGAATTTTTAAAGTAATTGATTGTATAATATAATGGTATATAATGTCAATATCACTTAATTAAAAATTATAAGGGCACCTTTACTAATGTACTACATATACAATTACTAATTACAAAACAATTCTGCTACTATGAATATAAGTGTAAATAATGTAGTGTTAACAAGAATTTTTATGGAAAATATATATCTTTACAAAAATCGGATTATGAATATATTTATACATAAAAATAGCTTTATACTAGGTAAGCCTACAATTTTATAAAAATGAAAAAATATAAACAAAATACGTAGTTAATATTTTTCCGCAACATATACATTTTCAAAAAATTAAATATAATAAAATTGAATAGATAAAAGTTTTTTTTATTTATTATTTAATGTATAATTTAACAATTTAAAATATGTCAAAGAAAACTAAATTTTGTTTAATTTAGAATAATGACATTTATTTAATTAATGTTTTTAAAATTTAAAATCAACGCATTCTACTAATATTCTGGTATTTAGGCGAACAACATTAATGATTTTCTTTTTTAAAACTAAATTATCATTTTAAATATGAAATAAATTTGTTTTTATATTGAGAGACAAAGAGAGAAAGAGTGAGAGATAGAGATAAAAAGACAATTTTATAAATATTGGTTTTTCGATTTATTATAAATATTTTTATTATAACTGAACGAGCACATACATACTGAATGTTTGATAAAATTATGATAACAAATTATATATTTAAAATAAGGTAAAACAAAAATAAGCAGTAATTTGATAGGTAACAGTGTCTTTTTTTTAATAAACAAAAATTTACTATAATAGCATTACACAAGATTACTGCATTTCAATTTTGTTTAAGTATATTAAAATGTAGTTTTTTTTTTTTGAATCAAATAGTTGAACCGGAAAATAACGGATAAAAATTAAACAAATTAAAAGATAGAAATATTGTTCTTTAATAGTTAAAATCGAATTTTTATTGATCGAAGTAAAAAAATCATTGGTGGACGTTAATTTATGATAAGGTTGCATAAATCTAATTATAATCATTAGTACTTATCGAGCATTATGTGATAAATAATACGGATGATGCATTTCTGTTACTTAGTTTTGAAATGTAATTTGGTAACTAATACAGTAATGTTTTGTAGAGCCACGGACAAGAGATACTTAGAAAATTTAAGGTAGAACTTACTTCTAGTAGTCATACTTGTTTTACATAATAATTGATGTGGTATGCCTTTAAAATATTGTGAAAAGTGAAACTAGTAACAAATTAAGAAATAATAAAATATTTGGTATATTTATTTATAAGAAACATTCAAAGTATAAGGAATATAATATTTTTAAGTTGTATTTTAATTTTTAGATAATCCATTTACAAGTAATTTTTGAACACAAATCAAGAGAAGCTACAGTAAAATATATTTACATTTTGTAATGAATATTAACATTTAAGTATTTATATATATTTTATGTATAAAATCACAATTATAAATTGTTGCTGATTTCTTTGAATTATTGATAAAAATTAACATTTTTATGTAGGAAAAGAATCATCTCAAATATTGAAAACCTTTGAACTGTAATATTAATAAATCTAGTTAATAACATGAACTTGTATTTTTTAAACACATATTCGCTCAAAAAAAATGTACTATTTCTGCACTTTTCAAACTCTAAATATACACGAAAACAGTTTTTAAGCTTTGAAATATTATGAAGTTTCTTTATTTTGTTTTGTGGATTTAAGAATCGTAGAGTAGTAAAAAAATACATATCCATACAAAAATAATACTTATGAAAGTTTTCAGTACTAATTCGTATTGTTCCGATACAAAATATGGACATCATTTTTTCAAATAATAGTTGTAAGTATAATTTTTCATTTTTATTAGACTTTTTTAGTCTTTTTGACATGCATAATGCATATGTGTTAACATATTGTATAGTAAAAAAATCACATTTATTATCTAAATGAAATTAAATTACTATTAAGTTATTTGTATTTATTTCATAGAATAAACCAATATGATTCTTAGGTATATGTTTTCAAATTCCAACTGTATTAAATTTATGTAACATTAATATCGATGTATATAAAAAAAAATTCCCATAAATTTAAATTCTAAAAAAAAAAAAAAAGATAAATAAACAAAAAGGGAAAGGTTCATTGCACATACACACTAAGAACCTGACCTGGCCAAACCATCATACAACTATCATTGTATAGTATTTTAATAAACAACATTTTTATACTGATAACCATCCAATTTTCTCTCTTCCAGTAGACAAGTCCCCACAAAAATTAAGTTTTTATATTGTTCCATAGGTAAAATGTTTTAAATAGATTCCTGTGCGTATCCGTATATATTATATTATTGTTGTGGATTCAACGAATTCAAAATAAAATGTAAGGGAAGAGTTGAGATAATTAACAAATAAAATTACACCGAAGAAAACAAATGGCATTAGTAGTGTAATAAATTTGCATACATATGTTATAATGCTAAGTGTACAGGGAACATTTATACTTGGCTAATAAACAAATTAAATTACAATTCTAATCTTTTTCCGTACAAGCACCAAGCAAAGAGATTAAAACGTGTTCAAGAATATTCGATTGCCGCAACACTGAGCATTACAGTATGGATATATTATTTAATCATATACGTACGATATTATTTATCCTGATTGCTAATTAATAGGATCATAAAGGATTATATATGATATACCGGTGTTGATTTGTTACTCTTGCTTTCATAGTAATGATTCTATATAGGTCATGTACACCCGTCAACATTCTTCCAACACTTCACTTCATCTTTTACTTTAAGACCTAAATACGAAATTTAATAATTTAACTTTTTTTTTATAATCTTTGTACTATATAGCGGTGGAAGTGAATTATATATAATAATAATGCATATTAAATACATAAAAGTTTTATTTTTAAAATTAAAAATAGTCATACAAATTATCGTTAAAATACTGTAAATTTTATCATACCGTTCAGTTTTCTAAAATTTTCTAAACAAAAATCATACATTTTTTTTCATATGTAAATGAATTTGATATTAAATACATTTAAATACAATAATGGTTGTGCATTTTGAAACAATTTGATACCCTAATAAATTCCCACCTGATTTTTTCTGTCTGTTAAAAATATAAAACTTATAAAAATAAGAAATGAAACCGTTTAATTTTTTGAAATAATTACGATAATACAACATTTTATCGAATTTAACGAAAATAATAATAAAAAAATTTACTATGTTCTTAAATGATTTACATTTATTTAAAATAATATATAAAAATAATTTTATTCATATGAGGAACTAAATAGTATATGATTATATTTATTAACTCAGAACATATTGTCATTGTTAATAATCCATTAAAAAAAAAAAAAAAAAATGAAAAGTATGCTTTATGATATTATATTATAATACAATTTAATTTGCATTTTTTTTTCTCTTATCTTGAACGATATTATATATTAAATATTTAAGCGGCTCTAATTTAAGATTTAAATCTAAGTTTCTACAAAAAAGTTATAATATGAGATATTATTTATTTAAAGTAAATAATTATTACTTGTTATAACTTTCCAGGAAATTTTGTTCAAGCAAATATCAAAATATTCCAGCACTAACAATGGATTTGTTATGTCGTATGCATGGAAAGTATACTATTGAATTATTTAAAACAAATTCAAAATTCAATAATATTAAAATTTGGAAAATATGTCTATTTTTTAAAAACTACGTATATTACAATGAACACAAGTCTATATATATAAGTATATAAAACTTTAAGATTTAAATTAGGAAATGCATATTCATAATGAAAATTTTGAACTTTAAAATTTTAAAATATGCTTTTCGTTTAATCACCAAACATTATACAAATTAGTAACTAAATGACAAATTACTTAGGTAAAATATTTTAATTTTACTATGTACAATAGTTTGCATGCATATCAACAGTCAAGTCATGGTTGACCAATAATTAATATCTATAAACACATCAAATATATCCATTTTTAAAGAATTGTATTTCTTAAAATACATCGTTCAGCTGATAAAACATTCTAAGATAAAGGTTTTTATAATGCAATTAAGAACTACGCAATCTATTGATAATAACAATCAAAATGATAATAATAATAGTATTTTCTATTACAGAATATATACCAATTACTCTTTAAATATATAAAACAGTTACATGAGAATAAAGGGTAAAATAACGAAATAATATATAAATTAAGATACATGTATATATATTTTATATATAATGAAAATAAAATATAAAAATTAAAGCAAAAATTAATGAATATATGAAAAAATATAATTTAGTGAAGAGCAAAATAGATCAACATTATTTATGGAGTTCCTTACAGATATTAAAATATATGGGTAGAAAACGTATATTTAGATTCCAAAGTACCGAAGATATTTGGGAGTAGTTTATATCTAGGATTTTGGGAATTAATTTTTAAATTAAATCATTCAATCATTTCGGGACAATTTATAACATTGTTTAATAGTATATAAGTACATTTTAAATTCAGTAGTTTAAATATTCCTTTTAGTGGAAAATAGAGAAAAGTTATTTATAATAAAATAGTCGAAATAAGGAGCTCTATCAATTTTACATTAGAATATTAAAAATTTCAAAAAAATTTTTGTTGTTGAAAGAGACCTTGAGTTTGGATTATAACGTCGGTGGTTCATATTAAATTCAAATTATACTCACATAATACATAAAATTATCCTAATGTATACTTACTTGCTAAAAAATAATTTAAACTAGTATTAAATGTGTATTAATTCATAATTACATGTGTACACTTTTAAAATTACTTGTACTTAATTATCTGAAACTCGTCAAACATTCATAGATTTTAGCAAATAATAATTAAGGTTTTTTTTAATTTTTTTATTAGAGGTTTATGTAAAAATTATATTATAGTATTAAAAAGACAAATTTTACAAAACAATTTTATAATAAATAATTAGTTCCTTACATTGGAACACGAAATGTTTTCTGTTTTTTCATTAACTAAATACTATTCGACCAGAAAAAACAAATAGAAATAAATAATCGGACGTTCTATGTCAACTAACATATTAGTTTGGTCATCAGTTAATTTGTTTTCAGTGTCACACAGCTAATGGGTCAAAAGATTACTCTTACGAGCTTATTAAAAAATAAAAATAAAGTCCGAAAACTAATCACCCTGAGATAAATCAACTTTAATTTGATCATAACCTACTGTGACTTGTGACATTATTTTAGTTACAACGAAAGTGGAATAAATATATTAAACCAATTATAGTTATTTTTCTTATTGTACAATAAACAGACATATTTTTTAATTACAGCAGGTACTTAATGATGATTTTATTCTCTTCTGCTTAATATATTCTTATGTAATCCTATAAAATATAGTTTTAACATTTTATACTAGCAGATGCACCGTTAAGCTGTGAAAAATACATTTTGGTGACCTAATCGAAATATAATTTTTATCTGGCAGATTTCAAGCATTTTTCGTTCACGTGAATATTTAAAAGAACTTCAGGAAGCTTTTTACAATCGCAAGTATTTTAAAAATTTATCAAACATCCAGTTTGTAGTAGTTTTACAAATGCGGATCTTAATGAAATAACATTTATTCTTAGAAATATCGTAAAAACAAGTCCAGACAAATAAATATCAAGAAGCTACTTTCAATTTTTAATTTTTTTTTTCGCATTTTTCTAATATCATGCACTTATACAATATTATGTTTTAATTATTCTAGTAAACATACACTCCGAACTCGATTATTAAATTAGGACTCACAAAAATGTAATAGTTTAAAAATCGAGATAATGGAGAGAACATTAATTGTAATTAGTGAATTGTTTTAGGGCGCCTGTGAGTATCTAGTTAGGCAGTTAGATATTAAGCTGAGCCAATTTTTCAGAATAGCTTATTGCATTACGAAGAAAAATATAAGTATAACAAATAATATATTTATAAATAGTATTTATAATGACTAATGAAATTAGGCGTTTTTAACTCATAGTTACATACTTGTTTTTTGTAGTTCTAAGTTAAATATACAAATATCATATTTAACATAATATAAATTTAATTGTTTATTATAGCGAAACTGGAAAAAATAAATTTATGGAACTAAACACAACATCAAATACAATTATCAAAAAATGCAATAAACTAACTTGTAATTGATGAATAATTCTAAAATGAATCTTAAAATGAATAAATTTGATTTATGGTAAAATAATTAATTAAATTTTTAATTACAAGTGAAAGTTCATTATTTTTCATCATGAATTTATTAAAATGAAAACAATTAAATAAACGTAAATTAACACCAAGTAAATGTTTAATGATACCAAATAGTGTATTATCTTAATATAGTTCATTATCTCAATCGGTGCATTTATAGTCAGGATTAACTGCACACATAATTTATTTTTAAACCTATTAAAATATGTTGTCAAAATATATTTTAGACATAAATTAAACAATAGGCACACTGATTTCTTTTTGTCCAGAAAAATATTATTTATACTCAATAAGAAAAAAAATCCCCTACGTGGTTTCAAAAATATGAAATAAAATAAAGTATATACTCGTATAAGGTGGTTACATATTTAATTAATATTATATTATTATTATTATTATATTTATATTACATATTTAAAATATTACTAATTATAATACATCAAAGTTTTGACTACTTTTAAAATAGTTGATAATAGTGTTTTTCAATACAAATATGTAACTAAATATAAGTAACTTTTTTCAAAAGAATTGTATTTAAACTGAAACAAAATGGTTTATTCGTTATGAAAATATACAACTACTACATATGTAAAATATAAATTTGATTCGTACAAAATGTAAGATGCGCAAACCCAATTGTAAATATTTAATAACTTAATAACTAGAAAATAACACATAATAGCAATTGAAAATATTTTTATAAAAAATAAATGTTGAGGTATGATAAAAATAAAACAACATGAAAAGTTAAATATTAAAAGAAAACAATCAATATTCATGAATATCGATTGTTATCAGGATAATATTAGAACCACAATAACGCAAGTTATATAAATAAACGATATATATATATATATTTATAATATAAAAAACGAAAGTTTACGTTATTACATGAGGTTTTAGTACATAGCTATAAGTATAGTTTATGTATCTCCTTACAAGTAATTGAAGTTTTTGGTGAAATTGTAAATCTTTATCTTTATAAAAGCCAAACAACAATGCCATAATATACTGTGTTAATCAAAATTAATATCAAACCTAATTATTACCCATAAAATCAATAAAATATTTTATCGATATACAAAAGTACCCATATACACCCATCATGATAAAAAACGATCATCGTCGTTGAAGTTTATGTTATAACAAACCCAAAAGATAGCTCTAAAATTATCCGAAGTGGATAAAGCTTACACCGGGTCCCAGGTGCATCTAAATTAAATTTGATAGGTTTTCCATTACTTTTTAACAAAAGAATTCTATCAACATTTACAGATAGTTTATCTCATTAGTAACAATAAAATACTGCAACTGAAACTATCAACCATCTTTAATTTAAATGCTTCTGAGATGTAACCAAAAAAAATAAATAAATAAATAAATAAATAAATAAAATATCTTTACTGATGCTAAAAAAAAAAACTTCGATTTCAGGTATAAAGTCAAGGAATAAGTAGTATGTATAATATATATATATATATATATATATATATATATATATATATATATATGTGTATATATATATATATATATATATTATAGAAGTACACTTAAGAAAAAATTGCGTTATCTTTACACATTTGAAGAATACTGCTGTGTTGGCTGTTAGCAGAACGGATTTTCTGGCAAACAGCAGTGGAACATAAATTTCAGATGACAAAAAGACGAACGTCTTAGAAACAAAGTGAGAGAATGGTGGAAGTTTTAATTTACTAGCATCCTATATTCCGTTTGAAATCGTTATATGAAATCCAATTTCAACGTTCGAACTATTCGTATGAAAATTTACGACATGATATTGCAAATATATATATAAAGTATTCTCACGGTATAAAATATTTTAACAGTTCAACGAATAAGTTGTAACATATATGATATGATTTAGGTATTTAAAAATTATTGTTTATTATATTTTCTTGATCATTTTTATACAGGAATACCATACAATACATACTTTATTTTTTTATTGCAATTAATACAGTGTATAAAATAAATAAAAATATATTAGACATATAATTATGATTAAGAATATATACGATGGTTATATAATATTATTTGTCTAATATAGAAAGTAATTTTTTTGTAAATTGTATTGTAATTACTCTTCTTAAGTTTTCTTTTAAATAATAAAAAAATAAAACATAAATAAAAATTAAGAAACTATTATGTGGTTTATACCAGTGAATTAATATATAAATAAATAAAAGCTTAGCCTGGATTAATATTATATTTGTAAAATAAGACCGGTTTCGAATTAAAATAATTAATGTATATACAATGTTAAGAAAATTGTAATTTAATATGAAAAAAATAAAATAAAATCACAACTCAAGAAACGGTTTTACTTTTGAATAGTCAGTCGTAATTTTATTAAATTGTATATACCTGAAGATGAATTCTTAATTCGAAACCAGTCTTGCTTTACAAATATAATAATACTTCCAGTTAAGATTTTATTTATTTATTTGTTTTTGTGTATATAATGTTTGTATATTAATTTTTGTATTAACTTTTAATCCGAAAAAGTACAAATAAAATTGTATAAAAATATGTGTTACTTGAAGTAAATTAAAACAAATATAAGGAAGGTTTATTTATTTTTAAGGAAGATCTGAAAATGGTGAAAGTGCAGACACGCTGATACCAAATATGTAAAATTAGAGGAGTTTTAATAACATTTCAGTGTTAGTGCTATGTCTTTACGTTTGAAAACAATTCCTTAACTTCGTAACTTCCAGAAAGGCAATAGTGAAGAAACTTCTGTTCATTTCTGAATTTTCAGTAAAGGACGATAATGAAACGTCAGAGACTAATTGTTTTTGTACGTCTAGGTGAATTCTAGCTCACAAATCTCTTGTTTATGATCATAAGTGTATAATCATAAAATTCCTGTTGAAAATAGCTGATAATTTAATTAAATCTTTAAAATACTTTCTTCATAAAAATATATAAAATTTATTGTACTAAATAATTATACTGATGTTTTAGAAAGAAAATGTTGAGTCAAATATTTTATTTTTTTTTCTGTTATATATATATATATATATATTACGTACGATGAATAGTGGACCTCTGAATTTAAATTAATTATGACTATGTTGTAAGATATAATCATAATAATAATAATTATATCATAATATATACACCATAATAGTTGGATAGGGTTTTTGATTATAATTGATGATTCTGAACGCAGACTTGCCCCCGTATGTGTAAAAGTAACCAGTATGTGTAAAAGCATCACCAAGCCGTTACACGCTGTCAAGTAAATAAAAGAAAAATATTAGAACTTACGTGTTTTTTATTATTTTACTCTACGTTCGAAATCCAGAAAACCACAATAATGAATAAGTATGTATATGCAATATTTAAATTTAAATATTGATAAATGTGATGCTAATAAGATTGAAATATCCCAACTATTTAAATATTTTATTTTATTCTTATAAATAAAACTTTATTAACTAAAAAAGAAAAAAAGAATATATAAATACTGAACTTAATAAGACCATTTTAATGTTCTAACGAGAAAACATCAGTACAAGTTCACCAACCCGGTGCCGAGATTTGGATATTAAAGCATTTGGGATTTGTTTTTATTAGTAATTAATAAATAACACATTGGTCAAGAGAGAATTAAATTACTTGTATTGAATAAAATATGAAAGTTATAAACAAAGAAAATCCGCAAGTCATAACAAGCTTATCCCAGAATAAACTGGTCTACGTGCATACAACATAAATCTAACCAACTGTGTAAATAATAGTAATTAATACCCTTGTTCCATAATCAGTGGCGTACATTTAGTTTTGTTCTGTGGGAGGGGGGGGGGGGGGGGGTTAACAAAAATTACCTTTATAAAAACCTTTATATTATAACTACCCATTTTTCTTACAAACAGAGATAAATATAAATAGGTAAAATAACAAAAGTTAAAATAATTTCAAAACGTAACAATTGAAACTACGAATATATATTACACGTCATCAATAGTATCGCAATTCTCTTCTTTTTTTTTGGCCTTGAGGAGGGTTGAACCTGAACCCACTCCCCTGTATGCATACCACTGACCATAATAATCTTAATGATTGAATATATATTCTTCTTTCTTGGTTTAGGCCTGTGAGACCTTACCGCTAAACATAAAACTTTTCATATGTCCCTGATTTCTGATGCTTGAATATATAACAAACTATAGGGTGATGAATTTAAAATTATGATAAAATATGAATATATGATGTCATCTTTAAACAAACCATCGAAAATATGTATTTCCTGCTCAGGCATTGTAGTGTTGTTGGAGACATTTTTGACTGGCCGGTATATAATGTGTAAGTTTTTAACTGCAATCGTGGACCTAGGACGGTCTGAGCAATGGATAGCGGAGAAGAGTATACGTACTTAAATTATACAAAGGTCAGCGTTTTCGTTGGACTGTGGTAGTAATCCGCGGTATGGTTGACGTTTTGTGACATATAAATGTAAATAATTTAATGACGTGTGCTTTTGAATTTTGAACATTACAACGTAGTTAATAACAATTGACCAACGATACTTTATCAAGACGGGAAATAACAATTTTTTCTAGAAATTTGTACCTGACCTCGAACTATTAAATTCAAATAAAAAAAGTTTAAGTGAAAGTGAATGTCAATTCAATCCGTTCAAAACAATATTTCCAAGACATTTTATAAAAGTTCCGTTTTAATATTTTTTTTTTTTCAATACTACACGATTTGTTGTTTAAACCCTGCACAAGACCTGAAAATAATTGCATGAATCAAATCAAAACATGAATATTTTTAAAAGTCAAAACACACACCACCAAAGTCATTTTTGTTACCAATATTGTATTATATTTGATATGCTGTCAAATTTAATTCCAAGAGAAAATATTTATTTTCAAATCAACGCGCATCCTACATAGGTACGCAAAAAATATTCTTCTTCAGTGAATAACCTTAGATCGTAATGTATCGTTTGATGAAAAATCAATACTATAAAATTCGTTGAATTTTATTTAAAAAAAAATATTGTTTTCAGTATTCCGTAAACAATAATATATTTTATGTCAGATACCTATATTATTTTCCCACGTATACAAATTATGACTCAATTTATAACATAAAATAATCAATTACACGTCAATTCGTGTATATACACGTATTTGTTTTATATTACTTTTTTGCGTATGAAAATTCTAAGAAAAATATTGAAATTCAAAACGTAAAATTCAAAATAATTGATAACATTTTCATTAGGGAAAAATTCAAATGACATGATGATAAAAATTGGAAAAACAAAGAAAAACGATAATACGCTATTCACAAAGAATATTTCCGTAGTAATTTTAATATGTATTCGAATCTTGTACATTAAGTTTCGACAAAGATGTACGAATCGAATGAAATAATGAGTGTAATACTTTTTTTAATAAATCATCCGATGTAGAAATTGTACGTGGTAAAAGAGCAAGGCAAGCGGCCAACAGTGTTGACAATTATCGGGCTTATTGCGTTTTATACTGAGTTACTGTACGCAATTTCGAGAGCTAACGCATGTGGAACGTTCCGAAACCGTCACATTGGTGTTTTTGCTATATATGTGTACACAAATATACATACACAATACACACACATACATTTAAAATAACCACCTTACGACAGAGTTCTCGGTTATTCATAAATGTAAAAACGAACGGTGTTTTGCTTAAACCAAGTCATTAAAAACGATTAAAGATATTTTTATAGTCACCTATTTATTGGTGATGGAACATTAAGACAAGTTAATTGAAATAATATATATAAAAAAAAAAAAAAAAAAAAAATTAAAAAAATAATAACTTTACGATCATCATCAAACCTCTAGGTAAAAAATATGATTATTTATAATTTATTTAATTATTAAATCTGTGAAAAGAATTGAAATGCTTTTTACATTATAAATAAAATATAGATATACGTTTACACACTCTTATATTGTTGAGAACAATCAGGAAAATTATAAATTGAAATAAAACAACTAAATCGATTAAAATTGTTTCAACACCCATTTTTAATCAGGTTTAAACTAATTTGCTTATAATTTATATTATGTATTTAAAACTTAACAACTAAAATATAAATTATTGAATACAATTAAAATTAAAACTAAAATCCTAAGTCATCACGAATTAATTTCACAGTAGTACGTTATCATTGAATTTATCAATTTGATTTAAATATGTTTATTTGGTGAAATGAATACACCGACATATTTATAGGTTGGTCAAATTATACGTTACGGCTAAAGTTAGTACGATAAATGTTAGCAATATTACAATAAATTTATTTTGTTATAATAATATCTCACAGAATCACTTTTTATAACATTTACATATTGTATTATGTCGTCCATAGGGAATGTAGAGACATATAAAAGTTTAGTCCATTATTAAAAATGAATGACAGTAGAATACATGAAATACTCTTTTTCATTCTTTTGAACCTTCGCTATATAACATTCATTAAAAACTATCTCGTTTTTCCCATATTTCAAGTAAAGAAAAAGTCATAAAATAACCAATTGTTCAATATATCATTATATTTTCGTAAATTACTCTAAAAAAATCTATATATATATATATATATATATATATATATAGACCTATATAAAACTTTGTATAAAGTAATTATACTTAAAAATTAGTTTTTTACTTAAATATTACTTAAATATTCATGTAATTATTAGTGCTTGTTTTATCTTTTCCTTTGATTTAGTAACTGTATATCACTTTATATTTAATTATTAGCAAATTATACGATTTTAATTTTGAATATTTTAATTTCCAGGTAAATAAAAATACTATTAAGCTTGTAATTTGTAGGTAAGTATACAATTAAAAATATATATATTTATATATACAACCAACATTTTAATTTCCAATGAATAATTATGATTCTGAGTATCTAAAATTATTAAAAACGGATAATTATAACTATAAAATTAAATAAATTATTTATCAATTTATACATAGTAGAATGTACATAAAATTTCTCAGAAAAGTATTATAAAAGAAAAAATTAATAAATAATTTATAGATGGAACTATGAAATTGATAAAAATATTGTAATTAATATTTATTTACTGATCATTACACATAATAGCCCCAAATACCTAATGTCATTTTAAAATCCAATATACAGAATATGAATATGTTGAATATGTTGAATTGCATGAATATGTTTTATAGGTTGATGTTTTAATCAAATATAACCATATTTTAAATTAAATATAAACAAACACGATCTACATACAAATATACACAACAAAAATATTGATATGCTGAGAAATATGTTATATGCAACCAATTTCACACAAAAATGTTAACAAATCTTTGTTGGTACAAATTTTATGTCACTAAACTTTCTTTAGTTTCAAATTATTTCTGCAGTTGTTGCATTTTAACAAAAATGTATCCGTATTGTTTGATCGTAAATGACCTCCTGCATAGTAAGAATACCTTTAGAGTTGAAACATCTTAAAGTTGTACCGATCAGGTTGCTGTTTTAACATATTGAAATATTATTACTGGGGCTCGGAAGTTGTAGGAGATAAAAAGGCAAAATATGCATGCAAAAAATCGAGAAAAAAATGCAAAAAAAGCTCGAAAACGTTGCAAAATATGCATTAAATATGCAAAAAAAAATGTATAATTGGTTGGCATGTTGACGATATGGTAAAAAGTACTTAATATAAGTATTGTCACGTTTGAACGTGAACGTGAACGATTAAATGCGTATCACATTGTTGTTATTAAATTAATTGTTGACTGTGGCGATGGGAATAAATATCTTCGTTGATAATTTTGAATTTTATGAGTTCAATATTAATTGAAAGATACAGACGAGGAAATACAATTTTCAAGTTATAAAAATTGTACTTAGAAAAATATGAAATATGCATAATATGAGTGCAAAATCAATGAAATATGCATTTTTTTTAGCTAAAATTGACAAAATATGCAATATTGTGTAGTTCAGATTTCTAGCTTGGTCTGCTATAGATTAGAAACATACAGAACAATATGCAATTCCTACAACTTCCGAACCCTAATTATTACTGTGAATATTATACATGTGTCGGATTTGAAATCAACAGTTTTCGTTTTTCTACCGATGTGCCTCCGTCACGCGTCTTTCCTCCCTGCCACTATCTCGTATTAAACTCCACTAGTTTAAACTCGATTTTACCGCAACACAATTTTTAGATCTTGTGGCTTTTCTTACGCCATGTCAACCTAAGTGGATTATAGTAAGACGAACGGAAGGGATCGCATGAACGGGGCAAAGGGATCCGAGGTTGAGCAAAATATAGTTTCGTGTGTGGAACCATAATAAGAAACACACGAGCAGTGAACGATAATCGGTGGTTTGAGAGGAGTAGAGGAGTGCGACCAGTCGGCCCCGTTTCGGTCACATAAATCATTTCCGTCGACTGGCGATTGTCAATTTTGGTGTGAAATATTGCGTGTCCTCGTGTTACGGTTAATAACTCAGAAATTGTCGGTTCAAGTGCACAGTCTCCACTGTCCCCGCCAATGCACTCGCATAACGGGGAAAGCGTCCACTTAAAGTCACATTATTCATGTCTGCGTTTTATAAATTGAAAAATAATTACTAGCGCGAGCAAATTTTTTTTCTTCTCTCTCTCTCTCTCTCTCTCTCTCTCTCTCTCTCTTTTTTTCTCTTATTTTCTTGTACTTGTTTTTAACTAATATGATTCGCACAGCAGTACAGCCGTGTTCCATTAACGTATATAACTTTTAGTAAACGTTCGTTTTCCAATGTTTGTTTCCTAAACAGAGAGTTAAAAATGGAACGGGTTCATTAAAAGTTTTTATATTGCCAAACAACAACATATATATTGTTAATGTAGTAAATATAATATATTATGATATATTATATATAAATATATATTATCATAGTATAATTTTCAATGAGTGGGTTATATTAGGGATATTACCAACATATTATAAGTTTTATAATAGTTTTCAAAGATATTCAAAGATAAAATGTAATATAATAGTACTTCCATTATACTAAAGTGTACATTTTATTTATAAATGTATATAATCACATCGAATACATAAATTGAAGTATAATATTTTGTGTATATTCAAAAAATTGAATTAAATCGTATAATAATATATTATTGAAATAATATCAACGATATGTGTTCCGTACTACGTGCTGTAGGTATAAAATTATATAATAATGGGATTCGTGTTACGGTTTAATTTTTTACAAGATATTTGGGAAAAAGTGTTATTAACACATATCAACAATTGCTATACTCGCGTTTATCGTGCTACACCGGTTACGATTTGTTGTTGCTTTATTTGGCGTTCGTGACTGGATTCACAAAGAAAAATAAAAGAAGTATTTTCCAATTTCTTCCCAAATATTTCAGCCATAATGTTTAACGCTAAATGGCTGCACTTACAGTTCAGCCATTATTACAATTTAATTTTTTTAATATATATCATCCGTTATTGTCATAGTCTGCAAATTTAGTTTAATATTTTTCTTATTTACATAACATTTATGCGAATAATTTAATTTTTTTCTTTTATTATTAGCTCTAATACATGTAAGTACTTGCATTTAACAGAAAAAAGAATACTATAAAATACTATGTGGAATTAGCGAGCTCTGAATGTTAAGTTTATAAAAATAAACAATCATCTATCTTATAAACTCAAATAAAAAAAAAAAATGAAGGAAATAAACTTACTTTCAAGTTACATGTTTCCGAAAAAAAAATACATTAGATAAAATTAATAAGAAATTATTAAAATATCAAATAATTCAATCAATAGAAAAAAAATGTCTTACAAAAACCGTAACACAATTTCAAAAACGTTACAATATAGTCAATACTTCATACTAAAGATGCTTTACTTATTACGTTGATAATACATTTATTTATTTATCATTTTTTTTTAAAATGATGAATAATTAAAGAGCTATAAACATTGTCGTATTGATTTCAAACCTCGTCAATAACTATTTTTATTCGTCTTGTCTCCAGCTTGACTCATAGTTTAAGCAAATGTTCCAGATTTTTTTAAATAGAATAATTTTAAAATTAATAATAGAAGTGAATAACAGATTTAAAAACTCATAATTAGATAATAGGTATTTCATTTTCAAGCATGGATTTTCAAATTGAATTATTGTATTAATACAATTTTAACATATTTATAAATTAATTAAAATAAATATGTTTATTGCTTTAGCTAATACTTAATTAAGCTTGTAGTTAAAAAAATGCCACTATTTAAAATATAAATAAGAAATTCTAAATATAATTTGAAAAATTTAAGTTTCCAATGAAAACCTAGTAATATTTAAAAATTTTAACAAACATTTACTTGATTATTACATAAAAAATCGATCATGTTATTAAATCTTCAAGATATTTATATTGTCAAAACAATAATTAGATTACACGACAATACATTTCACAATGTTCAATGCAATTTCATTATTTTAACGAACAACATAAAATTCTGGTTAAAAAAGCTCACAAGTATTATGTCTATGTCATATTTTCAATTTATATAGTAACTTTATAGAACATAAAGATAAAGCAATATTTCTAAAAAAAACTAAATTACTTAGGTGGGTACTGAAAAATAGCTTCACTTAATATTAAAAATTAGATTTTGTTTCGCCAAAAATATTATACAATTGAAAAAACTGCAATTTCAATTTTCAAGAATATTTATTATTTAAATAGAAGTATTAAACCTTAAATTTTTGAAAAATAGTCTAATTATGTTATAGTGTACACTTGTTCAAGAAAATCTTATTTCAAGATTAAGTATAAAATACAGAAATGATTAAAAAAAATCAATACATTTATTTTTATATTTTACATCAACATCTATCGATTAAAACCTACTTTTAGAATTATTACAGTGCAGTATAAAAATTACTTTTTAGATCAGTTACTCTACTATTTTTACCGGCATTGTCCGTTTAAACTTATATTTATTTTCAACTGTCAATAAGTAATATCTAGACTTCCATTTTTCTTTACTATTTAAAAACTTAAAATTTAATTTATTAATTAAAATTTTATAATATTTATAGCTTAATTTATTTCCATACGAATAAAAATATTACCCAAATAGTTTATAGTAAACTGACTTAAACCATTATAAAGTACTTATAATATATTTCAATAAAGACAAATATAAACGAAAAAAATACTACAGTATTATAAGTTAAAATCTTAGAAGCAAGTTAGTTTTAAATTTTTTTTTAAAGATCATACTCAAGTTTTAATTAAAATTATCAATAAAACCATTTAATTTAATAATAAATACATTATAAAATTAATTAAATTAATTTACTTAAATATTATTCTTACTACTGAAATACAACTAAGTTCGAACATTTAAATTTAAATAGATAATTGCTTACAACAAATATTACTGAACTAAAAGAATGTTATATTCTGAATTACTGGCTGATTAATAAAAATACCATTTCATTGTACGAGTATTATAAAAACTGTAATGTAATTATGATTTACCTAATAAGTAAATATTTTAAAAATAAATGTAAACAATTTTTGTTTTTAAAAAAGTAATTTTCTGAACATTAAATGGACACATATTATATACATATACTGGAATTATATGTTATTATTAAATTTTAATTTAAATAATACAATTTTTATTAGAAAATATATATTGAAAAAAGATTACATATGAATATTATTAAATAATTTTAAATTTATTTCAAGCGGTAACAAAGTTTTTTTTTTTTTTATAGCAACATATAACTTAAAACATTTTTATGGACTTAAAAGTTTATTATGATTCTCATTGTATAAAAAAAACTCGAAAGATACATTCACTTAAAGTTTATGCGGAAACATTTTTCCCTAGTCTTTAATATTGCTCTTCTGTTTCTATATTTTTTTTCGACCTTTTAAAGTATTTAAGTTTTGAACAATTTGTTAGTTAACATCATTAGTAGTTGACAATCAACGAATATCAAAAATTTAAAAACAGTATTTCAATCATACAATAATTAATCTTTTATTCAAAATTATACTGAATCTTATATATTTAAAACCATATCAAGTTAAAATTGTCTGATGCTATAATATTAGAACAGATCAGAAATATTTACAAAATACACGCACACATATTATCTTTTTTATTAATTCCTAACCTAAATTAAATATTAATTCTGACTATATTATAAATTACTATGATTGTAGGTCACATTTATTTCGTAATTATCATTCAATAATTTTCTTCACATTTTCAGATCTAGACATATAAAATATATCATATATCATTAAATTACATTAAGATATATTTAATTAAAGTTTTTTTCGTAAAACTTTTGATTTAGATTTACTAGTTCAAAGTTTGACCACTGACAAAGAAAAAAATATCATTGTAAACCAATACACGTTTATCTTTGCTCAAAATCTAAACTTTTTACTTTTAAAATATTTTATAACTAAAATAGTGTCTTTTCTTGAACAGTATACAAAATTGCTGATTATTTGAATAACTTTTTCAAAATAATGTAATTGGATATACTTCTGTACTGTTTTTAGTTAGTAAATACTACAATAACCTATTTTTTAAATCGCAATTATATAAAATAAATATTATAGTATAATGCAATGAAAGTTTAAATATACGCCAATTTTAATAACGGAAATATTCTACTCTTATAGTAAAATTTTTTTGATCATGTATGAAGATTAAATAAAAAATAAATTACGTTCATTAAAATACTTTACGTTTTTGAACTACGGTAGTATTCAAAAGTAGGAGTTATTATTTTATATCATATAACCATAAATTATAACAGTTATATCTTACTAAATCTTAGTCGATATAAAATATTTTACAATTTCACACAATGAAATCACACGTATTGTAATTAATCAATTACGCGCTTGTCCTGGTCGCGTCAAAAAAACAACAACAACAATAATAATAATAATAACAATAATAACAATGATAATAATAATAGTAATAATAATAATAATAATAATAATAATAATAATAATAATAATAATAATAATAATAATAATAATAATAATAATAATAATAATAATAATAATAATAATAATAATAATAATAATAATAATAATAATAATAATAATAATAATAATAATAATAATAATAATAATAATAATAATAATAATAATAATAATAATAATAATAATAATAATAATAATAATAATAATAATAATAATAATAATAATAATAATAATAATAATAATAATAATAATAATAATAATAATAATAATAATAATAATAATAATAATAATAATAATAATAATAATAATAATAATAATAATAATAATAATAATAATAATAATAATAATAATAATAATAATAATAATAATAATAATAATAATAATAATAATAATAATAATAATAATAATAATAATAATAATAATAATAATAATAATAATAATAATAATAATAATAATAATAATAATAATAATAATAATAATAATAATAATAGTAATAATAATAATAAACATAGTAATTATAATATGCCGCATATACATCGCCGTAAAGATGCAATTAAAACTACAGAGAGGATTGCGAACGAAAAAAATTACAGGAGAAAAAAAAGGTGTGAACGTTTTAGTGGTTTATATATTTACATATTATTATCTAAGAACATTAATTGGGGAATTAATACGAACTCACACAGATAATAAGAAATGGGTGCGCGCATGTAATAATAATTACGGCGATAACGTTGACCCAGAAAAAATATAAAAAATAAATTAATAAAATATATAAAAAATATAAATACTGTTTGCACACTGAATTTATTCGTAATCTAAACCCCAACGTATAACCATACAGTGATCTGGTGTACACTAGTTCTTCCAGCACCTTTATGAGTATACGCGTGTACAGGGTAAACCACTTATACTGTTTTTTGCACATACTCAACTCTAACAAGTAATTGATCCTAGTTATTCAAGTAAATAATAATGCAAGATGACGTTATAATAGTAATGTACACGATGTTAATTGGTCAAAATTTGAACGTTATGAATGTTAGTATCTGTTATGGGAAACATAAAGTTCCATTTGGCAATTATTTCTGTAAATAACTTAGACAACACTATCAATAATAATAATTTTAAGAGGTATGTGCACATACAATACGTTAAACTATTTATTTCCAGAACGCGATTAATAATTTAAACGATTCTTTAAAAAACTTTTGGCATGGATTTCGATTTCTACGACAAAATATTAAATAATTTTAACTCTCGTATTATATTCGGAATTCTAAAAATGGACTGAAATGATTAGACTCTTTTATTAGCTACTTCAAAAGTACTTACAATTGGAATAACAATATTGATTAAGATAGACCTTTAATATATTATTCTCGTTTGAAATTTGTTGTTTTGATTTATAAAAGTTAATACGGCCTTTCGCCGTGTATGTGTATGAGTGGTCAGAAACTAAATAGTTAAAAACTAAAAAAAAATAAATAAAATTTTGATTTCATCAACAATTTTGTGATGACATTTAATCTAATCGTGATATCGAATTCCGTTTTTGACAGAATGAGGGATCATTAAAGAACGAATTTGATATTTTTAAAGGAAATTATAAAATTATACAGTAGAAAAAACGGAACCTATGAAATACATATATACACAATAATAAATACCTTATAAATATAACAGGCATATAATGTATAACGTACAATAAATATATGGAACTTATGAAATACAAAATAATAAATACACTTTTCGCATTTTATCAGTTTTTAAAAATTCGGAACACGTTTTTTGCATACTGCCACTGTTGATGATTGGTCTCAAACAAGCAATCAACTGAAAACATGCCGGTTAGTAGGTTTACTACTTGAAGACGAACCGATCGAGCACCACCCTGTGTACGCATTATCGTACGCGTAGTAATCTGAGGTTGTGGCTAGGGGTGTACGCGATAACACTAACGACGGAGCGCGCGAGGGGTTATAATGATGTTTACCGTTTAGCACCTCCACGGCGACTGTTGATACATCGTAAGTATGCTGTTGTAACACAACACATACGTGGAAACCATCACTCTCACGTGTCACGTACGACTCGTAATACCGAAATTATAATAACAATAACAAGAATAATGTAGCAGTCGATTGTTACTCGTGTAATCGTATATTTAAATCAAGAACCCATTACATTTTCTTCTCTACTTCACACTTGCCATTATTTTACTTTCATCAAATGAGAGGGAGGAGAGGGAGCGTGTAAGATACGATAATTATGTAATAATTTTAGTGTGTACGGTAGGTACACACATGTGACACCGGAACATCGGAGTGCCAAATGATGGATTGGTAGATGCTCTTCAAACACGTACCGAGACACTGAAACAATGAAGTCGTGTACATTATTCGCAACAAATTTGCGAGTTATATATGATCAACAGCTAATAATAAGTGAATACACGAGGTGCGTTTAAAGTCCATACGTATTATATTCTACAGTGTTACTCGATATCATGTGTGTTTATTAACAAATTATAATGACAATCTCAGGGGAAGGGGGGAAACATTTTTTTGATAACATTTTTCAGGTGAAGTAACAATTGCGTTTTGATCAGTCTTATAAATATTTTACATGTAACTAATAAAAACTTGCTTACTGTTACTTATATGTAGAATAAAATGCAAAAAAATAACTATAATAATTCTCAATGAAATTATACTTTTTTCAAACCTATTCCAAATACTCAAAAATGAACGTCAGTTTAATAAACCATGGGCAGATTACCACATTATATGAACAATCATATCACATAATACATAAATGATAAACAATAGACTTTGCGTCAACGCCGTAACATATTATATAGTGAATTCTATCGTTATCCGTTTTGTTATCCTAAAGTTTTTGTGAATACTTTCCAAAGGTTTTATATGCCTACAAATGTATCCACTCCAGGGAAATTTTGGTTAAATTTTATTTACAAAAAAAAAAAAAATTAGTTTTATCCAATTTATTATTACAGTAGTCTTCTCGATGTAAATTTCATGTAAAGATATTCCACATAACGGTATCATTAAATACGAAAAAATAAATAAAAGATCTCATTGCGGTGGCGACATCACCTCAACAAATTTATTATAATAAACGAAATAATATTGATTTTAGAATATTAAGATACACCATTTTATTCTCAAAATTGGTATCACCTACGTACACGTAGTATGTATTTATATAGCCATACTGCACGTTGATGTAATCTTTCACATTCGACTTGATAAAAACAGATATTCAATAACAGTAAACCACAAATTTATATTATCGTTTATATTTGCTGAAAACTTATTTTCATCAAGTTGAATTTAAACGATTACGAATACGTCAAAGAGCTGCGTCTACGTATGTGTTATATACTTTAACAATAAGATTGGGTAACTCTATATTACTCTAAAGTCAATGATAATGGCAAAGAAAACAAATAAAATATAATAATGTCGTTTAAATTTGTATTTTTTGCGTCTCGTTTACACGCGCGTGTATCAATATTGCCTATCTTACGCGCCGCCATCACTTAAATATGTCCAATAATATCTCGTCTACTGTTGTTATTTTATTACTTTTTCTCTTGACATCCATGTCGTCACTTTGGAGACATTCTCGTTCTCGTAGCTACATTGTGTGTGTACCCCACCGAACAGCATCTGTGATTTTCTGAACGATTTGATGTGATCCACGTCAAACTTTATAAAGTAATTGTACATGTAAAAAATTGCTCTCCGTCGAAAAACATCATGCAAAATAATATATCCTATACTGAACTGCGTGTTGTCACGAAAACTACTGCAACTACAAAAAAAAAAAAAAAATGTACATTTAAATAAACGACAAAAGTTTCACACAATCATAATACTAGCACATAACAATATAACCCATGACTAAACTTTGTTTTACGAAAAAAAAAAAAAATTACAATTAATTAAAACATCAGTATGTTATCATAAACATAAATAAACGCAAAAAAATGCCTATAGAATCATAATAATGCTGAAAGGTGAACAGATTCTTTTAAAAAAAAAAAGATAAGGTTTTTATCTATAAATTATTGATATTTAGTACATATTATGGCATAACGATAAAAAAAAAAGTCAAAATATCAATGTAAAATATTCAATATCATACTTAAACACCAAAACCTATTTATATAACTTGATTAATAAACATGATTTATAAGTTTTATTAAATAGTAAAATAATTATTTTAACTTTTTTTGCTCAAAACACAATTGTAAATATATTATTTATTTAAAAAGAATACATTTTATTAGAATATGATGATATTTAATAACAATTTTACGGTCGAAAAATACTTACTTTTAATGTCATATTTAGACTTTGTGATCCAAATACTATGATTTTGTAGTACAAACTTATATTTTTAAAAATAAAGAGTTCCTAATCACTTAAGAAACCATATGTTTATAATCTAAATTTATAAATGTATTCCAGAAATAATGTTTTGTAAAACATTGTACAACATCAACCACGTAATTTAGGGGAGGGATGGGTAAGGTCGATTGCCTCCCTCCAAAAGATCGTATGGTAGTAACCACGAATTACGACATACGGTGTATACCACATAATTGCACATTATTTAAACCCCAATCATTTTGAAGAAGAGTAATCATCCCTCTTTTTCAAAAGAAGAACTTATTTAAGTGTTTGTACAACATACGCTACCAACGAAGAAATATATATATTTAGAAATTAAAACAATTTGTGTAAAATATTTCTGACCCAAGTAACTAAAAAGATAATAATAATTTAAAATTATAAGAACATTATATCAATATTATAAGAAAACAATTTAATTCAACTTTTTTACCAAAGGATTGACGTTTTTATTTTTAATTACAGAATACTATTGTCAAATTATTATTGATATATCTTATGATGTCAGATACGTCACAATATTTTTGTAATAGCATTTTAAAGTTCCAACTTCACAAAAATAGTTAGAAAATAATACATACTCTTGGATTATAGTAATCGACTATGTGAACTATGGATAAAAATAACACGCAACAAACGTGTAAAATTCATAAAATAATTGTATGTGGAAACCATAGATGCTTTGTACATGGTAGGGCATATTATTTAACAATACTTCATATAAAATAAAAAAGCATCTAATGAACATGGAAATAGTTCACGATTCAAAAAAAAAAAAAAACAACTATATAAAAAAATGAACAATAACACAAAACGATCTTCATATTATTATCATGTTTTTGTACTGTATTATACGTATGTGCATACAGTAATACTCACAATGTTTCTCGTTTCCCAGACGTACTTATCGTCACATTATACTTACCCTCGAGAAGTGAATTATTTATATAGTTTCCGTTCAACATTGTTTCATAATTTTTAGATGTTTTTTATCATTATTTATTTCGTTTTCAAAATGAAAAACTCTGAACATTCACCGTAAAATAATGACGATTTACTGTTTTACGCAGAGGTAGAGGAGACAAGGTCACGGCGAAGCCTCAGATATTTGTCGTGAGAGATGAACGCCGATCGGTCTGTTGGAATAAGTTTTGCAAAAGTGCTGAGTCACATACAAAAGTTTGCAGTATGATTCGGTTTGCGATTGTGTGAAAAGTGGAACGCTGGAGTGGTGGCGAGTAGAAGATGTGTTCTGTGTGTGTGTGTGTGTGTGTGTGTGTGCGTGTGTAAGTATATGTGTAGTAGTGGAAGGGAAGGAGGTAGGAAAGAAAAAGAGAACTGCGAGAAATTTCCGAATCGGTAAAAAAGAAAAATAAGTGAATGATGGTGGAGAGAAGAGAGAAAAAGTGTACATTGCTGGGAAGATCGTTTTGAACCCCTGCACTGGCCCGTAAACTCGTAATGTACAAAAGGGAGTCGACAAGAACAGAAAGACGGCAGGCAACGTCGGCAACGGAATCCCGAGGACATTAAAATAAGAAAAAAATCCACCCTTTGGCCGCCACTAGTGCCGATATTTATTTACAGGCGGGCTTAATTTTGTGTCAATATGAAATATATAAAAAAAAATGGAAGTGAGGGGTAAAGAGACGGAGATGTAGAGAGAAAGAGTGAGAGAAGAAGAAAAAAAGAGTGAGAAAGTGAGTGAGCGAGAAAGGTACTAGTAGATGGATAAATAGAGATCAAATGTGTATTAAGTTTTCTTTTGCTACAACGACGGACTTCGGCAACGATATTTTCCAATCGGAAAATATCAAGTGTCTTTCTATAGACTTGCATTCTCCTTTGAAACGGTATTATTTGCGAAACACGATCGCTTTAACGATTTATTCTGATCGTGATTACGGTAAGAACGAATACTATGACAACGCATATACGCGTACAGATGACAAGTTCTATGCTTAACTTTAGATATAATATAATATGGACATGTATATATTTATTATTATTTTAGCTAATGATTATGTATACGTTTAAGACTTACTATAATAAACGTACAGTACGTACACGTTACGTATAGTAACGTACTAGAAATACTATAGTATTTTGAAAATCTAAATTTTTATACTTTTGTTTTCGTCAGTTCAAACCAGCCGATAACTGTCCCTCAATAGTGCACCCGAAAATAAAACGCGACGCACAATTATTAAAACATGCTACACAACTGTTTCTAGACTAACGTCTTTTAATAATTATTAATCACCAATTGCCTTACGATTGGTTGTCGATTTTACATAGGAATCGTACTTCAGCCGTTAAGGTAGATAGCGTTGCATATATTATTTTTCTTCGTTCCGGTACGGCAATTCGTTATTTTATTGGTTTTACAGTTAATTGATGTAATTATATAACAATATAATAATATAATAATAAAAGTGTAGGTAAAAACACTGATTATAGTGCATATAATTATATTCAGTATAATTGTGTTATTTGATGAAATTGCACGGCCACATGATGGAGTTATTATCGTACAGAAATTAATCGTTTTGGAACCTATACTGCTTAATACAAACCTATACAATGTTACATAGTATACATGCATTTAACAGTAAATTGTTTACTATATAATTACGGACAAATATTTTTCATACTCGATTCATATATATATCAGTGACGTGGCGTGATGTAAATAACCTTCAGTGAGCTTCAGTGAAAAAAGGAAAAATATCGGTAGGACAAATGTCCATGTTAACAAAGAGCGATAGTGTTCACAGTTCTCATCAGGTATCTATGATATAAAATAGAATACGTCGTAACTGTTATTTTTTGTTTTTTACGGACGTTAAAATAATAATTTCGATCATATTTCATGTTTGATATAAATAGTTGCGTCATGAATACTAAGCTTTTGATTGATTAGGTGCGAAAAAGACAGGTTCTTAAAAATTTGAAGGACCCCAAAATATTAAAATTTCGATTGGAAGGGAAGAGTATGACAAGAAATTGGAGAGGAAATGAAGATGTTGCGAATTCTTCTACTGTGTTTCGGAACATCCATATAGGATGATATAATATCTTTTTTTTCCTTCTTTTCTTCCACGTCCAAAAGCAATGCAATTACAGCAAGATTTTCTGTATTGAAATTTATAGTACACTTATAAATTCCAAATAAAACAACAACATACAAAATGAAGGCCAGACTTCTAGACACTACTGACTACGAAAGAGTGCTGACGCGAAAAAGTATGGTATTGTGAGGATGACCGAGTTTAATTCATCATGGATGCCACTAAATACGAAATACTACGTCACGTCACTGGTATGTGTAGACTTATGTACTATTAAAACACATTGCATATGAAAAATCAAACGTTAAGCATTGTTATAGTAAAAATATATATTCATAACTCACTTTGAATATTTAATAAGTTCAAATATAATTTTTTATTAATATTATTCACCTTTACTTAAAGTGATTTCTTTACGGGATAACAAAATATTATAGTATGCATGTTAAAAACGGACTACATGAATATTTAAAAATCATTGCAATATGTGCGGCATAGTGAAATCAAAATATATCTAAATATTTTAGAAATAGATTATAAAATTTACATAATAAATTTTAACTGTCAAAAATTTTGGTATTTTTAATTTCTTTTTTGTCCCCTCAATATACATAAGAAACACTTACAAAAATAAAAACTAATGGGAATATTTTTCTACGAATGAAATATTTTATTTACATATATATATATTTTTTAGATTCTGAACGGAGTGAAGAATGTATTGATTTTACAATGATGTGTGTTTTTTTTTTTTTTTTTTTTTTTTTTTTTGTGTCTGTCGACACGTTTTGGGGCAGTAAAAATGCTTCGATTGCCTTATGTAGCAACTTTTCTGAAAAGAAAGTGAATCTATTTGGTACTTTGGGGGGTCAAAAGTTAAAAATTTCCAATATTTTTTAAATGCGACGGGAAAAACCATAAAAAAATTTGGGAAAAACGGGAGTTTTTACGCAAAACCAGTTTTTGACATAATCAAATTTTTTATTTTGCTATAACTCAAAAACTAATCGATGTAAATACTTGAAATTTTCACCAAATGTTTAGATTAGCGTTTTCTATACACCATTAAATTTTCAAAGTATTTTGACTTTTATGAAGCTATTTATAGACAATTGAAATTTTCAATATTTTTAAGTATTTTTTTTTTAAATAACGATAAAATTTTTTTGGCTGCCTAGAAAATCTTGAAAATTTAATACAAGGTTTCTTATAAGTTGTTCCTTAACTGATAAAAAAAAATCTAAAATCGTAAGTCATAATTTTTTTTTATAAGTGCTTAAAGTTACAATTTATACGAAATATGTAAAAATCACGATAATTTGCAAGTTTTTTTGTAGTTAAAAATTCATAAAATTTTTTCTGTTCATACTTAAGGTTCGAAATTTTAACACGAGGTTATGTATAAGCTACTCTTCAAAAATCTTTAAAAAAATTTTTACCGGAATTAGAGGAAAAAATTTTATGACTGTTTGAAATTTAAATATTTACGAAATTGCATAAAATAGCGATTTATTCTCAAACGATTTTAAATATTTTTTATAATTCAAAAAGTATAAGTCGCAGATTTTTGAAATTTCTACCAGCTGTTAAGATTGGTATTTCCTTTATGTCATATTTTTTTCAAAATATTATATTGATTTTTAAGCCACTTATAGGCATTTAAAATATTCGATTTTTTTACATTTTTTTTTTATAATCGGTGATAAAAAAAATTTGGCTCGTACAAAATACTTGAAAATTTAATAGAAGATTCCACAGAAGTAGTTCTTAAAGTCATTCAAAAATTATTAAAATCCATAGGCACAATTTTTTTTTATAAGCGTTTGAACAGCGAATATTGACAAAAAATTACATGTAAAATATAATATACTGTATAATATTCAAGACTGACAAAGATATCGGTTTTTTTTAAAATGCTCTAACTCAAAAATGAAAAACCGCAACAACTTGAAATTTTCACCAAATCTTTATATTGACGTTCTCTATACATGGTTAAGATTTCAAAGTATTTTGACATATTTTGACTTATTTATAGACAATTTATATTTTCGATTTTTGTTAAATTTTTGTTTTTAAACATCTATAAAATTTAATTGATTGAGCGAAAACTCTTGAAAATTTTATACTAGGTTTATAATAAGTTAAACTTATCGTAACTAAAAAATATCGGTGATCGGTTAACTCAATTTTTTTTTATAAGCCCTTAATTCTCAAATTTGTATAAAATGTGTAAAAATCACGATAATTTGCATGTTATTTTGTAGATAAAAATTCATAGAATTATTTCTGTTCATACTTAAGGTTCAAAATTTTAATACTAGGTTATCTATGAGCTACTCTTCAAAAATCTTTAAAAAAATTTCTACCGGACTAAGAGGAAAAAATTGTATGACTGTTTGAAATTTAAATATTTACGAAATTGCATAAAATAGCGATTTATTCTCAGACGATTTTAAATATTTTTTATAATTCAAAAAGTATAAGTCGCAGATTTTTGAAATTTCTACCAGCTGTTAAGATTGGTATTTCTTTTATGCAATATTTTTTTCAAAATATTATATTGATTTTTAAGCCACTTATAGTCATTTAAAATATTCGATTTTTTTACATTTTATTTTTATAATCGGTGATAAAAAAAATTTGGCTTCTACAAAATACTTGAAAATTTAATCGAAGATTCCACAGAAGTAGTTCTTAATGTCATTCAAAAATTATTAAAATCCATAGGCACAATTTTTTTTTATAAGCGTTTGAACATCGAATATTGACATAAAATTACATGTAAAATATAATATAATGTAGATTGTTCTAGATTGACAAATGATATCGGTTTTTTTAAAATGCCCTAACTCAAAAACGAAAAACCGCAACAACTTGAAATTATCATTAAATCTTTATATTGACGTTTTCTATACATGGTTAAAATTTCAAAGTATTTTGACATATTTTGACTTATTTATAGACAATTTAAATTTTCGGTTTTTCTAAATTTTTCGTTTAAAAATAAAATATACTTATATAATATTTATAAATAACATTGTATTATATTCTAGACTAACATATGAACTCCGTTCAGAATCGTTATTCGTATACAATGATATCTATCATTGCATTCAAATTTAACAAATCCATTATAATAATGACCTATCCTATAAGCGAGGTGCACTCCACCCCTAACTGTACAGCAGAGCGAGGCCCATCCGGTTCTTTTTTTAAGTGAAAAAACCAACTTTATTTAAAAATTTATTTTCTATAATTATTACACTTATCAACTATCACAAAATATTTTTTAATAGATTTTACGTATGTGAAAACAACATGGCTTTTTATTATTTAAACTCCTACTATTTGTTCGATAGTTTCATTTATTACCCAAGAGGTTCGTAAGGATTTGTAGTTTTCATAAAATTATATTACAGGAATTTTATAAAGTAAATGAGTAAATAATATATAACCAACAGTTAATAAACTTAAACGATGTGATGAAAGTATAATGTATAAATAATACGTGTATATTTTCATTTAGTGTATATTATTTAATTGATATTCAATTAAAAAAAAAAAAAAATGTTTTAACCAATAGATTTTTAGTAATAAATACGTAATTAATCATTTTGATTTAAAAAGAATAACATTTTTTTTTTACTCCATTAAATAAATTATGAGTAAGTTATAATCAAAACCAGTATATCAGATGTAACATGTATAAATCACTCTGTATATTTTAAATTTCATATTTATTTTTTTTTACGTATATAAATCACATATTACGAGATGTTTAAATAGTGATTTAACATGTCCACTAACTATAACACTGTATGATATGTGTTATATACATGACTCACAACTAAATTTTTACGGTGACTTAAAGGAATCGGTCTTTATTTTTTATTTTCTATGATAAAAATAGAATTCAACTCACGAAATCATAAACAATTATTTCTCAAACTCTTGCGTGCAAGCAAATACTTATTATAACTAATGAAAACACTATAAATATGTATTTCATAAAAATTGCAGTCTAAGTAAGCCCAATTTACTTAGTAGTTTATAGTGTCCAAATCAATTAAATCGATGTAAATAATCGAACACATAAACACATCATTGAAAACAAAAGTTTAATTAAATAACAATTAGTTGGTATTGATATTAATTTTTATATCTCCTTTATTGATAGTTTTTTCTTTTTTTTACAATGTGCACTACTGTTTTTACTGTTAGTATACAAATTATATGTAGGTAAGTATTTAACTGTAAAACGTAAACGTTTGAACGTTTTGATAAAATATTCATTTATACACAGTTCAATTTTAAGTTTTCTAATTCTATAAAATACAGTTACGTACCATCAGAAGTGGATCCAGGCTAATATTATAGAAGATGTAATTTTTTAAGTTAATAGGCCACATATATATGATACACCTTAGCCGATTTTTACCGCCGATTAAAATATATTTATATTATTTTGATTAGTTGATCAATTGCATTATTTTAAAAGGTTTAAAAATCTCCAAATTCTAATGGTTTTTTTTTTCTTTTGAGAAAATATTTCCATGATCCGCCCTCACGAGACACGTCCATATTGTTCATTGACCGTACAATCATCGTACCTATACATACCACTTTGGCTAAGACACATGAACAAAATGTGTTATTTTGCACAAGTTGGAAAAAATGAACCCACAGTGATAACAATATAAATTTCGGTCTTACGAAATATGCCTAGGAGTAATAGATATTATGGTACCATATACGGTATCATACAAAAAAAGTATCAATTTTTTCACAAAACCTCAAATCGACAGTCTGCAGTACAACTGTTGATGATTATTTCAATTCCTCAAGGATTTACCATATCGTTCAAGAACCACACGCGTCATAGATTTATTACAAATATCCGACATCTATACACCAAACTGTGTTATTTTAAATTTCCTTTTCTAAATTTAAAAGTCTCACTTCCTAGCCCGAAGTTCATCGATTAGGGATCCGCCGTGAGTGGTAAGCCAGCGGCAAGGTACCGGACACGAATTTTGATAAATACAAAATACACATGCACTGCAGTAATTTTACAATAATTCACACCGACGGCTACCAAAGCTCTCGGTTTTTTTTTTTTTCTTTTCCCACTCCAGAACAACGACGCCTCATTGTGCCAAATAATATCGTATTATTTATACAACAGATCCGACTACGCAATTTAAGGCGCGGACGTCGGTGCGCCAAATGTACACCGGAATGATGCGTCATTAATATAATTATTTTACGTTGTTTAAGGTCCAGTGCGCGTTTTTCGCTAATCTCGACATTTAACACACCAGTAGCCCAAAGCGCAGTGTAAACAAGAGAAATAGACGGCGAAACGTTCATCTCAAACTTGCCGCGAGTCCCGGTGACACATAATAAATGTATATTTTCTTCTTTCGCAGTTCCACATTTCCATTGGTATTTCCAACTTTATTTAAACACGCAACTTTTGAGAACCCGCCGAAAATAATATTTATTATTGTGTTTAAGTAATAACCGTCAAAACGCCACAACCCCGCCGTCCGACGTCGTCGGTGGCCGAACCTTTAAGTATGCGTACACACCTAAACCGTGAATTTTAATTAGTTTTTATCCGAGTTCGTCCGACGTCTGCTGTTTAAAACGCAAAGAAAAATAAACCGCAATTCTAACATTTGAAAGATACTGATCGTTTCAATTATTTATACAATGAAATCAACTTTGAAATTTGATTGATAACGATCTGACCATTCTCGACCGATTATTCAATGGGCTATGGGAAAATTAACTTACGAGTAATATCCCACGATAAGATTGCCGCTGCACGTGCCACGTTGTTGAATATTCGTAATATTACGCGTGTACCAATATTTGAACCAGTGGAATTATAAAACGTAATAAAAAAAACTATGCCGATAGTTTGAAATCGGCGCTCTTCGATACTCGGCCAAACTTTTGCTCGTGTAAAATATTATTAATATTCGAATTTGATGTTTAAACAAGGAAACCCTCAATGTTTGTGAACCCGTTCCTTTAGATGGAAATACTTCGACCGGGAAAGTTTACCTAGCCCAGATGGTTATGGTGGTCAGAATAATAATGACCGGAATCAGGTCAAACCGTGACGTGCGTGAAAACATTATGAACAGCCTTCTGACCGCTTAATCCTTTGAACGCTCACCGTGATCTCCCCAAAACTATTCATTATGTATTTTAGTATAAAATTAGCATCAGTTTAACTACAAAACGAAATGTTATCACTTGTTATCTGCATCGTTTTTATTTTTTATCACTGTTTCCACACGTTTTGCTACTTTCGCATTTCGATATTGAGTTTAAAAATATCTAGAATAATATGGTATCCATGAATGTCGTTAATACACAAATTTTATTTTATTTACTATTAATTTGTTTAAATAAAAAATAACATACTTTTATCTAATAATAACAATAATTAAAAATTATTATTGGTGTTCGTTAGTTATTATCAATCATATAACACATAAAATATTCTGGTAAATACTATATCAATATTAAACTAATTGTTATTTAATTAAACTTTTGTTATCAATGATGTGTTTATGTGTTCGATTATTTATATCATTCATTCGTAGAAATTAAATCAAAAACATGGACCAAAAATACCAAATTGAAACTGAACACTAAAAAAAATGTATTTATAATCACCTACACATTTTCAAAACTAAAACTTTGACAACAATAAAATAATTTTGTCATAATTTATTAACTTTGAGTAATCATTATACGTCCACTATACATCAAACATAAAATATATATGTACCATGATGAAGATAAATCTGACACATATCTAATAGATGTAATAAATTACAAACACAAAGATTATGGAAAGTGTCACATACAAAATACTAAAATTTATTTTTAACTATTTACATTTATTAAATTTTACAATTAAATTAGTTTTACGATGAATTTCACTTGTGAATACTTTCCTTAAAGTAATTTTTTTTATTTATTTATTTTTATTAGTGATTAACAGTCGTCTAATGCCATTTACACACTTCTATCAAGCCTTTCCATCTTTCACGATCTGTTTCCATTTCCATCTTAATTCCATCGTCAATTTTGTTTATGTCCTTAACTACTCCATACATCCATCGTTGATGAGATCTCCTTCTTTCTTGGTCACTTTTTGTTTAGTTCCTTGTTTAATACATTTTTTATAGCGTTCTAAAGTAAATATTCATCTAAAATATAATTCAATTAAAAATGTTATTTTAAAGTATCTTGAATCAATTAATATTGGAGTGTAATAAGCTAAAACATATTTGTTTGTTATTGTAGAATACTGAGTAGAACAGTTCATATACCATACTACCATACTACCATATAGACATTTAGTTATTTCCCATAAAAACGTTGAAGTTCTAAAACACATAACTATATGGTTATATAACTGTATGGTAATAACTGATCCAAATTCAATAAAAAAATAACTAGAATTATTAATGATAACCAAACTTTTTTTTTTAAATATATTTTTACTTTATAAATATATATATATTTCAGAAGAAAAACTAACAAACTCTTATGACTTAAAAATAAATAAATAAATAAAATGCATTTTATATTTTTATGAGAAGAATAAAAAGCATTCTTCCTGGAAATGTTTATGTAAGTTTTTGTTCTAATACTAAATATTAGGTTAAGAATTATGTTTTTCTTGTGAAAGTAAATATTTAATAATATCGGTATTAAAGGGAATACAAAAATAAAAATTGGTTTTGTATCATTTCTATACAATAACAACCACGACGAAAATAATAAATATCATTAAACACTTTTAGTTTCAAATAAACAACGCTTTTTATACAAATATAGAACCAAATCGGATATAATTTGTCAAAATGTTAAATGGGCACTATTGAACATCGATTATTCAAAAATTAAATACTTCAATATTAATATAATGGCCTCTCAGCATCCGTTTCCTGTGTGATATTTACAACAAAAATGTGAAAAGGGTTCAAACAGTTTGTGGAAATCCATTTTGCAAAATCCCATACCCCGTGCAGTATATGCATAGTTGATTGGCGAACAAACGACGTTTTCCATAACTCATTCAAGTGATTTTAACTGCGTATTTTTATTATAACTGTTCTGATAGGGCTTTTATATTATTAGAAACTATAGGATCCATTTCCGTAGTGCCGTATTACATATAGGGGAACCTGGGGATGAATGGGGAATCGAGGCACAACGGGTTATTAGCGTTTTTTCCATACACAACGTTACGTATCGTTTCATATCTAGGGTTGCCAACCGGCCGGTATTTCAAATATTTAGACTTAAAAAGCCGGTTTCCGGTATTGACCGATAAAATGCCGGTATTTTCAAAGTTATAATTGTAAAATTATAAAAAGCCAATATTTCAATCTGATCGAGAGAAAAATCATGCATTGTAGGGTTAATATTTTATCATTTTTGTGAAATTGGTTATCCTTATCACATGTTGCTGTCAATAAATCGTACATCTTAATGACTTCAGACGTCTATCGTCCACATAACCATTTTTATGATTTGTATGATTAGTGTGTACCTTGTTCCTACTATGCCGTACTCGTATGTGAATATGTAATAGACGATTCATAATAGAGTTTAGTTTCGTTATTCTGTTCGGATTGTTCGGTAGTACTAGTTCTACATTGCATACATTGCATATACACGAGTGAAAAATGCCGCTAAATATAAATTTTAAAGTGTATAATAGTTTAAATTTTAAGTTTATACTTAAAGTTTAACATAATGTAATATCAATATATTAATTTTTTTATTTTAACGTCTGTAATTAATTATATTATTTGGCAATTTATTACATTAATATTAAAAATTCACTAAAAATGATAACCTATTTTTTTTTTTTGTACACTTGGGCCAGTATTTTCCAAATCCAAAATTAGCAACCCTATTCATATCCTCGGAAATAATATTGAATTACTCCATGTAACCAATTGATAACGTTATAAAAATCAATATGGGTCATTTGCTGCTTTTATCCATTTTTTATAACATTGGTCTATTATAAACTGGACACAACCAGAATATAATGTTGTATACTAACTTTTTTTTTGTTATTAATTTATCATAAATTTTACTCCTGTTAAATTGCTATATTACTTAATATTGAATATATGTGTTTTTATGGTACACACGTTGTTTTGTTATAAATATTAGCTTGGGTTATAACGAGACAGAGAAGTATGGAGTATTACGAAGGCATACCCCATTCCTCCCTATTATTTTTTCATTTTTTTTTATTTTTAATGTAATTATTTTTGTGTATTGTATTATTTTTAAATCATTTTTTTTTTAAATTTTTTTTTTTTTTGTTAAATGGTAGAAAATTACGTTAGAAAAACTGAGAAGCGAAAATGGTCAACTAAAAAAATGGAAAAAGCCATTTCAGTTGTTCCAAACAAAGAAACAGAACACAAAAAAGATTCCCAGCAATTTGCAGTTCTACAAACTACATTGGAACAGTATGTGAAAAAAAGAAAAAAGACGTCTTAACTATGTTAGATTTTCATAAAAATGCATTCCAACTAGATTACATATAGACTATTATTGTGTAATAGTTACGCGCTGTGAGTAAGATGTAAAATATGTGATTTGTCTTATATTGTATATTTTATATTAATAAAATTATTACTCTATCGGAAGAAGACAACCATACTTCACAATATTTTTACGTCTGATTTCTCGATTTAAATATTTTCTGCATGAAATGGTGTTGGTGCGGTTGTATAACCCAAAAAATGTTTGCTGAAAATAAAAGATACTAGTTTAACACCACATCAACCCGATTATGTTATACAGGTATACGCTGAAAAATGTGTCTTAGTTACATGAATAAATGTGCAACCAATCTAAAAAATTGTTTTATTATATAAGTTTATTATATATAATATAATATTATATTATATATAATTATTATTATACTAATATAATATTATTATATTAGTATATTATATAAAATCAAGTGATTGGAATAATATATAAACATATGAATACTTACTTTAGTTAACTGTAAGATTAATAATATGGTAGTTATAAAAATTAAACTTAGGTATTAAGTGTTAGTGACTAATAGGTTAAAGAGCTATTCATTATCTAAAAAAAGAAAATTGAGGACAATATTGTAAGTAAACACCTTTTAAACTCTTAAGTACCCAGATTCTTAAACAAAAGTTCTCATAAATTAAATTTATTTTAATTGCAAACTACTTTTTAGTAATTAAAAATATTTTTAAGTCTATATATTAAAATAAAGTGCATTAAAAAAATATCCACATTTCTAAGTATCAGATGGCAATATAAATATTTTTTAAATAATTGCTATATCGTTTATACCCAACTAAAATAACACAAATAGTATCACAAAATTATACTGCGCAGGTATATTATATAATAATATATATATTTTATGTTATTGACAAATTATTAAAAATGTAATTGTTTTTGCAAAAATATATGATCTTGCCAACTGTCATAGACATACCATTAAATCCGTAATTGCTGATTAATTTACTATACTTTTAAAATACTGTTAATCTAGATTAGTTGATCCAGATTTATGGAAAAAAAACGACCAAGATTAAAACCATCTTTATATCAGTAGATAAATTTAATATGCTCAGATAAATCCTTGATACAGATTAAGTTCTTTCCCAGAAATGCAAATATTGTATAATTCACATAAAAATTAAATCTGTTTTATACGTTTTTAATAAAAAAACAATACTATCTACAATGTTTAATTTTCTTAGTTATACCATGCATAAATATGTCGGTTACCATTCTTGTGTGTGTCAGTAAATATTTAAAATCTAAACTTATTTTCTATATCAAAAGATCAAAAAATTTTTTTAAAGTAAAACTTCTTCCAAACTTATCTTATAGACTATATTTTTCAAAACCAGACAAAGTTCATATAGACAACTTAATATTATTAAGATAGCTATTCTTATTTTTAGTTAAATACATTTTTTCGTTCAAAATTAAAAACATAAGAAAACAATTAATTAGTAAAAAGAAAGTGAAGTAATTAAGAATTAAAAAAATTACTAAAAAATAAAAATATCAAATAAAAATGGAAAGGACCTCCATAAATCATCCTGATAATTTAATTTAAGATATAGTGTATAAATGGTTATTTTTATTATAAATGAGAAAATGGTTCTTTGAGTATACAAAATATAAATTGAAAAAAAATATTCATTTTATTTGTTTTAATATTTTTTATCTAAAATATTAATACATAAAAAGCTATTTATTGGCAATACATTTTATATAAGAATTCTTGAGCTGACTATTAGTATTAATTACACTTTTTAATATTTAATATTATTATGATTTTTATTAATAAAGAATATTCAAACCGATCAACTACTTAAATACTCTAGATTGCGGATTTTTTTTTTATAATTCTAACTAAATTTCTACAAAATCAAATCATTAATGATGAATTAATGAAGAAATCTAAGCGAAGTAAGATTATAAAGTTATATTACGTTATTCAAATCAAGTTAAAAAAATTATTGTCTATAGTATACAATTGAAATATCTAGTAGTTTGACCTTGAGTATTGTGAGATTGTAATCGCACATAAAACCTATTTGATTTTATAAAAATCACTGCAATAACTATCAACAGTCGATACAACGATGATTTTAGTTTTTTGATTTTAAACTAATATTATTATCTATCATGTAGAAAAAAACAACTCACAATAAACGCTTAGTTTACTGTTCATTTTTGAAATTCTAATTTTAGATATATTAATTTAATTGTCATAATTTTTTTTTTTGCTCTACAACCAAAGGTACCACGTTTACGATTTTACCATAACCTCAATTTATAATTACAACTTACATTATACACTTTATATTCAGATACTGAAAACAAATTATAGAACAAGATTTTTTTTTCTAAATTTAAGACTAGCCTGGAAATTCGATAAAACACTAAAAATTTTTTCTACCCAAATCATGAGTATTTCTTATTGGCCAAGTATTTTGTAACATCTCGATTCCGATATGAAATAAACAGAAATAAACAGACACTTTCAGTGCTCGAAAAATGGATTTTATGTTACCTGAAATATAATTAAAAACTATAGAAAAAAATAGTTAGAAATATCACTTTTTTTTCAATGATTCGGATTTATTGAAAAATCGATTATGCAATGCCTCAATAAAATAATTAAATTAAATTTGTTCGTATTCTTAAAATATCAAATGCAATTTTTATTTGATATGATCACAATTACGAAGGAATAAAATTAAAATCATCATTTATGTAAAATCGAAAACTCCATGACAGTAAATACAACAATATAAAGGAAAATACGTCAGAAACATATAGCAGTGCCTATCATTTGCAAAAAAGCCACAGGGCCTTATAGGACGCATAAATATACTTGCAAAGTGGTTGCAATGGGTTCATTCAAACATGCACTATAAAATCCGTGGATAAAATTTCATTAAATGTTAAAAATAAAATATAAATAAAAATAAAAAATACCCACAAAGAATTAATATATTAATAAAATAATAATAAAAATAAAAAATAATCACAAAGTATTAATATATTAATAAAATAATAATAAAAATATAATTGTCTATAATAACATATGATAATCTATTTAGCATAGATATAAATTAATTATGTAAATAAAAATGAAAGAAGGAGATATATATAAGAAATGTTATTTATGCGTTTTAATACACTTATCATTGATGAGACATACGATTTTCATAGGATGATTTTTTTATTGACGCGTCTAGAATATCATGTCTTAGATGGGCTGTTTGGGAAAAAATAAAAACTTATATAAGAACAAACATTTTCGTATGTTTCATAAATTTAAATATATATTATGGTAATATTTTAAGGATTATATTTGAATTGAATTATATTTATTCGTTGTAAAATACATGTTCAGATATTATTGTCTAATCAGAAGTGAATATAGGGTAAAACCATATTTGTATATCAATTGTTCAATATTAATTGATCAAAATCATAATCATTTTAATAAATACTTAAATATAATACATTATTTAACGCTAGTAGATATCATTCTTTTCTTTCAAACTCCTTTTAATTTAAGACTAAATATGAATTTGTCATATAAAATTTAACTATAGATTTAATATTTAATTTTTGCCTTCACTCTACTGTATGTATATGAATAACTGGTTGAGAAATTTTTTGGCTCGAATCTAATTTTATGTCATTGTTACAGTCGCACTGTACTCGGTCTTGTACATCTCCGATCCGAGTATTCATTGACACAATCTCAAACTCTAACTTCAATTTCACTTCATTCAATCTTAATTTTTGTCTTCTCTTGTTCACTTTATTTCCGTAGTTTGAAATGAAGAATCCGTGATTCCATACACATACTAACTTTGTAAGAAGAGGCTTAAAAGAAAAAAATAAAGAAAACCTCACAAGGAAAATTAAACGAGAGGAAGGCAATCTAGAAACCGTCAATTCCAGCACCGGCAATAAAGTCATCGCCACACGGTGATACGAAACACGTACTCAACCATACTATTTTTAAACATTTTTTTTATCTATCAGCTATTTATTAATTTAGTTCTTGAGGATTATTGAGGAATTCATAACTTGAAAGTTATTGGCTATAACATTATATACAGTATAAAAGATTTTTTTCAGTAATTTTTAGTGTAAAGAAAAATACATTTATTTTCAAATATTGGAACGAATAATAGAAAAGAGTCCTATTTATGAGGAATTCGAACGTAAATTTCCATTCCAAAAACAAAAGAAAAAAAAAATATATGAAACGTTTATTGTTTTTAATAATAATGTTTCCTCTTATATAATTAATATATTCTACTAAATTTTAGTCTTGGTTATAAAATAGTAATAATTTATCCAATGATAAAAGGTATACACTTCATTGGCTTTAATTGGAATCATTAATTACCGCTAATCGGTAATAACCTAACGTTATGTCCTATACATGTTTTGATTACCTAATATCTAAACATACAAGGTAGGTATAGAATTATATTAAACTTATATGATAGTATAAATCAAGGTTGTACAATTTTTATAAAAAATTGGAACTCCTAAAATATTCCTGTTTTTCGCCACATTTTATTTGTTTTTCCTCAAGCATTTATTAAACTATTATAAAAGGGCAAAAATCAAAATTTGATACTTTTACGGTTCAAGCTGGGTCTAATTATCTATTAGAAAAGGTTTTTAATTTAAAAATTAGCCTAAAATTTCTGTTAAAAAGTTATCTACAAAAACAACATTATTGGAAATTGCTTGGATCCTAAAAAAAAAAAAAAAATTGTAAAAGAAATAAAAACGCGTTTATTTTTTAAAACAGGAATAAGGAATGAGAACAAGTTCTTTTCAAAAGGAACTTTCCTATCACTGTTAATTTTCACATCCTATTTCGATTAATTTATTTCGTTCGTAATTATTTAAAACAATTTATATTCTATTTGTGTACGATTTTAATTAAAAACCTTATCAAACATCTTGTCTTGTAATAATTTTGAAAAAAAAAATTTTGCAAAATAAAATTTAATTTAATTTAATTTAAAAAATTAAGAGTTAGTTTATAGATTCATTACTTATTTGTCCAATAGATTTATTCTTTTATGTATTATTATACAAATACCAATACATTGATTTTATGTTGGTTTACTATACAACTACAATAAAAATTACCAATCATTACGATATTTAAACTTAAAAAATTATAAATATTCAGGTAATTAAAATTATTCAATTAAACCAAAAGTTTATACATTTTTAAATAATTGAATGTATATTTTAATTTAATAGTATGTGAATGAACAAAATAATGGTTAATACAAAGCACTGATACATCACACTCAAATATACATTATTATCAATTAATTAAAGCTATTGGAGGTAAAAAAACCGTTCAACAAAAATGTCAATAACTCTTGTGTACAAAATTTCGGTTTTTTTATACTATCTTCAAGTCATTGAAAAAAAAAAATCGTGGTAAAATACTTTTAAGGAATCTTATGAAATTGTACATGTATTCTGCTTTACATTTCAAGTAACAGATACCTTCAGCTAATGACTATGCCGATTCCTTTCTATTGAGTGTCCGTTTTATAGAGGTTTCAAATCTTTCAGAAGCAATCGTCATTTTACACGTTCGAATACACTTATCCGTAACACTCTACTGCGCTATATCATCACGGCTACTCGTGAGAAAAAAAAACATTATTCTATCCTTCGTTTTATATTTTCTTCGTCGTTCGACGACATGACGTCAAGAAACGTGATTGGTGACAGTAACATGATCTATGTACTATATTTTTACATACTTATGGACAAAATCCTTGATGTTTATGGAAATTTTATTCGGAAACCGAAAAAGAAATACGATTTATCGAGTTACCACACAAAATGAATTTTTTTTTTTTATATTTATTTATTATGATTATTATTATTTTTTATTATAAAAAATAACCCCATATTATTCAAATAAACACACACACACACATGTATGCACGTGTAATAATAACTCTACCGGTTATTTTTTACACCGTACGTTCGTCCGTTCGTTACAACACAGCTCGTACGCTACTTGATAGGAAATATCCCGGTGGCAAAAAATAAATAAATAAATAAATATTTTTTTACGCATTTTACTTGTATACGGAACATTACATTTCCGACACCGCATAACCGGCGCGTGCAATATAGAATATTTTATACAAGAGCTGCTGGGATTTATTGTGACGGCCGACGCGGTAGCGGTAAAACCCTGAGTCCCTGACTGAACGTGCCGCAATCAGGAACAGTGCGTATAACGTCCCACCGTAGGAATAATTATTAGCGGTAATATAGCAGCTATTTGTTGATTTCAAACAGGCATATGACTCCGTAAATCGAGGTAGATTATGGAAAGCAATGACCCAACTCGGAATCCCTACAAAATTGGTGAGATTGATAAAGACATGTGTGCAAAAGTCCAAGTGTATAGTTAAGTTCAACGGAGAAATATCTGAAGATTTCTCAGTTGAAACAAGTCTTAGACAAGGAGATGCGTTATCCCCCACATTATTTAACATAGCCCTAGAATCGGTAGTGAGAGAAGTACTTGATGATGATGTCACGGGCCTAAGAATTAGAGGAGGACACCAAATCACACTAGCTGCATATGCTGATGACATAATAATTATTGGAGAAACCGAAGAGGACCTAAAACGGTCGGCAGAAAAACTAATAAGTAAGGGAAAAGAAATTGGACTACAAGTTAATGAAGGAAAAACGAAATACTTAATAGTATCACGTAGAGAACAAGTACAAAATTCGTTAGTAGTCGGTGGATTTACCTTCGAAAGGGTAACAAACTTTAAATACCTAGGAGTAGATGTTAACCAACAAGCAAACAGCCATGATGAGATTAAAAGGAGAATAACTGCAGGAAATAAGAGCTATTTTGCGCTCGTACCTATATTTAAATCAAGATTAATCTCCAAAAATACAAAAATAAGACTATATAAAGTACTCATTAGACCTATAGTATTGTATGCTTGTGGAGCATGGGCATCAACAAAGTCGGACGAGAAAAGATTACTACTATTTGAAAGGAAAATACTGCGAAGAATTTATGGACCCAAAAGAAACGAGGAAAATGTATATGAACGAAGAACTAATGCAGAATTAAGGGCAATTTTCAATGAGCCAAACATAGTGGGAATACTTAAAAGCAGACGAATAAGCTGGGCCGGGCATGTATGGAGAGCGGAGGGCCAAACAGTATATGATGTCACAATGTGGAAACCAAATAAAAAACGACCGATAGGAAGGCCAAGACAGCGATGGACAGACCGGGTTAAAGAAGACCTCAAGCTCCTGTGGATTAGAGAAGGAGAACAACTGGCGAAGAACAGAGAATTGTGGAGAGGTGTAGTAGAAGCGGCGATGGACCTTCAAGGCCCGGAATAAGCAAAAAAAAAAAAAAAAAATATAGCAGTGCGGGGAGAAGCACGATATTTTTACTACGAAAATAACGGATCGTTTTCGATTTTTTGACTTCATATCTCACCGTTAATATGTGTGCGGAACAATTGCAAACACTATTGCATCACATATTTTACACGTAAATAGAATAAATATAATGTAATACAAAAATATTGTACTAAATGTAGAACGGAGAACGGTTAGTTATTTATAGTTATTTTTCGCTGTTGCTTTTATACGCGTGTACCGTTATCATGACATTCGTACGAGAAGACTTGAAGTGTAATATTTAAATTTGATTTGTTGCACGTTCGCATTCAATGCGTTCGGTGTAATGCGATCGGTTCGTACACAAGAGGAGGTACTTAATCATCCTACCGCGAACGCTACTTGAAATGCGTTCCGCTCAACAATGTCTTCAACACCATTTAATTAAACTGTGGCGCACATACATCGTTGTGTGAACGGTTTTTAGTTCGGTCGGTCAGCTTTTTTCTATTTAAACGTCGAGTTCTGATTCATAATAACTTTTACGACATAAACTTTTAAAATTTTCCAACAGCGACAACAATACGTGTACCGAAAAATCAGCATATTAGTTCACAAACTTAATTTGTATTTTCTGAGCTCAGTATACTATATATTTATATATATAATCTTCATCGATTAGGCTAATTTGCACGTCCTGATTATTGTTTCGAACACTAGAGTCATGATTTAAAAAATAAAAATGTTCACGTTAACTGTTTTGAAGAAAATATACAAAATACATTATATCGATACAATTTTGACGATGATGATAATGAACTCAGTCGGTTGAAAATTGTAGATCAAAACAAATTATCACTATATTAACATAACGGATATAATATCAACTGTGGTAGAGATGTTTCTGTTTATTGTATATAGTTTTTATAAGATGCGCTCGTACAACAATACAGCCACTCGGAGTCGAATTCGATTACCCGTCATAGCTTTCAAATGTATGATGATGGTACAATAGCATACTACTACGTTACATCAAAACGTCTCCCGTTGCTGCGGCCAATCCTAAACCGTGTCGAAGCAGAACGACGTGCCGGGAATGTACAATTTTTTTAATCGAACTACGTACGCGCTCCCGTATGCTATATATCGTTTCCCGTCTGAATTGTTCAAAACATCCGGACCAAATTTACCCCGACAGCCAATTTTCCAACTGCGTACGACATTTCTACTATAATAACATTAGCTTGAGATTGTCGACTTTTATACGAATTCATGATGATCGATCTTTAGGTTTTTCTAAGTCAAATCGAACAATGCGTGTTGCATTTCTTGCACATGAAATTTAAAAAAAAAAAAAAAAAACCACTTTATTTTATAGTTAAAAATAACTTCAATCGATTATATATCATATGATATTATAAAATATTATTACTTCGAATATTATGTTATTATAGGAAGAGTACCAATGATACTCTGGTCGATTGTTTCTGATACAAAACTCTCGACGCCAGGACACGTTCTACATTACCCTTCATTTGAAAATACCGGGAATAATCCTTACGAACATTTTGTTTCTCTTACCATTCGATACGAATGTACAGTGTTATTACGGAACTTATACGTAATACGTCTACACGGGATAAATTTAAGAATATATTATTTATTAAATAATAGTGGAAGTACAATAGTTGCATACAATACAATGCTGTGTGTTAATTTACTTATTCCGAACATATTGGATGTATTATTTGAAGTGAAAGTTCTTGGCACGAAGACGCTTACAGAACAAGTAATAAAAAATTAAGATAAACTAGTTTACCCTTGGCTTGAAATAGAAAACCGTATTGAAATTGATCATTCTATGAATCTTTTCCGAGTCAATTGAGATGTGATTTTAATTTGTATACCTAAGTACAGCCATATTGGGATTAATAAAAGACGCAAACTTAAAAAAAAAATAATATTTTTAAGTTAAAAAAATTATATTGCAACTTCTTGGTACTTACATCAAAAATTGACACTCAATTGAATTAAAATATAATATGCAGGTAAAAAAAAATATATATTTTTCTATACTGCTGATGATATTTCGGTTTTAACATAAATTCAAACGTCAAAAATTTAAACGTAAACAACAATTATCCGTGCCACGATGAATAGACTAATTAATACGAAAACAATTCATAATATTCAAGAAAATATTTATTTCAAAATTTTAAAGTAAATGTTCTATAGATAAAAGTAATACAAAACATTTAGAATTTTATTTAAGACGTAATTCTAAGGAATTGGTACATGCAATTTACTACAGCCCGAAAAAAATTGTTATTACTCGTCATGGGTAACTCAACACTAAATGAACAATTTTAATAAAATATTTAGTAAATCAATAAAATAAAATCTTTGAGTTTTTAAAAATATTTTATTTTAATACTTTATCTATGAACTCACAGAATTTTAAAAAATTTCAAAATAATCAATCCAATTGTTAATTTGTTTATCTTGTACTTCCACGTTCACGATTTATCAAAATTGTATTAATGAATCACTAAATACTATAACAAAATTAAAACACAAAAATAAACTTATTGAAATGCAATTTATTACGGATTCATTAGATTTTATCTTGATATTTAACAACAACTTACATTTTTAAACTATGTCATTGTCAATAATATAAACATAAAACTAACAAAATTAAAATATTTATAAGTCTTGTTCGTATTTCAGTAAAGTTCAATAAGCTCCTTAGTAAATCAATATTAAATTGTACAACGTAATTAGTACTATACATTATAGTTTATTCCGCTAATTGAATTTTAAATTATTTAGTTTGTGTACTTTCGATAATTATATTTTATATTAATATACTTTATTTTATCAACTAATCAGAGAATAATTTATAATCAATTTTAATTTACATACCAATGTTAAATTTCTTTTTTTTTTCTTAAACTCTATTTCATGATTTACTACCTCAAATGTAAGATACGATAGTAATTTTACAATAACAAGGTATTTTTTTTATTTTTTTTTTTTGTATCACATTCTGAAAATAAATATAAATCTATAATCAAGACCTATTCACTACATAATCTATGACATTACCCTATACATATGATATTTGTAATTTGTAAGTTATAAATATTCTGACTAAACATTTTAGCAAAACAAAAACTTGTCATGGTCTACAACGAATAAAATGAAATAAATTGTTTTTATGCTAAACATAGATATTACGCGACAATGTTTTCCACCATGTTTATGTATGCAATGCATTTTAAATATGAATTTGATCTATTCTTAAAATATCTTAAAAATATGCTACAAAGTTCATTGCATTGTAAACAATAAATTAATAAAATAATTATAACAACAATTTTATGATATTTTGAAACTTTAAAACCATATTTATTTCAAACTTTTGAAAATATTTATTGTTACTGCAGTAAACCATAAGTAAAACTTAACGTATTATATTTTATAATGCATTCACCCTTTGGTCGTTCTTAAAAATCAATTTAAAATCAAACAGAACATAACACTTTCTACTCGAAAAATTTGCTCTAGGCTGAATATATTTCTAGTGAACTCTTTACTCTTACTTGACACTACATTACTCATATATAACTAAATGACTTCATCAGATTATTCTTTTAAAAACTCTTTATTTATTTATTTTTTTATTATTTTTTTTTTTTTCCCCATAATTAAGTCTGGATCCAAGAAGTTACACATTTTTTAATTAAATTAATAAAATAAAAATTCTTACCTTGTAAGAACAAGTAAAGCTTGTAAACAAATATTATAAGATTTTTATGTAATCAATTCTGATAAATATCTACTGTTCTAAATTTCCCATTTTCATTTGGAGATGTCAATATACATATTTATATGATGAACATGTTTTATATTTATCGTAAAATGATATAATATGCTAATTTGTACATTTATCAAAAGTGACAAAATATAAAAAAACCAGTATGTACCCACACAAAATAAGACATTCCTACGTTAAAAAGGTAATTCTACTGCGACTATTTCTATATCAACATTTTTTCTTCAATCACTGGTATCAAGATAGCAGTTAAAAATTTGAGATTTGGACTTAAGACAACCAACGCAGTTGTGGTGATACCCAAGGGTGACATCAATCTGCTATTCTCATTTGGTGTTTAAGTTTGGATATTGCATTATACCGTTGTTTAATCTCTTGTTTAAAGTTTGTTAATGGTTAAAAAGTAAGATGGTATTTTTCTACAGATAAGTTATTAGCTTACTTTGCGATTATTTTTTTTAAAAAACAGGCGACCAAACAGCTTATTTATTTCTTTTATAATAAGATATTTATATTTGTTTTTGTTTCTATTATAATATGCTTTTAATAAATAAAAGTGTTATTGTTTAAGGAAATATTATGTTTTTTGTTTTTGTTTAGAATCATATAGCATCGGTAACAAATTGAAATTGTATTCGTATGATACGAACACAAGGCAGATATCGTATAGAAAGAGAAAAATCAAGAGAATATTGTCAATAAACCAATGAACATTTGTTCTGGGCTATATAACTAGATTATTGGTTACTTTTTTCAAAATCATTTGAAAATTTTTTTATCACATTTTACTGAAAAAACGATATAACAAAAAAAACACGACTTACCTATAGTATACAACAAGGATGCAATGTACTCAGATTCTAATAATTTAGACCAAATTCATCTGTATGTATATAACATGTAATGTAGATAATAACTATATTATGAATTTCACGGATCTTTAAAATATTTATATAAACATAGATAAACAATAAAAATGTTGATATATTTTGTAAAATAATATGTCATAGATAATAAATAAATTGTATTCAGCTTTTATTATACATAAATCATACATCATCGTTTATTGAAAAGTACAATAACTAGTATCATAATAGTTCCTTTGTAACAAAACTTAGTCCAATTTTAAACGCCTTAAGTTTTAGCAGTACGAATATGAAAAGTATACTAAATTTAAATTAAATACACTTTATGCTCATATATTTGACTATGTATAATTATATAATAATATATTATAATGCAACTATCATAAAAAATTTAAAGTATTATTGGATGTGCAATGAGTTAAAAATATAATAAAAATTATAAAATGTCTATAATATTATTATGTGGGTTTTTGTATGGTAAATATGTGCTCATGTGTAAAATAAAACTTTATAATATTCCAACTTGTATTCGTTTGCTTAAATATTTATTAAAAACATTCATGATCTCAGTAATAATAATGATTATGATATAATAAAAATAAACGTGAAATAACACTCAATATATTTTTTAATTAGTATTTAATAATTAATTTATACTATAGGTTATCATTTTCAAAAAATATCTAAATAAATTCTTGGCATAAAAAAATAAAATTTGCTGTATTACTAAAATAAAATGTATTTATTGTTCATTAACGATAGATAATATCTTATATTGTTTATATTATTGGCGCAATACTAAATGATTCTCATAAATTTAATATATAGGTTGAAAATATTTACGAAAATGTTTATAATTCGAGTTAAAATTATAATTATAAGTGTTTGAGATGTAAAAGTTGTGTTATTATTGACCAAATCAGGTTTAAAGTTATACCTAGTAAGACTTCAAGTACTCGATAGCTGACATACACACACATACATGTGTATATGATAAACCATCAATGACGTCCAAACTATTCCTCTAAATAAAGAACAAAATTTTACTTTTTGATAAATAAAAAGAAAAATTTCTAACACATCGTTTACTAGACACTATTCTCACGAATTCCATATTATTCATACATTTTCGGATTGTATGCGATTTGTTTCATCGATTTTAACGAAAATATAGGTCATTTGCCAGTAATGATCACCGATAAAGAATTTTGATGTACAGCCAATTAGTCTTACTGGAAAATTTCTGAAAATTATTTTCGATTAATTTTTTTTTCCTGAAATTATTTCAATGCTGTTATGTATTCATAACACTATATTAAACAATGTGAAGAGGAGTTCTACATAGGAGATTTTAGTACCAAAAAAATATTTACTTAGATTGGAAATAAATTACTTTAAAGTGATTTTAAAGCAAAGATACTCATAATCAAAATAAAATAAAACAATATCACTGAAGATAGATTTTAGGAAATTTTTAAGAATTTAGTTACAAATATATTATACATATTTAATAACTATGTAGAAAACGTATATGATGAAGTAATGTACAGCTACAATACACTCTCGTAAATATAGTATTTTTCATTTTAATAATAAGGTTTCTAGCTTATAATATACCAATTAACTAAAATAAATATAACATGCAGACATTCATCGATATAGTTAAAAAGTGTTAAATTTAATATTTTAGATTGAAAGTCGTATCCGGGACTCTAAATATTCTTATTACAATAAATTAAACGTAATTTGAATTGTGATCTACTTAAGTGATTGTAAATCCAACTAAAAGTCCGTATATGTCAGACAATGGGTGACTTCCTTAAAAGTTGTTCTTAATGTAATGTTATGTTATACTTCATATAAATTACTAAATGTGTTTGTTTGTAATCATTGTTTAAAAAAAAAAAAAATTAAAAAAAAATAAGTATACCAATATTACCGGTGTGTTCCTAAAAGAAAATATGATCATATAACGATAAACGGAGAAGCATACAGCTATAAATATATTTATAGTACTTAAGATATACCTATTTGTTACGTGGTACCCAATAAGAATAGGTAACAATATCAAAGAGAAAACTCAGAAGGGCTTTTAGTGACAGCTGGACACGTCTAATTTCTGCTGGTCCTGGAAGATGGTTATATAGTACTCGATGTTGCCTTATCTCCCATGTTATAATGTCTCCTCGAATAAAGTTTGTTCGTGGCTATTTCTGGTAGATGCTTCGACATAATTTGCGCCTTTCTTGTGGTGTGATGACCTCTCTTGACACGGGTTTCCTCTATTTCAGCATTTTTTATGTAAGCCCAATGAGTTTTATCGTTGACTATTTATATAATTTATATAATTTAGAAGTGTGAGCACTATTGAATGTCATACATGGTTATGCGTATTATACAGTTTTTTAAAACTATGTGTCCCTAACAGTGTACGACTCGGAAATATGCATATTATTATCTAATAATGGTATATGCATATTACAATTTAAAGGGCAGTTATATTATTATAAAAAGTAAAATAACAACCAAAATAATTTGTCCGAGGCGATAAAAGGGAGACCAGTTCCTTCAAAAGTTTAAATGAGGGTGACATTGAATTAGTATAACGTTCAAGTTTAGCTAGGACTGAAAGGATGAAAGGAGAAAGAGAACGAAATGCTCGGAGGTCTGTCACTGCCGTATCGTCGTCATCCCTTAATTAATGGCGTTCTACAGGTAGGCGTACAAAGTGTAAATGCTGTGCCAAGAGTAGGGGTGGCATTGTGGAAAAGTTTAATTTCGTCCTGCGTCACGCGTATACTTACGATGAAAACACGCAACATACGATCACCATATAGTAACATCAGTCAGCAGACACGGAATTCCAAAACTGTTGACCGGATTCTTGACATATTTTATGGTTCATGGGCGAACAGACCCGCCAGACTACGTACCTACCCATACATCGAGAACTCCAAGCTTATTCACTAAATGTATATAGAACCTAGATAGCGAATGACCGACTTTCTTCGGTGTTAAATCCAACTACTACGTTGGTTGGTGGATTCGTTCTAAACAAGTATTTGTTTCAAACCTTTTAGCTTTTAACCATATCCATTGCCGATTCACATTTTCCATAGTAATATACGCGGTGGAATGGAAATAAACTTATTCTACATTCAATAGAATTCTCTTCTCATTTGTTCTCACTTAATACGATACAAGTTAAATGTCTTATAACACAACTTTACTGTGAAGAACTAATATTATTCAAGCCTATACCATTTTATCGAATAATTGCCTAATAACATATCAAATGTTTCGTTAATTTGATTATTTGATAATAATTTAGTACATTGTTTTTCTTAACTCAGCATTGCTTCACATTAAATAGATTTTTTCATTAATTACAATTTTGGTATTTCCATACACTGTGTGATTTAAGAGTGAACACTAAGCTTATGTAATAAGACACTGAAATAACATCGTGATTAAAAAAAAGGCACGATTTCAATAACTATTGGTTTTAAACGCAGACGACCGTTATTAACATAATGGATTTTAAGTAAATCGGCTTTATATAAACCAATAAAAATACAGACAAAATAGCATTTTCGATTAAACTACAGTCATTTTATTACAGCAAACTTAAAAACAAATGTCAATCAGTACTGACTTAATTGTAGTTAGATGATAAAAATAGTCTAGACACTCGCTTAACTTCCTTCCGCACATATAGCGTAATTACTAATTCTAAATAATGCTGTACGATAAAAATGTTTAGTTAATAACACGAATACGTTTAGCAATAACTGTAAATGTAACATATTATGTAAATACATTATATTTATATTTTTCAAACATTTATGTATAAAATAAAACAAAATATTTTGCGCAGAACAACATCGTAAACTTGTATCGTAATGGTGTACGTACGGCAATTCTCATAATGTAATTTTCCAATTAATTAAAACACTACATAAACACTATTAACTAAAATAATGAATATAATAGTATTACGTAACGTTCAACTAAAAAGCATATATTCTAGGATTATGAACAATAAATGTGCGTTTCTTATTTATTTCATACGTATATACTTATCTTTACAGCAAACGTAATATTGAAAATATATGTGTGTATGCATCAATAGGAAAGTATATCCCGCACTCAAATTGTATTTTCAATAAATAATTGAATTATTGGTACTCATTTTGATACTGTCCAATTTCATAAAATTTAACTAAAAACAAAATAATAATAATAAAAAATACAAGCTTTCAACTGCAATGAGACTAATTTAAACTAGGTAAGATATTAGTTATCTAGATAAAAATGAAAAAAAAAACATTTATGAAAGTAAAATTTAAAAAATTGTTATCTTAAAAATAATTGGTCACAATTATTAAACTTTTTATGCTTTTATAAAAAAACACCTATGATAAGAATTGATAAAAAAGGCAAATATAACATACAGTAATTAACTTTAAAATGTTTTTAAATAGTGATAATAAAAATAGGTGAATTACATAGTTGAATAATTATTGTAATATTTTCAGTATTTATAAAAACCATTTTGAAGTTTATTATTAACTATTTTGTATTTCTGTGCTGAAATCCAAAATTATTCACATGTGATTTTATTTATATCCACACTGTTTTCAATTGAATTATCTTTAAACTAATCGATGTGAATTCATACAATAAATAGTAAAGGCTCTTTTTTTATTTTTTTTTTAGATAAAAATGTTATTTGGAATGAGGCATTTAACTTTTTTCGTCAATAAAATGGATTCAAAGTTGTTTATAAAACAAAATGTTTGAAATGTTAAGTTTATTATTTATCTTTAAAAAAATATTGAAAAAAATATAAAAACGCTACCTCATAGGTAATATCCTATCATTTAAGAAATAAAAAATAAAAAAAACCCTACTATGAATTTACACAATGGTTTTGTTCCACGTAGCATGATTTTTTTGCGGAATAATTACAAATAAATTATATATTATTTATTAATCAACATCCACGATCGCAATCGAGTCCTACCGTCGATGATCACGGGGCACACTTCGAGAATCAATTTCGGGTATCTCGTACTCTTAAACATATGATTTTTGAAAATACGACGTACACGTATCACGTTTCATATGTTATTTTCGAACTTTTTCAAAACCGCATACATTGGCTATATTGTGCGACACAATCAAGTCTTGGGTTTAGCGTTATCGTCGTAAACGATTACAAATTATGGCGTGATAATTCGTATTCTAATCATTCATGTAACAACGTATTGAAAATCGTGAAAATCCAGCGCTACAGGAATCAGAGTTCCGAACACGACCTATAACCGTATAATGGCCGCGTGTATAGGTGCACCGACTCCGTGCGTTTCACGAGTGCCGGGTAAGGCTTAGCGAAGTTTCATCCGATAGGCGGTGGTGAGTGGCGCTTGGGTATATTTTTAATTTTTGAAGTACGAAACAACGGTCGTTTGTCAATGTCAATTCAGCCTGTGCTCGCAAACGTAGTGCACGCATCTATGTGTGAATGTACGAATATATTCTACATACATAATAATCAGAAAGGATTACATGTGCTTGCGCGAAAATAATTCACCCGAACGGTGCTTAGAAGAGCAGTGACTTGTGAGGGTAGATGGCGAAGAACATACTCATAGGGAAGGGGAGAGACGTTTGTATTAACTAATTGAAAACGTTATGTGAAATAATTTACCCGAGCGTACATTGCATTGAACATGTAAGGAGTTTTAAGCAAATTTTAATAGTCACTCTTGTGAGCCATTTATTTCTATGTTAATTAAAATAATTATGAGTCCCTCGACACACGTAAACATTTTATCGTTTGAACCGTGTACGTGTTGTTTTACCGTTAACACTTTATTCGTCCGAGATCTTATTTACGACGATATGCTCGAAAAATAAACACCATTGATGTCACAAATGTCTTTCAATCATTAATTTTCATTATTTATTGAATGGATTGTTTGGATATTATTTGATTTTACAATGATTTTTATATTGCATTTAGCATATTAATAATAATTTACAATAGATACGACAGAACAAACAAACAAAAAATACAGCAAGATAAAATGTATACAATAAAAAGCAAGCATTTTAAAGATTCGGACTAAGATGATGATAACTGCGCTGACAAAAGACATTCTGTGGAAGGTTAACTTTTTTCCAATTTTATAATGGAGTGCTCCAGCGATTGAATTCAGTTTTGAGTGAAATGTTTTACGTTTTTTTTTTTTTTTTTTTGATCCGTGTGTTCAAATATTGTATTCTGATGTTATTATAGAGCTGCTTGTATTGCATAAACTGACGTAGATGTTTTTAGGGTTATTCTAAAAAAAAAACGTTCTGAATATTCTGTAGTTATTTTCATTTTTGCTTAAGATAAAGCAGTCCATAATGAGAATGTGTATGTTATCAGTGATCTTATTATTGCAATATACATTATAAGTGAGCATTTCTTGTGTAGTGTTAAGTTATAGCTCATTAAAATCAGTGCCGTAGATACAAATTATTGCTCCTGAGGCAAACTTTAAAATGTTCTCATAAATATTTTTAATTTAATAATATTATAATTAATAGATATTATTTTCAACGATTGCTTCACTTAATATAAAGGACGTTGAAGTTTTCGTTAAAAAAAATGTAAGACATTGACCGTTATCATTTTTAATATGAAATGCACATTATTAATTTTTGCACCCTTTCCCCTTGCTACGGATAGTTAGAGGATATAAAATAATCTAATAATATCTAATATTGGCATAGTTTAGCTTATTATAAGTATGTATTTTCCCGGTAAGTACTTCATCCAGAAAACTCCAAGGTATTTAATTGACAGATCCTTTATTATTCTATATTATGGTCTAGTAAGTTCTATAGGTTTTTAATTGGGCTTTTATGATATTTATTTTATGTTATAATAGCATTGTTGTCACATACATAGCTAATTGACATTTTCATTATTGTGGAATATCATGAAAATAAATAACGAACAATATGGGTCCAAAAACTGATTCTTTTAGGACTTAAGTATTCATCAGGTGTATTTAAGATTTACCAATACTTATTTGTACTTAAAATAATCGGCTTGTGATAAATAAATATATAATATTATAGAGTTAGGTTTATAGTTTCAGTTTTGTAAGTTTATGAAGGAGATCTTGATGTAATACTTTATCAATGGTTTGTGCAATATTAAGAAAGGCCGTGGTTGTGTATTCTTTATTTTCAAATCGATTTCCTTTTTTTAATGTTATTAATTTAATATTATTTTAAATATGTTTTAAAGTTGATGACGATATATTGTAGTATTTAAAACGAAACGAACGGAGTAGAATAATTTATAGTTTAAATGGGTTTTTTTCTAACATTACTCATTCTAATATTTTGGAAAGGGTATTAAGTAAACTTATTAGACTGTATTTGATTAATTATTGTTTTTATCAGGTTTATGTATTGGAATGATTATTGCTTATTTTCTTGTGTTTGAAAAATATCTGATTCTATAAATTAAATTTAGGAGGGTTGGTTAGTATTCAGTATTCAAAACATTTTTGAATGATTTATTTTCTATGAAATGTCCGATTATTCAAATGCAGAATGTATTATAATTATATATAACATGTAGTATACATATTTATTGTTTGATATACAAATTCGAACACATCAAGTACCTTAACAATATTATTACCATTACATTGTATTGGTATTTAATGAGAAGTTGTGGGAATAATCAAATCATATATCAAATGTAAATGAATAATTCATCTCGATGACTAATAATATTTACTTAAATTTTCTTCAAAAATTATCCTCAGAGCTTTTAAATGTACGGTTCACGTGATATAAAGTAAATAAATAAAATTTTTTATGGGTATAACTAATAACTTAAACTTAATACTTTTATTATAAAGAAGATGGGTACTTTCGTTTATTTCATAAACTGAACTTAACACGACACATATACGATATACGATATACACATATACAATAATGCATATTTCATAAAATTAAAAAAAAGAATTTAATTCACGATGCGTTTCTCGAAAAACGTAACTTTACCTTTTTATAAATAAAAAATAAAATTTTTAGATATTTGGCCAGGTTTCAACCCCGGTTCCTCCCCGCTGTTCAACAACTGGAAAAATATGCATTTTCTTTCCGACATATTGTTCACGGGATGAAACGTTATGTGCCATACTCTACATAAATAAATAATCACTCAAATCCTACCTTCACAAAAAATTCTCACCGCAATTCTTATGTTTTCTTTTTGTGAAAAAGAATATAGAAAGTATATGAGCCAAAAGTATATTTGTACTAAGAAGTAAAACACTTAACAACATATGACTTTTTCGTATTGATGATTGAAACCCTTATTTGACAATAATTTTCGATAATTCAACGCAGAGTCAAATCAAGTAATGTGTTATAATTTTGTCAAACATTCATAATTTTATGGTTGTAGTACATTTTCAATTAAATTAAAGAATGGAGTGCTTACTAAATATATCAGTAAATTCAATGTTTAATAATTATTATAAATTCTTATAATGTGTGTTTTTTTAATTTTAATAATTAAGTGTAATACAGATACTATATATCTCTTTCCGGCACTGTGGGATATATACAATCCCACCAAAAAAATAACCTTTCCGGCACGGTGGGACAAATAGTATACCACCTATAAAATATTTTTTTTTCTATTTTTAGTAATTTTTTGGTTTAATTTAAGATATTTAATATGTTTTCCATTATATATGGCTCATGCGTGTACATTTCTAGAACTCTACGATTATTAAATATCGGTTAATTAATTTTTTGAAATTATTATATTTAAAAATTTATTTTTAAAACTTAATGTTTAATTTTCTCCTTATCGAATCGACCGACTTGTATGATTTTTTTTCATTTAGTTCTAAATATAATATAGTTCAATTTAATATTGGTTTTGATTATCTGTTCTAAATATATGGCCTAATATTTGTGCAATATTGAGCGTCCATTATATGTCCCACCGTGCAATAAGTGTTAGTCGCTTTAGTACACGTTTCGACGCCGTAATCGGTATACCCGCGAGTTTTTTTCATATAATTGTGTTTTACGTGTTTGTAGTTTTAAAAGTACGGGTGATTTTATATAAATATGTCTCTATTGGTAAAAGAAAGTGAAATAAATTACATTATTTTTGAAGATTTACCATCTGATGACGACAGTATTTCATCAGTGGACAACTCGGATGATGATGATACATATTTCCCAGAGCTTTCTGTTCCAACTTGTCCATAATTTGTTGTAGTTGAATCGTCTAGTTCTTCAGTAACGGAGAAAATGTTGAAATTTTTAACATTGAAGAAAATAGATCATATGTTTTACCAATTCCGAAAAAACACGATTCAGTAGTAGAATAAAACAAAATGAAATAACAAATAATAAATATGTTACCAATAACCACCGTACACTTATTCCTCCTATTTAACAAAATATTGAAATAAGAGAAAATGAAAAACTTGCTTATAAAGTTTTTATATGCTGTTTATCATAGTTAATAGTAGGAATGTATAGATATCAATGATTCAATCTACATGAAACAAAAATAAAATAATCGAATCCTTGAATTTATTATACGAACAGGCACAGTGTGTGAGTAAATATGAGCTCAGTATGCACGGTGGAATATACGTAATCCCACATATTGTAACTCCTGAGTTTCATAACTAATTTTTTTTTTTTTTCTATAATTGTTTCTAACATATTTTTAAATATATATATAAAAAAAAAAATTTAAATACACGTGCAAGTAAGGTCTGGAAAACATACAAAACCCTGTGCATGAAAGAGATATACCATTGTTTTCTATTTAAGAGATAAGATACGAAAAACAAAATCACAAATATTTCAACAATAAAAATCTAAAGGTAATTCTTCTTCTTCTTCTTCTTCTACTTCGCCTTCCTCCCAACTATTTGGGGTCGGCCACCCTTGTCCTACACCTCCACTTTACTCGGTCAATCACATCTCCTCTGCACACACCGACAGCCCTCATGTCATTCTCCAAAGTCTCCAACCATCTCTTTTTTGGTCTTCCTCTTCCTCTTTTCCCTTCAACGTCCATCTTCATAACCACTCTTACTGCATTCGTTTCCTCTCGCCTCATCACATGCCCAAACCATCTCAGCCTATTTTCTCTCATCTTGTCCACAATTGGCGCTACACCAACACTACCTCTCACGTATTCATTCCTTATTCTATCTTCTCTTGTCACTCCACTCAACAATCTAAGCATTCTCATTTCCGCGACACTCATATTTTGTTCTATTCTCCTGTTAACCGCCCAACACTCTGAACCATACAGCATAGTTGGTCTCACTACACTTTTATAAAATTTACCTTTCAGCCTAATTGGAATTCTCTTATCGCATAACACGCCCGATGCTTCTCTCCATTTCATCCACCCGCACTTAATCCTATGTTTTACATCCATGTCAAAGCCCCCGTCCTTTTGAACAAAAGATCCTAAATATTTAAAGCTCTCAACTTCACCTATCACATCACCATCTATTGTCAGTTGTCTCCTCATTCCTTCAACTTCTTGGTCTCTTTGTCCAAAATCATACTCAATATACTCAATTTTATTTCTACTAATTCTCAATCCCTTTTCTTCGAGGGCTAACCTCCACTCATTTAACCTATTATTGACAACTTCTAGGTTTTCTCCTATCAGAACTATATCATCCGCAAACATCATACACCATGGTATCTCACCCTGTATCTCCTTTGAAACCTCATCCATTACCACTGAGAACAGGTAGGGGCTTAGAGCTGACCCCTGGTGCACACCTACTCCTATACTGAAACCTTCTGATACTCCACACCGACTCTTGACACTAATACTCGACCCTTCATACATATCCTGGATCAAATTAACATACATTTTTGGGACATTTTTCCTCATTAATGCCCACCCTAAAACTTCCCTTGGCCCCCTGTCATACGCCTTTTCTAAATCTATAAACACCATGCATAGTTTTTTATTCTTTTCTCTGTACTTCTCTACTAATTGCCTAACACAAAATAATGGCTCCATTGTTGATTTTCCTGGCATAAAACCAAACTGGTTTCCTGATATCGAGGTCTCACTTCTTATCCTCTTCTCTATAATCTTTTCCCAGATCTTCATACTATGACTCATGAGCTTTATTCCTCTATAGTTCCCACATTCTTGTATGTCTCCTTTTCCTTTAAATATTGGTACAATAAAACTCTTTCTCCAATCTTCTAGCATTTTTCCCTCTATCAGTATCTTATTAAAAAGATTTTTCAACCACCCAATGCTTACATCTCCTAACATTTTCCACACCTCTACAGGTACTCCATCTGGTCCTACCGCTTTTTTCTTTTTCATCGCCTTCACCGCATCTCTCACTTCCTCCTCGCCCACTAGACCAATCAATCCTTCATTCCATGACATACTCTCTAAAACTTCTTTTGGATATTCCTCGTTCAGTAATTTCTCAAAATATTCTTTCCATCTTTTTTTCACATCCTCATCATTTGTTAAAACTCTCTTATCCTCATTTTTTATACACCAGACATCTTGGAAATCCTTGGATTGTTTTTCTCTCACCTTCGCCAGTCTATAAATTTCTTGTTCTCCTTCCTGTGTTCCTAGCCGCTCATATAACTCATCATACCTATTAAGCTTTGCTTTGCTTACAGCACTTTTCACTATTTTACATACATTTTTATACTCTATCCAATCTTCCCTCTTCCTACTTTTCTGCCATACCTTAAATTGCTTTTTCTTACTCGCTACTACTCTCTGAATCTCCTCATCCCACCACCACGTTTCCTTGTCTTCTGGTAAACTACTTTTGGTTTCACCAACAACCTCTTTTGCTATGTTCATAACACAAGTGACCATCCTTCTCCAAACCTCATTTATATCTCCCTCAACATTCCACACAGCTTTTTCTTTTAATTTCTTTATAAACTCCTTCTCTTTGTTTCCTATTAATTTCCACCACCTAATTCTGATCTCCTTCCCTGTATTCCTTCTTTTGTTCATCTTTTTTCCACTACACCATACTTCCATTATCATCAACCTATGTTGTGTTATTACACTCTCTCCAGGAATTACTTTACAATCCTTTACTCTTTTTATATTAAAAATCTAAAGGTAATTAAATACAAAAAAGTTACTAACTTTTTCCAAGATGATCTAGTGCGGATTTAAAAATATAAAGTAATATGATTATTTCTAAAGAAAATATTTATTTTGTTCTTGGTTTACCGAACTAAAAACTATTTAAATCTTAAATTATTTACCTACAATTGTTTAATCTGATATATTAATAGTTTTATAAAAAAATTATCGGTTTTACATACATATTTTTAATACTGAATTCATCTTTAATTAAGATCCAAAAGTTGAATAACAAAAGATGTACACAATCACACAGTGACCCACTTTAAATCAAAATTAAAATGTTTATCAGATTTTATCTTGAATTATACATGACCCGTGTAAAATGATGGAGTTGCCGTTTATAATTAGAAATCGTTACTTCTGAGATCTTAAAACTGGTAAACAAATATTTACTAAGTTTTTTAATTTAAGCAGTATCGTAATGTTAAAGACGCCAAACTTCTACTCCTAAGTTTTTGCGATAAAAAAAAATGCAAGAAATAAACAAAATACTCAGTCCTTATTTCAAAAAAGAGAGTTTTCCAATAACGAATATTCATTTTGACAAAAAAAAAGTGTAATTTTCTATATAATTTCCTCTTATGAAAGAGTAATAGTACGATTTTTGTGCATAAATAGTTCATAAATTATTTCGGTTAATAGATAAATATAATATGAAAATTAGGAAATATATAATGGAATTTTTATACTAATATATTTTGTGTAGTAAGTTATTTAATTAATGTACACTGCAGATAAAAAATACAGTTTATAGCGATCAACTATAAAAAATTGTACTTACGTACTATGTAATTTATATATTATTAACATCACCTGCAATTGTTTAATAAGACTTTGTTAAAAACAAACATTTTAAATCATTGCATTTTAATGGAAAATAAGCTTTATAAATCACTATTATACAATAGTTATTATTGTTTTTTTATTTTAAATAACAACACATTTAAAACATAATACAAATAATAAAACAACTGAATAAATTCATGATTTGTTTAAATACCCATAAACGCAATTAAGTACATTTCTCGTGTTTAATAAAAATACCGATTTAATTATAACTTTATAAATCTTGACATTGCATACTATAAACTTCTGAGAACGAAATAAAAACATAATATTTTAATAAAATTTTATCAATCATGATATTTTAATAATTTATTTATTTATATTAAATTACTATTGCATTTATTAAATTTGACAAGTTCAATAAAAAATGCTATAATTTTTAAAAGTTAAATATACTAATACAAAAATCAATACAATGTAGTTGTTTTTAAATTAAAGGAAATGTCGATTAAATTAGGACCATTACTGAGAATAATATATATAGTTTATCGTAGTACAGTTTAAGGTTTATTATTTCAGTCAATTTCCTTCAAATAAAACGATAAATGGTAAAATTAACGGTAGTACCTAGTTAGATAAATATTCCTGGACAAAATGTTAAAAGTTTTATTATTGTCAGACGAAAAAAACAATGAATTTACTATAAAAATAATGTTAAATAAATTTCTAATAATGTTTGATAGTACAATCCATTTTATTTTATGTCATATCATATATGTAAGCTTGTATTAATTTAATTTTATCAAAATCATGTATGGATGTGCATGTGATATATAAATAGTACAACATCCAAGTTTTATACGTTCATATACTTTATTTTTATAGCAAAACATGTAAATGATCTATAAACTAGAAACACACAATGTATATACATTTCTTATTATGATATGCCGTTTTTGATTAAGAAAATATATTTATTTTATAAAAAGCCATAAATATATTTATCAAATCAGTTTCCTAATTTAATGTCCCTTATTATTTTAAGGAAGGAAAATGTCAATTCTCCAAAAGAAAATATCTCACACTAAAAAATAAGCACTGCAGGAGAATATAAACGGTACATTATACATATTGTAATAAACCCTAGTCTAAATAGGATCAAGAATGTATGTCAAAATCATGAAATGAGTTTTCTTTAAAACAAAACATCAAGAGCGAGCGAAATCTTAAAATCCACGTTTGAGTTTTAAATGCTATTATTTTCAAATCCGATTAAAATGGTTGATTCGTTTTTCATAACATTTTATAAAAAAAATAGTTTCAAAAAATATATCTAATAGCAAACATTTTCTTTTGCATTAATTTTAATACTCTTATCAGCTATTAGTTTATTTAATTTTATTGTATAAATCATCATTCATCATATTATTCTCGACATAAAATAATAACAAATAATACAAATTATTTCAAAACAGTTTTTTTTTTTAGCTAAAAAATTGTATAATCTGCAAAGTAACGTTTTGCAATAAGCACAAGTAATTAGAGAATAATAAAGAAAAGATAAATAATATAAATTATAAATAAATTAGATAAATTATAGTTATATACAACAATTCAGACAGGGGGCTTGAGAGAAGAGACCATCCATTGATGGGACTTCATGACATGTAGTGGTGGGGGTTAGTCTAAAATTAGATCTCGACACCGTGTTCATTTTAAACGCCTACCGGGATCACCAGGAATAGTGATAGTTCCGAAATCAGGGGGTTACGATGACTGTGGAGATTGAAGTGCATTCGTTTGTAGGATAGCTTGGCGACGTTTTTTACTGTTTGGATGAATAGATCTTTGTGGAGGATATCATTAGAAACATAGAAAGGTGTTTAGTTATTTGTCGTAAGCATTTGGATTGAAAAGATTGGATTTTAGTAATATTGGAGGGTTAGGCAGCACCCCATAATTGAATGCCATATGTCCACATTGACTTGAGGAGTAATTTGTATAAGATAAGTTTATTTTTAAGGTGTACGAGTACATGTTTAGATGTTAGAAAAAAACGCAATTGACGTGAACGATTATTTAGAGCAAGCCGTTTGGTGTGTATGTGCGTAGCCCAGGTTAGCTTACGCTCTAGGTGAAGACCTAAATAACGAACATTTTGAGCAGATGGGAGAGGAAGGTGATTAAGGGTCACAGGAGGGGTTGACAGACCGCTTGTCGAAGCGTGAATGTGCAGTGGACAGATTTGGTTTCATTAACTTTTATCCCCCAGTCTTTATACCATACTGATAAAAGATTTAGGTGGTTTTGGATGAGATTTGAGGCCGTTTCAGAGTTTGAATGGAGAGCCTAGAGTGCCTTGTTACCGGCAAAGTCCCCAATAATTGTATGGGCAGTTGAAGGTTGGTCGGAGGTAAATAGGTTAAATAAAAGTGGAGCAGCGACGGCTCCTTGGGGGACACCGGCATAGATTGGAAATATATTGGATATAGCTAGTCCTGGACGGACGGAGAAGTGTCTGTCTTGGAGGTAAGACTTAAACAGTATATATTAAAAAGGGGGAAATTAGTTTTGAGCATAAGGAGGAGGCCTTGGTGCCAGACTGTGTCAAAGGCTTGCGCCACGTCAAGGAATACACCGGTGCATATTAGCTTTTTTTCCAAAGCGTAGGAGATGTTGTCAACTAGGCGATGGATTTGATGAATGGTTGAGTGGTAGTGTCGAAGTACAAATTGGTTGTTGGGTAGGTTAGATTCTATGACGGGCAAGATATGCTTTAGAATAATTTTTTTGAAGATTTTTAAGAAAAACGGAAGTAAGCTTATTGGTCTGTATGACTTAGGAGAGTCAGATGGTTTGCCTGGCTTGAGAATCATGATGATTATAGAAAACTTCCATAGAACTGGGAAATACGAGTATGGAATTGTATATATGCGTAAGCATCAGTAGGGCTTTTTTTGGAAAATTAACTGATACTTCGAATGTGATTAAGTCATAACCTGGAGCTTTGCGACGAGGAGAGTGCTTTATTGCGTGTTCAACTTCGCTTGGTTGAATATATGTAGGAGGGATGGTCATAGGTAGTGCGCAAGATAGGGAGCGGTTTAGTGTTTCGATTTTAGTTGGGCATATGTTGTTGTGTGGTTGAAAGGTAGAGGTGAGGTGGTGGGAGAATATATTTGCTTTTTCCATATCAGTGATGGCCCATGAACCATCAGCTCTTTTCAGAGGAAGTACATGAGGTTGGGAGCGAAGTGTTTTTCTAGTGGTTTGCCACAGTGAATTCAGTAGTAGATAGAGAAGCAAGATGTCTAGTAGTTTTCTGATCTTATTGAGGCTAATATTCTTTTCAGCTTATTCGTTAGGTTGTTGAATTTATGTTTGTCTGAGGGGTATTTCGTTCTTTGCCAAGTGGTACGGGCTTTTCATTTTTTTGAAATTAAAGTCCTAATTTGCAAGGGTAGGTTTCTGACGAGGTCTTTAGGAGGAAGTGGTGATTAGGAAGACCAGACTGGTTAGGTTAGGCTGGTTAACCTGAATTTAAATTATGATATTCATACGATTTTTGTCTACATGTATAACAATATGATAACTTATAAAGTTGTACAACGTAATTTAATTGTGCAGTAAATAGAGAAAAAATGAAATTCTATATTCAATTTAGAAATCAAGTCAATTAATATACCCTTGGAAAACATTTTCGTTCTTGTATTACAAATAAAACGTTATATATTTTCAATACGGGATCAAATCACAAAGGTTTTTATAACAATAGAAATTTCAATTAGCTCAAGCCATTCTTTGATCCCTAATAAATTATATATAAATATATATATATATATGTATAAAAAAAAATTAAAAATACAAAAACTACCCCGACTGTTAGAAATAACATTTTGATTATTTCTGCATTAAAAATAGGCTTTAAAAACAAAAAAAGTTGGAATTTTAATTTCGTTTTGCACTTGAATGGTCCTTTTTGTCTATTTTCTCCATTTACAACAATACATCATTTTTATCTGTCTATAATAATGCATATTATGTCTTTTGTTGATTTGACTGAACAAATAATAATATGTAAAAATAAATAAATCAAAACATAAACGAAAAATACGTTTGAATTGTGAATACTAAACAAAAATAATAAAAAATCCTACTTTCATTTGTTGTAGTTGTTAACTTAAGTATAATACGGGAAATGTTTTCATTCAAATTATTTTGATTTATTACGGTGATAATAGCATTATTTTCACAAAAAATATAGATTTAAAATTTATTCATGTTTAGCATATAGATCGAATATCATAAATTAATTAAATTTTTAAGAGGTCCTGGTTTTAAAACTTTTTATATGTATATTAGCCTAATTTTGGCAGTCACTCAAAGTCGCATGCTGCTCTAATTTACAAACGTATTGCCCTTGTTATTTTACTTATTTACTTACAAAAACAAAACAATGCAAAATCCGTGCGTTGGCAGTTAACAAAACGAAAAGTCAACATTTAAACCTAACCTTTCAAATTTTGCTTTATCAATTTACGAACCTGCAATAATGAATATACAATACAGTGTCAATAGCATTTGAACAAAATCAAAACGATGTCGAACAAAAAATGAACAATCACTTGCTATTATTAATTCGTCTCAACGTTTTTATGTTGATTATTTTCTATTATCGTCTAATATCAAAATATTAAAAACCTAATTTTATATAAGATGTTGATCTTGAGTTAATTATTTGGAGATCATTCGTTTACTAGTGTGCGCCAAATCCATATTTGTTTGTTTACTTTTTATTATGTGTAGGATTCCAAAAATCTTGAGTTTTTGCATTTTGGCAAATTGTTGTTTTTGTTTTCAAGGAGGAAAATATTTTCTACTTTCCTAAACTTTATGTACAAAGAAAAATAACTATACAAATAACAATTTTTTAGTAAAGAGTTTTTAAAAGTGCTTTGATTTAATTACCACTGTGCATATTTCTATATGAAATAGTTTTCTTTTTCTTTTAACACAAATCTTGTTTTCAATAATATTTCCATTTTAAACGTGTACTACAGTTTGTAGACACAGTTTACTTAAATATTCTTAGTAGGTTATATTTAATACATTACAAATTTTACACTATGAATACAAGTGTTGTTTTTTTTTTTTTCTATAACTGTAATTTATGTAATTTATGTAAATATTATTAAATAAACTAAGAACATTATAAAAAGTTCATTGGTTTGGATACAATTTGTCTTTTTTCTCTCTTAATAACATTATTTTTGTAATATTTATTATAATATAGGTAGGAATTAATTTTAATTTTCCTATACAACAGATGACACACTTAATAAAATCTGTACACAGCGTATCAGTCGTAAAAAAACTTATTACGAGGTAACATTTTAAGAGCAAAATGCATAAAAATGAAACTAATATGCTTGCAATATGGGCTTATTTTGACACATTTATGACTTATAATATTTAGTAATATCAACTTTTATTTTTTAAATTAATTTTATTTTCTAAAACTTTGTCTCGTTATTCAAACGGTTATTGTCGTAATATTTAAAATTTACAATAATATTACTCGACCGTCCAAATACGCACACACGTGCATAGTATTATACATCTGGTGATCAGTTATCTTGCTTTCTATTGCTTCGGATTTTACGTAAAAAATCATCCAGTGTTTCGAAAAATGATCAACAAACTTTACAGAAAGAAGTTGACGGAATATTTTAATGTCTCATTCCAAACATTATACATGGTCTCTTCTCGAAATGCAAACGTGTTTTATAATGATCACCCGGTGAACATTAAAACACGGTTAAACTTCGACTACCTTATTTTAAATAATAGCTGACCCTCGCGGGTATCTCGCACTTTGTTCAAAACCAGGCCGATAACCACGTGTTACTATATACCGTAATATATTCCACCAGCTAATTAAGATTCGAGTTGCCGACAAACAACGGCTACGAATAATTACACTACTTAACGCATTTTGCTATACCTGTACATTTCAGCGCCCTAACCGTAAACTTATTATTATTATTATTATTTTGTTTATATTGCTTGCGTACAACTCGAGTAACTTTTGTTTTATCGACTTGTAGCTTTTAAAAGTTTTAAAGAGTTCAAATGGCCAGAGTAAGAGAGCACTCTGCCGAGAGAATAAACCGTATTACACTGTAATGCTCGACATTTCTTTGTTCGGCCTCTAACTTTATGGATTCTTGTTTGAAAAAAATAAAAAGAAGAAGAAGAAAAAAGTGTTTGTTTTGTGCGGTGGCGGCAGCTGAAGAAATATACTTAGTAAAAATGTAAAAGAACAAAATGCGTAGTAGAAAGTAAAAAGACACCGCTTCGCTCTGACAGTGTAACGGGCAAACGGGTGCATATAAAATAAACTGCTGGAAATCCGTCGGAATCGTGTAGCGTGTAAAATCCTGTGCACGTCCGAGTTCGATTTTCATTATAAATAGAAGCTGACAAAGAAAAATACAAATCGCGTTGAACTGATGGTGGGCTGAGCATGAAAAATATTATTGCTACCTTACCCCGTCCATCCATCCGCTAATCCGCCATGCGCGTGTCTATATACTCGTACTATACACAATTATACGGGAATTTACCGAACGTTTTCGGTCCCTATTAGAATGTTATTATACACTGTAAGTGTAGAACGTCTTTGCTTTACGGTTTTCCAAACGGGCATTGTAATAAACGCTGGAAGTACTTGAGATTTTAGTTGAATGCAAATAAAATTCAACAAATACATACCACCACACCAAAAGGGCTAATCGAGAGACAGCTGCTTCTCAGTTTTTTTTTTTATGAGCAGTGGGTGAGTTGGTAATAATTTAGTTTCATAATTATGAATAAATTAAAGGAAAATAATGCACAAAAAGATACAATATTGATATAAGCGAAAACTAATGTCCAGTACTCACTACCCACACAACATAGATATGTGTATTCAATATTTAACAAATTTATAAAAATAAAAAATAAAATACTTGATAAACGTTCAATATTCATAGGTTATACATTTATAAACATTGAATTAAGTATTAGGCATTTATGCAACTTTTAATTTTTATTAATTTCTAATTATTTGTTTTATTTGTTTTCGAATGCTAATGAAATCGCATTACATGTTTAATGTTCAACATGAAAAATCAAATATGAATTCAATTTTATAAAAAGTATTTATTTTTAATATTTAAATTCAAATTGTAGATATATATTGTTTTAATCGGTATAATTGACAAATGCTGTGTGGATAGCTGATAACAACAAGACAACAAACATAGGCGCTGACTTCACGAGGGCAATGGGGGCAATCGCTCCCTTACTTTGATATTAAGAGGTACATCACCCTCGTACTACAATTATAATAAAGGTACAATGTAAAAATAGTATTTTGATTTTCTAAATAAAACGCAAAACTATCTATCTAAATTAAGTTTTTTATTTGCACTGTACCATTATCTAAAAGTACTATTATCTAAAAGATAGAATAAGGAATGAATACGTGAGAGGTAGTGTTGGTGTAGCGCCAATTGTGGACAAGATGAGAGAAAATAGGTTGAGATTGTTTGGGCATGTGATGAGGTGAGAGGAAACGAATGCAGTAAGAGTGGTTATGAAGATGGGCGTTGAAGGGAAAAGAGGAAGAGGAAGACCAAAAAAGAGATGGTTGGTGACTTTGGAGAATGACATGAGGGCTGTCGGTGTGTGCAGAGGAGATGTGATTGACCGAGTAAAGTGGAGGTCTAGGACAAGGGTGGCCGACCCCAAATAGTTGGGAGGAAGGCGAGGCAAAAGAAAAAGAAGAAGAAGACTATTATCTAAAAGTCGGCGATAAACACGTTTTATAAACGAACAATACATTTGACATGGTGTTCTTGTGTTTTGTTAGTGATTGGATACTAGTTTTAAGATGCATTGTTATAACTTTTATATTCAGTCATTATTCAATAGGGACACTGAGTCTCCTGCAGGTGGATAGACAGTAGGCGATAGTTGAATGGGTGGGTGGGTATCATAAAATATACTTGTCACTGAAAATATCTGAGTTCGCCACGGCATTGCTTATCACTAATACTGATAGCCAAAAAATTTGATTAATTTTAAGAATATGCTATAAAATATGAACAAAATGATTAACTATTACGCTTAACTACTAATTTACATGAAATTTTATATATTTTTTTTTTTTTTTCATATAATGTCCAGGCATAATGTACGATGATTACCGATATTTATAGTATAACATATTATATACTTAGATATTTAGAGATATGCCATCAAAGAGAATATTTTGTCTGAGTATGCATTACTAAGAACTAATTTACATATCCGATCGCTGCGTCTCAGGTTGAATAAATTACAAATTATTCACTGATATCGATAGGTCAAAAGCAAATTGTACAAAGAAACAGTATATCAACTATGTGACAGGGAAATAACCAGAAAAACCATGTTATTTTTTTTGTAAAAAAAACGAAACAAGTGCAACTTTTCCTAACTGTATAGCAACGATAGAAATATTAAACTCTTAATTGTTACATGTTAGTGAACTATTTTTCCGTTAATATTTTTACTTTCTGATTGAAAGAATAGTAATTTACTTAATTTACTCTTGACATCTAGACCCTTGACATAACTATAACGGTTGATATTTTAGTAAACTTTTATTTAAAATCCAAGAAATAAATGATATTATTTAAGAACCGCTTTTAGAAAAAAATGTAATAAAATTGATGCATTGGTAATAAATTAAAAATGTCGAACGTTTTCAATCTGTATTGCAGAATAGGCATAATATTTTCCATGAAGTTTTCAACAAAACGTTAATAAACAAATTCCAACTATTATACTTAAGCGTATAAAGAAACATTAAATTAAACTTTATTTATCAGGTTATCTGTATCTGAATATTTATGCAGTAAATAACTGTTGATTAAAAATCATTTGGCCTTTTGTTCAGATGTATGTAGCGGTCTATATGTGATAACTACAAACACAGGTGATTCGGAATGTAACATTTGCACCCAAAACATATGACCTAATAATGATATTAGCTTAAGAAAAACTCCAGTTGATTTTCCGAAACCATATATAAATAGTAGAACAGACAATGAACAGTAACAGTATCGACCACTCGTTGTTTTTGGTTTGTGTAAGGTTTTTTCTAACAACAGCATTTGGGTCAAACAAAACATGACTAAAATGAAACATAAAATAACAAAAACCAAAGAAAACGAACTGACATGTTACAGAACACCGGGCACTTCAAATAAACAATAGTGGTTGTTATGATGAAACAATCAATTAGATGATACAGTATCTTAAAAAATAACTTTACGAAAGCTCTAAGCGTAAAAAAATATAAACTAAAAATAAACATATTCTCTCGAAAAATAAACGACAAAAACATTACTCTATCCACACAAAAAAAATTAAAAACAATATCTAGTTTTTCGTCAGTTAATTTGAGGAAAGAATATTCTGTAATAATCGTCCTTTAGAACTATTTAAATAAACAATGTTTATTATGCACCATAAATTTTAATGACTTATATATTATAGCTTATTAAAACATAATCTTTTAAAATAAAATTGAACTTTGATATAGTTTTGTTTAAATTATTAACAAATGTCGAACACATAACTCAATAAAACGTTGCTCAATAACCCATTCTTTGAGTTCTAGAATAAATTATAACCTTTTTAAATTTCCCACATATTTCTACTGCACAAGTGACTAATAAGTAATAAAAAATAAAATATTTTGCAAATTTTTATTGAACAAATAAACTTTACTAGCTTTAGTGCTGTTTTATTACATAAAAGAATGTTTATTTGAAAAAATAAAAAATATCAAATCTTTTCCTTTATCAGTTGGCCCAAAACTTAAAACACTTAATCAATAATATCAGATTAATTCTCAAATGTTCCAAGGAAAAATGTATAAAAAATTATTGAGATAATCTTTAAAAGAATGTTTAAAGGTTTGATGATGCTGTAATAAAAGAACACTCCTTATTCGTCTAACTCGATAATATCGAAACTAATATCAATTTATGTTCAATAATGAAATGCTAAATAAAATCGATAAACAATCACTTGTTTAAAAAATGTTTTGTTTCTTTTGATTTTTGTGACATTGCAACAAATTGATGAAAATTTCACATTTTTTTCGAAAATTTAAAACCACTATTCATATAAAATACTATTTTTATTCGATTTAAAAACTAATAAAAACATTTTATAACAATTTTTAGTAATACTTATATAAAAAAAAAAACCACATCATTTTAAAACCAATATCCTCCATTCATAATGTAAAACAAAAAATATTTTACGAATTCGTATAAAAAATTAAAAAACATATGTTTTTAACGTCCTGGAATAAATCTTTTTATTAAGTGTAATTATATTACAAAATTAACTTTATAACAATGTGATAATTTAGAGAATTTCAGTATTAAAAAAAACCGGATGGGCCTCGCTCTGCTGTACAGTTAGGGGTGGAGTGCACCTCGCTTATAGGATAGGTCATTATTATAATGGATTTGTTAAATTTGAATGCAATGATAGATATCATTGTATACGAATAACGATTCTGAACGGAGTTCATATGTTAGTCTAGAATATAATACAATGTTATTTATAAATATTATATAAGTATATTTTATTTTTAAACGAAAAATTTAGAAAAACCGAAAATTTAAATTGTCTATAAATAAGTCAAAATATGTCAAAATACTTTGAAATTTTAACCATGTATAGAAAACGTCAATATAAAGATTTAATGATAATTTCAAGTTGTTGCGGTTTTTCGTTTTTGAGTTAGGGCATTTTAAAAAAACCGATATCATTTGTCAGTCTAGAACATTCTACATTATATTATATTTTACATGTAATTTTATGTCAATATTCGATGTTCAAACGCTTATAAAAAAAAATTGTGCCTATGGATTTTAATAATTTTTGAATGACATTAAGAACTACTTCTGTGGAATCTTCTATTAAATTTTCAAGTATTTTGTACGAGCCAAATTTTTTTTATCACCGATTATAAAAAAAAAATGTAAAAAAATCGAATATTTTAAATGCCTATAAGTGGCTTAAAAATCAATATAATATTTTGAAAAAAATATGACATAAAGGAAATACCAATCTTAACAGCTGGTAGAAATTTCAAAAATCTGCGACTTATACTTTTTGAATTATAAAAAATATTTAAAATCGTTTGAGAATAAATCGCTATTTTATGCAATTTCGTAAATATTTAAATTTCAAACAGTCATAAAATTTTTTCCTCTAATTCCGGTAGAAATTTTTTTAAAGATTTTTGAAGAGTAGCTTATACATAACCTCGTGTTAAAATTTTGAACCTTAAGTATGAACAGAAACAATTTTATGAATTTTTATCTACAACATAACTTGCAAATTATCGTGATTTTTACATATTTCGTATAAATTGGAACTTTGAGCACTTATAAAAAAAAGTTGTGACTTACGATTTTAGATTTTTTTTTATCAGTTAAGGAACAACTTATAAGAAACCTTGTATTAAATTTTCAAGATTTTCTGGGCAGCGAAAAAAATTTTATCGTTATTTAAAAATAAAATACTTAAAAAAATTGAAAATTTCAATTGTCTATAAATAGCTTCATAAAAGTCAAAATACTTTGAAAATTTAATGGTGTATAGAGAACGCTAATATAAACATTTGGTGAAAATTTCAAGTATTTACATCGATTAGTTTTTGAATTATAGCAAAATAAAAAATTTGATTATGTCAAAAACTGGTTTTGCGTAAAAACTCCCGTTTTTCCCAAATTTTTTTATGGTTTTTCCCGTCGCATTTAAAAAATATTGGAAATTTTTAACTTTTGACCCCCCAAAGTACCAAATAGATTCACTTTCCTTTCAGAAAAGTTGCTACATAAGGCAATCGAAGCATTTTTACTGCCCCAAAACGTGTCGACAGACACAAAAAAAAAAAAAATAAAAAAAAAACACACATCATTGTAAAATCAATACATTCTTCACTCCGTTCAGAATCTAAAAGTAAAATAGTGGAATATAATTGTGCATTATAATATATACGGGTAGTGTAACCTTCATTATATTAGATTTATTAGATTTATAATTTTGTACAACACTCAATAATAATTATTAACTTTATAGGTACATTTTATCTCATTAAATTGTATATTCAAATACTTTCAAGAGTACATTTATAATCGTTTAAAACTCAAATGAAATGAAACTTGATAACTATAAATTAAAATAAAATTGATTTAAATTAATTACTTCTAATTGAGTACATTAATTATCATAAAAAATATTTTAAAAGATTTTATACCCGTAGATATTAATGTAAAAATGAATATTACTTATATTTGTGGGTTAAATTTTTTCATTAGTGTATTTAGACCAAGCAAATGATTTACAAAACAGTTAAATATTCAAATATAAAACACAAATAAGTGAGTGAACAACATTTCAATTAAATAATAACAATTGTTTTCTAAATATATTTATACCATTGTAAATAGTATCAAATACACCCTTGATAATTTACGAGAAAAGAATATTTAAATAAAAACGGTTATTCAAAGAAACACGATTGAAACGCCCTATTGTAAGAAGGTTACGAACAAGAGTATTGGAAAATGGTCAAAAAATACAAATAAACGATGTTTAAGTAGATTTGGTTCAAATATAAAGGGGACTAGATAAACAAACGACTAGAAGACGAAAAACCGAATAATGCAATGAAAATGCGACAAAGTCCAATATCCTAAAGTTAACGTAGATTTCCTATTGGTTTTCTTTTTCTCTTGAGACTGTTAGCTAATTGGATCAACATATTCTAGTAATTTTGAGTGTAATTTGTTAATATCTATAAAAATAAATATTTAGATACATGAATGATATAGGATCATTTTCATTATTTAAAACCAAAAATAAAATTTATATACAATTGAAAATGATTACATCAATTAGAATTTCTCCCGCTATTTGATAATATATTTTTGTAAAATAATATTAATTTATCTTTGATTCGAATAAAATTATAATTATATTAACAACAGTCCTCATATTATTCCCAATCATATCTAACCATCTCTATTTTGGTCTTCCTCTTCATCTTTTCTTTTCAACATTTATTTTCATAACCACTCTTACTGCTTTTATTTCCTCTTGCCTCATTGAATGCCCAAACCATTTATATTTTTCTCATTTTGTCCACTGTCAACGCTACATCAATACAATCTCTTAAATATTAAATCCTTATTTTATCATCTCTTGTCACTTTACCTTTCAGCTCCATTAGAATTTTCTTATCACATAAAATTCCCAATGTTTCTTTTCATTTCGTCCTACCGTGCTTAATTCTATGTTATACATCCATGCCAATTCTTTCATCTTTTTGTAAAAATTATCTAAAATATTCAAAGTTCTCGACTTCACCTATCACAGCTTATTGTCATTAATCTCTTCATATCCTCTACAACTTGGTATATTCCTCCAAAGTTATACTCTATAAACTCTGTTTTATTTCTACTAATTCTCAACCCCTTACCTTCAAGAGATAACTTCCATTCATCCCGCCTATTATTAACTTCTTCCAGATGTTCTCCTACCAAAACTGTATCATTATCATACACTGTGTTCCTTTAGAATAATTAAACATTAAAAGGATTTAAAAACATTTTTAATACAAAATTAACAATTTGTATTATCTTTGATTGATTAATAATATATAAAATAAATATTGAATATCTGAAATTAAAATACCATTTACAGCGCAGTAGGAAACTAAAAGTTTTGCAAAACTACAAAATCATAATGATATATAGTCAATAAATATTTATTTATAAATTAAAATTTGTTGACCTTTTTAACCATCCCAACACGAAATTACGCATTCCTTGATAATGATGTCCCTATATCATTGACATAACCTGTTTTGATTGAACTTAAACACATAACTGGTGAAACAACTACCATACTGATGGTCCGGCTGGTATCACACACTACATCACCTTGGTTTACTCCACCTTTAACTGCTTAAGTTTTGTTAATACTCCTCATACTCCTTGACAAAACCATTACATCGGCTGTTAAACTGGCACATCCACATTTAGTCGCCTCTTAAGACTGGCTGAAAAACCGTGGAAATATTCTAATTCCCCTTTACAGGATAATAAAGATTCAAATTTAAGTTTGAAAAATAATTTTCTTTAACTTGAAAGAATTTGAAGTAAATTTATATTTATGAAAAATTATATAGTTTATATTAAAACGTAAAAGACCCATCGATAATTTTAAATAAAGTATAGAAAGTAAAATCGGAAAATCCATAATGAAATCTTGTTAGTTAATATTTCTACCGATTCAAATAACAAACTTATTTTAAGACTAAAATTTATTTTTATAATACCTCGTAATGATACTTCCGAATATCCATAAAAGAAATATGTAATTATATAATTTCGTAAAAATTGCAAATTTGAAAACTGCATTGTTTACAAGTGCAATAAACACTTGTAAACTTTAATGTAAAAAAGAACCGGATGAGCCTCGCTTTGCTGTTCAATTGGGGATGGAATGCACCTCGTTTATAGGATAGGTTATTATTACAATGGATTTGTTAAATTTGAATGCAATGATAGATATCATTGTAAACGAATAACGATTCTGAACGGAGTTAATATGTTTGTCTAGGATATAATACATTGTTATTTCTAAATATTGTAAAAAGTATATTTTATTTTGAAACGATAAATATATTTTTCAATTAGGATGGGTTGGCAGTTGCATACAGTGACATAGTTAAATTATTTAAAAATAATGCATGTAGTTATTATAATAATATCTAATACTAACATATAGTATATATAAAAAATGTTTAGATTATGTTTGGTTTTTGAAATACTGTTAACAACACAGATATATACAATGTATATGTATATGTATATACACCATAAGTGTATTGATAACACGGCTAAAGATATAGATATAGTTTCTATAGCCGTGATTTATAAAAAAAAAAATTGAAATATAATGCAATAGTATGCAATTTCGTAAAAATTTAAATTTCAAACAGTCATAAAATTTTAGATTTTGAACGGAGTGATGGAATCTATTGGTTTTACAATGATGTGTGTTTTTTTTAGTTTATTTTTTTTTTGTGTCTGACGACACCTTTTTTGGCAGTAAAAATTCTTCGATTTGCTTACACAGCAACTTTTCTGAAAGGAAAGTGAATGCAGATGGTACATTGACGAGTCAAAACTCCATTTTTATCAATACTTTTTAAAAAAATCGAAAAAAACGATAAAAAAATTACGAAAAAACAGGAAATTTTACACAAAATCGCGTTTTTACAAATTACATTTTTTTTAAATGCTCTAACTCAAAAACCGAAAATCGCAACAACTTGAAATATTCACCAAATCTTTGTATCGGCGTTCTCTACACATGATTAAGTTTTCAAAGTACTTTGACATATTTTGACTTATTTATAGACAATTTAAATATTCAATTTTCGTAAAATTTTTTTTTTAAACATCTATCAAATTTAATTGGCAGACCGAAAACTCTTGAAAATTTTATACAAGGTTTATAATAAGTTAAACTTATCGTAACTAAAAAATATCGGTGATTGATTTACATGTAATTTTATGTCAATATTCGCTGTTCAAACGCTTATAAAAAAAATTGTGCCTATGGATTTTAATAATTTTTGAATGACATTAAGAACTACTTCTGTAAAATCTTCTATTAAATTTTCAAGTATTTTGTACGAGCCAAATTTATCACTGATTATAAAAAAAAAAAGAACCGGATGGGCCTCGCTCTGCTGTACACTTGGGGGTGAAGTGCGACTCTTCATAGGATAGGTCATTATAATGGATTTGTTAAATTTGAATTCAATGATAGGTATCATTGTATACGAAAAACGATTCTGAACGGAGATGATATGTTTGTCAAGAATATAATACAATGTTATTTATAAATATTGTAATAAGTATATTTTATTTTGAAACGAAAAATTTAGAAAAATCGAAAACTTAAATTGTCTATAAATTAGTCAAAATATGTAAAAATACATTGAAAACTTAACCATGTATAGAGAACGTCAATATAAAGATTTGGTGAATATTTCAAGTTGTTGTGGTTTTTGGTTTTTGAGTTAGAGCATTTTAAAAAAACCGATATCATTTGTCAGTCTAGAATATTATACATTATATTATATTTTACATGTAATTTTATGTCAATATTCGCTGTTCAATCGCTTATAAAAAAAAATTGTGCTTATGCATTTTAATATTTTTTTAATAACATTAAGAACTACTTCTATGGAATCTTCTATTAAATTTTTAAGTATTTTGTAGGAGCCAAATTTAATTTTTTAGGGTTTCTCCCGCCGCATTTAAAAAATATTAAAAATTTAATAAGTGGCTTAAAAATCAGTATAATATTTTGAAAAAAATATGACATAAAGGAAATACCAATCTTAACAGCTGGTGGAAATTTCAAAAATCTGCGACTTATACTTTTTGAATAATAACAAATATTAAAAATCGTTTGAGAATAAATCGCTATTTTATGCAATTTCGTAAATATTTAAATTTCAAACAGTCATAAAATTTTTTCCTCTAAGTACAGTATAAATTTTTTTAAAGATGTTTAAAGAGTAGCTTATAGATAACCTAGTGTTAAAATTTTGAACCTTAAGTATGAACAGAAATAATTCTATGAATTTTTATCTACAAAATAACTTGCAAATTATCGTGACTTTTACACATTTTATACAAATTTGAGCCTTAAGGGTTTATAAAAAAAATTTGAGTAAACCGACCACCGACATTTTTTAATTACGATAAGTTTAACTTATTATTAACCTTGTATTAAATTTTCAAGAGTTTTCGGTCTGCCAATTAAATTTTATAGATGTTTTTTTTTTTTTTAGAATAAGATTCTATCATTTCAGGCATAATCCTAGGCAATCATACATCTTAATAACATCATTTACTGTAACATTCACAGATGGCTTTCAATTTTTTTCAATATCTGTGCTAAAATTACTAAAGTTTTGAATTAAAAAGTACAATTTCACATTATCGGTTTTCCATGCCGAAGATATGTATTAAAATGTACAACACGTGCTATATTATTATACGTTTAATTATTACTATACCCGTTTATTTACCATAGAACACAACATAAAAGTATATCTAGTTGTACGTATTAGGATCAGAAAAATTCTCTTTGTGTGTTCTCTAGGTACAATACCTTGTGCATTTCGTGCGGGAAGAGATTCCGTAGAAAGAAATATGATAAAACATTAATAGAACGTTAGTGGCGTTTCATATCTCAGTATTGTGCAATGAGCAATTGTATAGGTGTTAGCATGACGCGGGCGCGAGTAGATGCCAAACATTTACCTCTGCAAAAAATACGTAACAGATTATTCGACACCATTTGTGCATTGAACGAGATGTCGTAGAGGCCAAAAAGTTTTATTTTAATAAATACTTGTAATCTAACGTTTCCTCCACTGCTACTCCTATTCTTTGCTCAACCATACTCTCCTATTACTCTTATCAAAAAAAAAACCTTTTACCTCACCAAACCACCATCAAGTGGTGAATATCGAGTATTTGTTGGCACACTCATATACACACACATGCACACAATATATATGCATGTTTGACGTTCGACATAACGGCATGCAAAGTGCTCCTAGAGTTATTCGGAAAACAATTACCCCTTCGCTACGAACCAACTAGTTCCATTTTGAAAACGTTTCGATGCAATGTTCCGACCAATACCATATGATATTGATCCGCTGCCGTTTGATTAAAATCTGATTTACGAAGATAAAAAAAAAAAAAAAAGCATCAACGAAAACGATTTTCAATGTAATTTGATGAATATCACAATATAAATCAGTGTACATGGTACGTTTTCCTTTATAGTCGCTTTGGACAATTTTTGCAGGTCTACATATGGATGCGATTTCAACGCGTTCCGTTTAATCGTGCTCGTTTAAAATAATTATTATTCAATTAGAAAAAAAACTATCAAATTGTATTCTGTGAAAAAATCACCAGATTTTAAACAAAAACTGAATGATGTTATCGTAAAATATTATATGAATAAATCATATTTTGGTCATTATCAAAGTGCCGGACTTTGAAAAATATTATAGAATTACAACATAAACAGTGTATTACACACACACATGGTATAAAAAGGGCTATTCACTTAAGTACTTATACTTAACGTTGTTCAACTCTGGAGTCAAGCAAGAATTACATGTCATGTACACACTGCTCTGAGTACATATTTACGCTACACGATATATATAGCATGTATTGTGATATGCATTAGAACACGCGGACATAAGAGCACGTCTGTTCGATATAATTATCGAGCGATAACAGTGTATTACTCGCAGTTGAAACAATCGATTCGTTGGCAGAGTGACTAAATTAATAGTGCCGAAACAGTTATTTCATTTAAATAATCTGAGTCAAGTTCGAAAGTATAAACCATATAAATATAGGTAGTTTTGCTGTTTATTTAAAACTGCAAGCACTTTCGTTCCTTTCTCATTTACAGTATTGTGTTAATTTGTATTAAATAATGTTTATTACTAGTTAATATATAAATAACTTAAAATTATTACTTTGAAAACTTGCGGGAAAGTCTGCACCGGTTTAGCAAATCGAGCAAAGAAAAGTGCCTCACCCATTAAAAAAATAAATGTGAAAAATTAAAAAAGTCAAGATTTAGCTTAAAATTAAACAACGCTGGACGAGGTGTGCAAAAAATGTTAATAAACTTTAATAACCTAGGCATGATAATTCCATATGTATACAAATATATGTATATGTATATATTTATTTTTTCACCTCGTATTTTTGTCAGTTTTTCATTTTAAACTACCCGCGACAAAAACGGTTTCATATCGCTTCACCGCGACCCTTACACCCCTCTTGTTTAAACGGTTTTTAAAAAGGTGCATACTTTTCACGTTTAGGAATGCGGTAAATTTAAAATACGAACCTGCTGGAAAAAAACCATAAGGTACTATCTAACTCATGTATCCGTTAACTAATTTCAACGACACTTTTATTGTATGTTAATTTTTAACCCATCTACTTGTATGGTATTTTTGTCACAAGCACGAGCGTTTTACAGACATTTTTATTCGCAAACCCATACACGTACAACACTTCGTCAAACGTACGAGAAATATTTTATTAAGTAGCTTATGCGTTTGCAACACTTATTGTATGACAATGTATTGACAAAATATTAATATAAACTTTGATATTTTAGTTTCATTCGAAATAAACATTATCGGATATTGAAAGAGAGAAAAATGGGTGAAACCATAGGCTAATTGGTGAATCTATGGCTCATTATTGTAATGAAGTTTCAAATTGAAAGCCTAAATTTGAAACTTTTTACAGAAAAGTCGAACGATAACTATTGATGATGGTTTATTTCGATGTATAAACAAATTGAAATAATAGTTGTATTTTTACTTAGTGTAAATTATAAACATTTATACATAAATATTTTTTATGTAATATTACATATTATGCTTCTAATTTGTCACTTGGATATATGATGTTTGCGCGTCCAAATTGAATGTACTTTTATATTTCTGCACAACCATGTGAAATGTATTTTTAAAGCTATTTTAACCTTTGGACATCAATAAACCAATCACGTATATCTAGACGACAGAATTCAATACACAATCCTCGAGAGACATTACTGTTATTCATTGTTGTATGTCAATTCAATATAGACCACACTCCGATACGGTTTATTGTTTCATTGTATACGCAGCCTCTACGGTTTTATTATGTTTGGTGCACGTGTTCGTATCAACGGCGTGCGCTGTGTTGTTAATCAGATGCAGCTTAACAATGTAGTAAACATAGTTTTGTCGAGCAAGTCATCATTTTCATCTAATAATAAGATACTATTTTCCTCCACTGTCCATTTTCCACAAAAATATTTATTTTTCTGACCTAAAATTATTTCAATTTTTCTCTAAATATTAAAATATGTAGCTGACACCAGTACTGTATTGCTGTGTAATATATTTCAAAATGAAAGTCACAATCGATAAAATCGTATCGTAACTGGTTTGATTAAGCCTAATTAAGATACGTACAAATATTGTGTACACATTATATTATCACCGATCATTATAATATTTTTTTTTTAATTATATGGAGAATATAATTGCAAAACGAAAAAATTTCTTATGCAATACAAAAAATTAAAATAATTATTAATTTGTTTAAAATTTCTTTTTATTTCAACAAGTTTTCATTCGTAGCAGAATTTTATATAATTGTAAAAAAAATATTGGTATCTAAATGTTATTTTCGATGTATAAATACATTTTTTTCATGTATTTAGTTTATTTTAAACATAAATACTACCTATTTTTATTCATAATTCCTTATTAGAAGAAAATGGACAATGGAAGAAAACGGTATCTCATTTTTGGAGGAAAGTGGCTACAGTCCTTTAGCTACTAATTAGAATATTCCGAAAACTTTATGGAAGCATTTTACATGTTATGCTTGTGTGATCAAAGATAATATCATAAAGTTCAACAAGTATTTATTTTATAATCGTAATGATATTTTACGAAACATAATAATATTATTTTATAGAAATTATTTGGTAAAATTTTTTTTTTCTTCTTATAATTATTAACTTTAACCCAAATTGTTTAAGGTTTTCTCCAACAACTATTTGATATAAATCTTTTTGATTGTTACGGGCCCTTAATGCTCCAACGAACCGTAATCTAACGGTCCGTCAACACTCGTGGGGAAACTTTCATGTACGCAACTCATGCATGGTACGTACTTACAAACAATTATTACATAATCTAACAATAAACTATTTTAATCAAAATAAATCCAAAATTAAAACATAACTTTAAACACTTACAGTACAAACAAAACAAAAATTAAATATCAGTAAGTTGAAATGTTATAATTTTATTTTTTTATAACGATGTTGAACGCGTATTTAGGTACCAATAAAAATTATTTAAAAAAAAATCAACTGTCATTATTTTCTTTTCTTATTAAAAATATAACTTTTATTAAACATAATTAGTAAGCTCAAAAATGTTTAATAACAAACCTAATACATAGCTTAAAAAGGTAAATTACATAGATATCCCATGGAAAAGTATATACATTTTTATTTTTTTCAAAACTATATTCAGTTATTATTCTAATCAATAGGTGATTGTTTTTTCTATTTACATTTTTTACATTTTTAATAGACTTTAATTGTTCTACAACACTAAATCTATGCAGGTAACCTGGCCATCCCATTACCCTGGTAATTATGGTAATGAAATGTGAACATTTAAAAAATATTTATAACTCACAAGAATGTTGTGATTGTTTGCGACCTATCGTTAATCTGACTATGTTTAACAGTTTCAATAATCCCATCAATTTATGATATTTTTTTAAAAATATACTATCAGTATACTCTGTTTTTTTTTTATTCACAAAATGCACACCTCAAATATCACTATTTCCCACTCTCTTTGTAGTATATTGCTAAAATATCCGTTCCAATGGTTTTTATACTTACTCAATTCGATTTTGACTTTTCAGCTTCATTGTCCAAAAAAATCAAATCGCCCGGGTGAAGTATAATAGATTTTTTTAAAATAAAAAATCTGAAGTTGCCTTATTTTTAGTGGTTTTTCACGTTTGCAGTACACATATTGTTCTGGCATTTGTCTATAATTTTGAAACCCTTTTGCAACGGATGACCCATTTAAAATACAAAAAAACGCACATTTAACTAAATTATATATAAGTATAAAGCGATAAGATAAAATGTGTTTGTTTACGCATCGAATCGACGAAAAAAAAAAATTAATTTTATGATAGAAATACTCCATATAGTAAGATTGGTGTAACATAATTTAAATACATATATAGGACCTATATATTCAAACAATAAAAAAAAATCCATTAAATATGATTTAAAATTAAAGTGTTTCGATTTCTTTCGATTTTACAATAAAACCTTGATTTTGGATTTCGAATTCCGAAAATTTGAATTTTCAAACTTTGGCAAATCCGGATTTTTCCCATCACTAACTACCGTACTAAATATTATATAACAACATTATTATATTATTATATTATTTTGAGTTTGCTATTAATATTTACTATTAAAAATATAATAAGATAGTATGTATGACAGTGTAATATTAAAATATATCGTTTATGGTTTAGAATAAGCCACGGTGTTATTGCCACAATAACGAGATAAAAAAAAATTAAGTGTTTACAAATGCCGTTCATAGTAATATAATTTTCCTACTGAATTTTTCAACCCTTATGCTCATTCGAACACGACTGTCAAAGTGACACAGATGATAAGTGTCAGGAGACTTACATTACGCAATAGACGTGTTCGCGTAAAATTGTAAACAGAAGGACCGCCGTACAGCAAAATGATAAAATGTTCGACATTCTGACACAGCCGACGCGATTCGCAACGATTGTTGATCTTAAGAATTTTCATCCTGCCCGTCCTCATGAAACTTCACGTCTCATGTAAATTAATACTACATTATTTTGCAAATCGCAAGCGTTTTGATTTTCCCGATGCAAATCACCGCACAGCCACAGACTTCGTGGTCGATATTATTTTAATGGTTCATCGATTTACGATATATGTTATAATATAATATATTATCTGTATACTGAGCTCGGTTGAAATAATTGCAAGCATCTCAAAGTTTCACTGGACACACATATTTACATATTTAAATAAATATATATTTATCATGAATATGAATTCCGAAGAACTTACGCTCAGTATTATTTTACAGATCGTAGTAGGTCTACCGAATTTGTTCGAAATTGCAAGAAACGTTTCACAGCGTTTTGATGGAACATACCAACACACATTGATTTAAATACAATCGATTTAACAAATTGGCGGTTCTTTCAAAAAATATTCAATGTTTGTTTGGAACAAAATGTACGCGAATTATAATGTAAATTATGTATAACAATAAGTACATAATATAATTAGGTATATAATAATAATAATAATAATAATATATTTAAAATTATAAATAGTATTATCAATAGTATATATTATATATCGATTTCAATGGATACGGCAACTTCAGAAATTTAACTCTTGGAATTATTGGAAGATGAAGAACTAAAGCAGTTCAAATACAGTTGTCATTCTTTGTTGGAATTTTGGAAACATGTGCCTGTTATTAAATATCCAAAAATTACTCTTTGCGCTCAAAAGTTAATATCGATTTTTGGAACAACATATTCTTGCGAGTCTTTATACTCAACCATGAAAATGATTAAATCTAAACATCGATCAACATTAACGGATGATCATTTAACTGAATTATTAAGGACTGCGTTAATAACATATAGTCCTGATTTTAAAAAGCTTACAAGCAAAATAAACACGCAACAAATAAGAAAATAGTCAATTAAGAAAAATGATATCAAGAATACTTTATTTTTACAAATTTTTTTTCTATACACTGTAATTTAATAATTTAATTTAATTTAATAAAATATTATACTTTTTCAAATACATAAATTCATATTAAAAATTTTTTTTTTTTAAATATTACGATAAGATGCGAGCCGTGGTTTGGCCACCCTTGGTATATAAGTATAGGTCTGTTGTGATATTTTATAAGTGAATCTTATATATTTTTTTATTAATTTTTGTCAAAATAATATTTTAATAATTGTAATTATTTAATGAATTGAAAATTTAATATGATACATATTCGATGTGATGAAAATCTGAACTTTACGACGAACAATGACGAAAGCCACTTGTTTTCAAAACATATTTGTTTCCATATTTTATAAAGCACTTACTTCTTAAGTATAATTATTGTTAAATTATTATAAAATAAAAATATAAAATTGATTCATCAAAAAGAAATTATTTTCATTAAATAGAACAACGAAAATGCTAGGGTTCTCCATAAGAAATCGTTACGTAGAAAGATTCGTAGACTAGAGGTTAGATCGTATATACATGTAGATTTTTACAAGTAAACCTCAGTCCATCTCGTCCTCCCTTGTCAGCACTCCCGCCTCTCAGGATTCTAGGGGAAAATTGCCCGGTTGTAATTTTTTTCCAAGTCGTAGGTCATATGCATGCACCGAATTTGAATGAAATTACTTCGGGTGTTTCACATTCATACTAAAACGTACAAACACACATTCATTTATGTACATAATACATATGGATTACTCGTACGCGCGCGGGCGGCAATGAATAGCTGTTCAACGCTTTTACTTGCATTCATTACGTTGTATTACGTATGTATAATGTTTGGAAAAGCCGTCGTTAAATCGGATCATATATTGCGTACGAAGGAATATGATATAATGATCGGAAAATGTTTGGCCGTTGAGCGAACATAAAATACAAGCAATACGTTGAATAAAAAACATTCTATAGAACCACTATTTGACGAAGTATTACATATTAATGCAATTAATAATTAAATGTAGAGCTTCTAACTTCTCTACGAAAATTAGAAAAATGCCCTCAAATGTAAGACCCTAAGTTTGACTTTGACTGTGACAACTCAATTCCAGAATGTTATACCCGATCCATTATTTCAATAAATTTCAACCCTTGACTCCATTTGTTGTGAGCAAATTCTCGACATCTTGACTCGCACATTCGACTCTACTTTGATTTTGACTATGCCTTTGTATGAACATTTTCAAGCAATGTTACTATTTAAAAAATTACACGTCTGTTATCGGACTGTATAGTCGATAAAGCTTCTATCAATATAAATATATCTATGCGTTGAATGTTTCTTCCTTATCTCATTTATATAGTTAAATCATTATATCATTTTTGATCAGATATTCTTGAATTACTGATATTAATTCATATTTTCTACGTGGGTGTGACTATAAATTGATTAGGCCAGTCTAACATCAAGAATTAAATTTCGGTAAAATAATGGGCTTTATTACTACTTCTTCTTCATCCATTTTTGTTTCTATTAACATGGTTTACATAAATGTAAATACACTTCTACATGACACAGAGTAATAGTTGTTATACTTTTTTTCGAAGATTCATCCTATCGGGGATCCATGACCAATTGAACTATGTGCAGTTCTTAGAATTTCGTATAGTTCATCATTATATAGTAATTTGCCATCCTTAAATATCGGAAAAACGATTTTTTAATTTGCTGTGCAACTAAAATATTGTATCTAAAAAAAAAAAAAAACGCGATAAATAATTTTAATAATTCCTATTATTAAATAGAATAATGCATATTATAACAGATTTTCGAGGTATTATGCAACATTTAATTTAAATTTAATATTAGGTAAATCATACAATTAAGTAGCCAATTAATTTACTTTTTAGGCTTGGATATTGGTCTTAAATTATGAATTATGAGTAAGAATCCACATGATTATTAATAAATTTTAGATACGAGTACTCAAACTTTGTGTCACGTGTTGGTTAATCTTCTTCTTCTTCTTCTTCTTCTACTTCGCCTTCCTCCCAACTATTTGGGGTCGGCCACCCTTGTCCTACACCTCCACTTTACTCGGTCAATCACATCTCCTCTGCACACACCGACAGCCCTCATGTCATTCTCCAAAGTCTCCAACCATCTCTTTTTTGGTCTTCCTCTTCCTCTTTTCCCTTCAACGTCCATCTTCATAACCACTCTTACTGCATTCGTTTCCTCTCGCCTCATCACATGCCCAAACCATCTCAGCCTATTTTCTCTCATCTTGTCCACAATTGGCGCTACACCAACACTACCTCTCACGTATTCATTCCTTATTCTATCTTCTCTTGTCACTCCACTCAACCATCTAAGCATTCTCATTTCCGCGACACTCATACTTTGTTCTATTCTCCTGTTAACCGCCCAACACTCTGAACCATACAGCATAGTTGGTCTCACTACACTTTTATAAAATTTACCTTTCAGCCTAATTGGAATTCTCTTATCGCATAACACGCCCGATGTTTCTCTCCATTTCATCCACCCACACTTAATCCTATGTTTTACACCCATGTCAAAGCTCCCGTCCTTTTGAACAAAAGATTCTAAATATTTAAAGCTCTCAACTTCACCTATCGAATCTATTGTCAGTTGTCTCCTCATTCCTCCAACTTCTTGGTCTCTTTGTCCAAAATCATACTCAATATACTCAGTTTTATTTCTACTAATTCTCAATCCCTTTTCTTCGAGGGCTAACCTCCACTCATTTACCCTATTATTGACAACTTCTAGGTTTTCTCCTATCCGAACTATATCATCCGCAAACATCATACACCATGGTATCTCACCCTGTATCTCCTTTGAAACCTCATCCATTACCACTGAGAACAGGTAGGGGCTTAGAGCTGACCCCTGGTGCACACCTACTCCTATACTGAAACCTTCTGATACTCCACACCGACTCTTGACACTAGTACTCGACCCTTCATACATATCCTGGATCAAATTAACATACATTTTTGGGACATTTTTCCTCATTAATGCCCACCTTAAAACTTCCCTTGGCACCCTGTCATACGCCTTTTCTAAATCTATAAACACCATGCATAGTTTTTTATTCTTTTCTCTGTACTTCTCTACTAATTGCCTAACACAAAATAATGGCTCCATTGTCGATTTTCCTGGCATAAAACCAAACTGGTTTCCTGATATCGAGGTCTCACTTCTTATCCTCTTCTCTATAATCTTTTCCCAGATCTTCATACTATGACTCATTGGTTAATACACGGTGAAAATCACAAATACATTTTTTTATTATAGGTTCACTATTTTATTTATTTTTATGCTTATTTTCTCAATTTATATCTGATTTAAAAATAAGGTACCAAAAATTAAATTAATTAAAATAATCATAATAAATATCTTTTAATTATTATGTGAATTTTTTTATTTATTTTTCCTAATGATCTATTATCAATGAGTTTCAGTTTTATATTTATTCATATTTGTACTTAAATGGAAAAATTGTATTTTTTCTTTTATTCAGCATTAAATTATTCTAATATAATTAAACATAAAATTTGTTTATATAACAATACACTCTACTATTAAAAAATATTATAAGTTTGCACTACATAAACAATAAAATAATAATATAGGCTCTATAATTGAACGAATACTTTCCAGCGATAGTAACCTCAATATTTTTAATAATAGCCAACCAACAAAAATCAGCCTAAGCACAGGCAACCTCTCAGCTATAGACCTTTCCTTTGCATCTTCAACTATAAATCCCTATATTGAATGGGATGTTGTCACTAAACTTTCAAGCAGTGACCACTTTCTTATTATTATGACTCTTAAATACACTAACTTGCTCAATCAAAATATCAGAAAATACAAATGGAAATTAAACAACACAAATTGGAATATGTACCAAACCAAAATTGACCAAAATATCGATTCGACTTCTTGGCCCAGCACAAATAATGTAGAAGTAGACACAGAAAAATTTACAAACCTCATTACAAACACTACTCTTGATATCTTTGACTTTTCCAATTACTCTGACAAAATACCTCCAATCCCGTGGTGGAATAAAGATATTAAACAAGCCATATGATTAAAAAAAACATCATACAATAGGTACAAAAAACCCTAAACCTCGACAACTATATAATATTAAAAAAAAAAAAACAAAGCGAGAGTCAGGTATCTTATAAAAAATGAAAATAAAAATCATGGATGAATTTCACGTCTAGTTTAACTAGCAAAGAGTTGCCAACTAAAATATGGTATAAAATTAAAACCCTTAAAGGTATCCCTTTCGCACAATTAAGAACTTTGATAATTTATCAGACTATTTACACTAATCCCAATGAGATTACAGATCAATTAGGACTAGTGCCTGTGATTTTACACGTGTAATTTAAATACATGTGTACTCGAAGCACGTGTAATTAATATACACGTGTATAAACACGTGTGATAATAAATACACGGGTAATTATAAAATAAATTCATTTTCGTTATAAATTTCAGTTTGAGTTAACGTACTTAGTATTTTCGCAATTATACTTGTATTTGAGTTCGTATAACTTAAATACACAGAATATTAAAAATAAAACTAAAAGTTACAAGAGGGTAGCAATTTTATCGAACGTATGTCTATACCGCAGATGATGCGAGTAAAGAAGAATAAGTACTGAGATACTTTTTTTAGATTACATTTCGATAAAGAATCTAATGTATACGTTGTACATATTTATTCATTTATTTATACATAATATACATTTATATATACTCCGTTTCAAAAGAAAACATACCGCTCTCATGCATAACCAAGGCCAATTTTATCCATTTTCGCCGAAACAGGATGTCGATTACGTGTGATGATTACCGATAAAAATTGTCCGATAAGCATACAGTGATTTCAATTGAATTGCTTATAATACATTTTTAAAAAAAAAAGATGTGTAATAAAAATAATTTTTTTTAAATACACATGTATGTTAATTACACGTGTTTCACGTGTAATCAAATACAATAATTAGGTAATAGAGACCTTTAATTAGGACAGCACTTTTATTCGAATAGCAGTAATTCTAGTTTAAATTCTGATTTTTTGAAATACAAAGAAAGTCAAGAAACAATTAATCTATCTACCCATACATCATCTTCCATCGAAGGTAATACTTTAAACGAATCCACCGCCATAGCAGAGCTGGATGCATACCTACAAGGAAAAAAAAGTAACAGTAGTAGTTCAGATAACATACCATTTAACTTCATCCAGAAACTTCCAGTTAAAAGTAAACTTCTACTCCTTAAACTATACAACAAAATTTGATTATGTGGAAAAATCCCCATACTATGGAAAAACGATATATAATCCATATTCCAGAAAAAATCAAGACAAACACAAACCTTCGGGATATAGACCTATATCCGTTATATGTAAGCTTAGCAAAACCCTAAAAAAAATAATCAACAACTGACTCAATTGATACACACAAACTTTTAAACTATTTTTCCCCAATCAACTTGGTTTCCGGAAATTCCACTCCACTACAGACTGTCATATTAAAAAAGATACAGAAGTACTAGAATATTTTGCTAACAAACAATACATGATTCTAGTCAGCCTTGACCTCCAAAAAGCATTTGGCACAATTTGGAGATATTGAGTATTAAATATACTAAAATGTCGGCACTTATATGGCCGAATGCTTCATTTCATCTCAATCTTCCTTAATGAGCGTTCTTTCCAAGTTAAAATGAATGACCATATCTCAAAAAAATTTGTTCTAGAAAACGGAGTACCACAAGAGTCTCCCTTAAGCATATTACTTTTTCAATACGCCATGAATAATATATGTGATACAATCACCCATCCAGTCAAATCTATCATATTTGCCGACGACACCAATATTTACATCAAAGGGAAAAATGTAAAATCAATTATCCACCTTCTTTAAGACTGCCTCAACAGCCTAAGTGGTGTCATCATGCAGGTTTTATTTTCTCTACTAAAAAAAACCATGCATTATATTCTCAAAAAAAAAAAAAAAAAAATTTCACCAAATGTTAAGATTAGCGTTCTCTATACACCGTTAAATTTTCAAAGTATTTTATTCAAAGACTTTTATTGAGCTATTTATAGACAATTGAAATTTTCAATTTTTTTAATATTTTTTTTTAAAAATAACTATAAAATTTTTTTGGCCGGCCAGAAAATCTTGAAAATTTAATACAAGGTTTCTTATAAGTTTTTCCTAAACTGATAAAAAAAAATCTAAAATCGTAAGCCCTTTTTTTTTATATAAGTGCTCAAAGTTCCAATTTATACGAAATGTGTAAAAATCACGATAATTTGCAAGTTATTTTGTAGATAAAAACTTATAAAATTTTTTCTGTACATACTTAAGGTTCAAAATTTTCACACTAGGTTATCTATAAGCTACTCTTCAAAAATCTTTAAAAAAATTTCTACCGGAATTAGAGGAAAAAATTTTATGACTGTTTGAAATTTAAATATTTACGAAATTGCATAAAATAGCGATTTATTCTCAAACGATTTTAAATATTTGTTATAATTCAAAAAGTATAAGTCGCAGATTTTTGAAATTTCTACCAGCTTTTAAGATTGGCATTTCCTTTATGACATATTTTTTTCAAAATATTATATTGAGTTTTAAGCCACTTATAGGCATTTAAAATATTCGATTTTTTTACATTTTATTTTTATAATCGGTGATAAAAAAAATTTGGCTCCAACAAAATACTTGAAAATTTAATAGAAGATTCCACAGAAGTAGTTCTTAATGTCATTCAAAAATTATTAAAATCCATAGTCACAATTTTTTTTTTTTAAGCGTTTGAACAGCGAATATTGACATAAAATTACATGTAAAATATAATGTATAATATTCTAGACTGACAAATGATATCGGTTTTTTATAATGCTCTAACTCAAAAACCGCAACAACTTGAAATTATCACCAAATCATTATATTGACGTTTTCTATACATGGTTAAGTTTTCAATGTATTTTGACATATTTTGACTTACTTATAGACAATTTAAATTTTCGATTTTTCTAAATTTTTCGTTTTAAAATAAAATATACTTATTACAATATTTATAAATAACATTGTATTATATTCTAGACAAACATATCATCTCCGTTCAGAATCGTTTTTCGTACACAATGATACCTATTCAAATTATAATATTCAAATTTAACAAATCCATTATAATGACCTATCCTATGAAGAGTCGCACTTCACCCCCAAGTATACAGCAGAGCAAGGACTATCCGGTTCTTTTTTTTAATGACAAAATTACGTCCGTGTGTTTTGTGCGATTGGTAATTGTTCAAATAATATGTATTGATCATTGTTGATATATTTAATAAATGCAAATTTCGCTAGGGTACATATATTTATTTATTAATGTAGTAATACATAATTTTATATCAATTTTCTACATTTTTTACATGAGGTTTGAAATTCTTTAAATTACCAAGTCATTATTTTAAATTTCCAGCTTATTTTATAGAATATTATATATATATATATATATATAATATTTGGTATTATATATATAATACCAAATACCGATTTGGTATAGCTTCGTATATCATAGTGAACACAACTTTCTGTATTAACAATTAAATAAATAAATAAAGACATACGTCTGGAGTGTAGTATACATAATTAAAAGAGTAACAGTACCACAGCAGGTGATAATTACATTACATAAAAACGTAATAGAATAAAAAGTGGTGAGAATAAAAATAATTTTTATCTCAAACGAATCACATTCACAATAATCATAGACCACCACCATTGGTTATAATATAAACACAATTCACAATTTATTTGAAATACTATTACGTTAATAATAATGTGTTGTTAACGTACATTTAAAATTATATATATATATATATATATATATAGTATATGATAATTAATATTATCTATGTTTTAAAAGTTTTTAAATAAATAACAAATTTAGCATATTAAGATAGAAGAGCATTCATAACATCGAAAAATATTAATTTATAATTTTCTTAAGTATTAGCACAACATTTAAAACTTAATAATTATACTCGGATAATCACAGACTACGCGTACCTGCAATTTTTGGGTAAATAAATTGTATAAAATGTATTTTGGAAAAAAATTCACCATTAAAAAATATATGTTACACGCAAAACGGAAATGCTTAGCCTGATGTATCATTATGTTTATAATGTATGACTTTCCTTTATTTTTTCATATTCAGTTGCGATTTTTTGACTTTGTATAAATGTGCCTAATAATACATTTTAAATTCGAAACCGGTCATACATTGAAAATATAATAATACTCCAGGTTGAGCATTTAATTATTTTTTTATTTCTATATTACTTTAAGAGTGTTGGTGATTTCCTAATTTTTATTTTATTTTTAACTATTTTGTTATTAACTAATAATAGTTTAAGTTCATGTGTCTACTATAATAACTTTACATTATAAGTCAGCGTTTAAAAAAACAGAGTAGTGAACAAATAATACATTTATATTATTAAACTGAGTATATAACATTTTTTACATGTTTAGTTTGACAAATAAATCCAGTATTTTTTTTACGTCATTCTTAGAAATATCTGATCAAATCCATTGATCTGAATTTAAAGTACTTGTTCAACGGTTATAAATACGTATACGTTTTGTGTACAATTCACCGTAAACGCTGTGATATGTTCACAGTATAGTTCTCCGTGGCTATTTTTTTAAAAAAATGAAAAAGGAAAATGCTGTGCTTCATATTGAAATATCTTTATATTTCATAAGAAAAAATTCAATACCAAAAAATTTCAAGATAAAAAAAATATATTCATACTAAAATTAATATTATTCTTATACATACATGGTTAGTCAATTTATTCATATATCCACGCTTAAATATACCAAATACAAATCGCTGTAAAGAAAATATTGTTGATTTTAATCGCCACCCGTTTATGACGTGTAATATTTCCTAACTCGTACGAGAGTCTGGTGTCTTGCAATAAATCGCCGCTTACAGTTTTTTCCCCTTTGTACCATGCACTGTGCTTTTGACAGGTGCTCACGGGGAAAGAAGGCCTTTGGGAGGAAAACACAATATATACTGTATACAATAATATTATACTTATATATTTTAATATTTTATACGCTTGCGTGTGTGCGCGTGTGTTTGTGGTGGAGTAAAGCGTCAGCTTTGTTCCTACTCTTTGCCATTTTAAAATACCTCTTTATTTTTTGATCAAATATCTAAAAACATTTCAAACTGAGTGAAATTTATTTTGTATTTATTATTATTTATATTATTGTTAATATAAAAATTTTATCTACTTACGTATAAAATAACGATCCGATCATCACCAAATATAAAGTAAAAATAGGAAATGAGTTCTTGTTGGTAGTTTTGGAAATATATTTTTGGAATTTCTTGACAATTTTCCAAACAAATACTTTTCCAGACTAATACGTTAACAAATAGTCAATTTACGAATTTTAAATAGTTATTATAACAATTGCAAAAATTGATTAAAAAAAAAAAAAAATTTATAAAAATTAAAATAATCAGCTACATTTTTGATGTCAAAAATTCATACAATTTTTAATTTTTAAACTGTAGTCTTAAAAATTAAATAATAGATTTTTCATTTGTTCCGAAGAAAAAAAAAAAATAGAAAGTCACAAAAATAATTTATTATCACAATAAAATGAAATTTTGAAACAGTCGGATATTTCAACAAATTTCTATTAAACAATAGTAATTTTTGGTCAAAGATATTTGATAGTTTTAAATTATTTCAATGTAGTCAGTGCAGTTTATAAGTACTTATCACTACTAAAAGTACTACCTTGTTAAAAAATTTGGTCCTTCGACTTTATCATAAAATTATTAACCGACCTCTTTCACTCAGAACCATTTTCTCTAGAGCAATTATACAATGATTTTAAATAAAAAATACTAATATTATATAAATAAATATTATATTAATATATTATAGATAATAACAAGAATTATAAAAAGAACCGGATGGGCCTTGCTCTGCTGTACAGTTAGGGGTGGAGTGCACCTCGCTTATACGATTGGTCATTATTACAATGGATTTGTTAAATTTGAATGCAATGATAGATATCATTGTATACGAATAACGATTCTGAATGGAGTTCATATGTTTGTCTAGGATATAATACATTGTTATTTATAAAAATTGTAAAAAGTATATTTTATTTTGAAACGATAAATATATTTTTCAATTAGGATGGGTTGGCAGTTGCATACAGCGATATAGTTTGTGAGTCTATAACATTCTACATTATATTATATTTTACATGCAATTTTATGTCAATATTCGATGTTCAAACGCTTATAAAAAAAAATTGTGCATATGGATTTTAATAATTTTTATATGACATTAAGAACTACTTCTGTGGAATATTCGATTAAATTTTCAAGTATTTTGTAGTAGTCAAATTTTTTTTATCACCGATTATAAAAATAAAATGTAAAAAAATCGAATATTTTAAATGCCTATAAGTGGCTTAAAAATCAATATAATATTTTGAAAAAAATATTGCATAAAAGAAATACCAATCTTAACAGGTAGTAGAAATTTCAAAAATCTGCGACTTATACTTTTTGAATTATAACAAATATTTAAAATCGTTTGAGAATAAATCGCTATTTTATGCAATTTCGTAAATATTTAAATTTCAAACAGTCATAAAATTTTTTCCTCTAATTCCGGTAGAAATTTTTTTAAAGATTTTTGAAGAGTAGCTTATAGATAACCTAGTGTGAAAATTTTGAACCTTAAGTATGTACAGAAAAAATTTTATAAATTTTTATCTACAAAATAACTTGCAAATTATCGTGATTTTTACACATTTCGTATAAATTGGAACTTTGAGCACTTATATAAAAAAAAAGGGCTTACGATTTTAGATTTTTTTTTATCAGTTTAGGAAAAACTTATAAGAAACCTTGTATTAAATTTTCAAGATTTTCTGGCCGGCAAAATAAATTTTATAGTTATTTTTAAAAAAAAATATTAAAAAAATTGAAAATTTCAATTGTCTATAAATAGCTCAATAAAAGTCTTTGAATAAAATACTTTGAAAATTTAACGGTGTATAGAGAACGCTAATCTTAACATTTGGTGAAAATTTCAAGTATTTACATCGATTAGTTTTTGAGTTATAGCAAAATAAAAAATTTGATTTTGTTGAAAACTGGTTTTGCGTAAAATCTCCCGTTTTTCCCTTATTTTTTTAGGGGTTTTCCCGTCGCATTTAAAAAATATTGAAAATTTTTTACTTTTGACCCCCCAAAGTACCAACTAGATTCACTTTTCTTTCAGAAAAGTTGCTACATCGAAGCAAATCGAAGCAAATCGAAGCATTTTTACTGCCAAAAAAGGTGTTGTCAGACACAAAAATAAAAAACACACATCATTGTAAAACCAATAGATTCCATCACTCCGTTCAGAATCTAAAATTATTATTAAATATAATTATACATATGAATTATAAGTACCAAATAGATTCACTTTCCTTTCAGAAAAGTTGCTACATAAGCAAATCGAAGCATTTTTACTGCCCCAAATCGTGTCGACAGACACAAAAAAAAAAAAAAAAAAAAACACATATCATTGTAAAATCAATACATTCTTATAATACAGTGGATAACTTATAAAATAGGAAGACATTTAACATTCCCGTCCATAGATTATATGAAACATTCATTCCACAGTAAACATTATGAATTAAAGTACCAAAAAATAATTTATAATTATATATTTAAAAAGCTTACAATAAAATGCAAAATAAATTTAAAAATATTATTTTAATTGTTGTGTGCGTCTCAATAAATATGAAATTTTTTTAAATTATGCAAACACTATTATGCTAATAAATTATTTCACTTTTAAATGAAACAGATTATATGAATATCTAAGTAAAGCATGGGGTATAGAAAATTTTGTCAAACAAAACAAAATAATCTATAGGGAATTTTACTCTCATGAATTCAATAACTTTGAATAATTTACGACTGAAGTTCTAACTTCAATACGATATTTACGTATTACTAAATAATAATACATGTCAAGCCAACAAAAACTTTTAAATAATAATGAAACACGTACAGTTGCACATCATCTGTATACATGTATGCTTACGTGATCCTTCCATTTAAGTTTGTCGAATACAGTACAATACGCAGGCATCGTAAATAACCTAACCTAACTTAAACTAATCCAAGCATTTATTTGAAATAAGTATAATATTAACAATGTTGAAAACCAATAAAAAATATTTATCAAAATTTCACTTTTCGTCCAAAATATACTATTATGATTAACGGAAAAACACTAGATTAGTCAGTTGAGAGTGCTTTAAACTGATAGTATTCATAAAACAAATAAATTATTCGTATGTTTTTGAACACTTAAGAAATGTATATACAATTCTAAATAAACATCAGTACAATACATTTATAATTAAATATCTTATCTTTTACAAATGTAATTCAAATATATTACGTGACAAAAACTTTAATTTGACGTCTTTGTATGAAAATTGTATTTTTTTAAAAGGAAATCAAGTATAATTTTACCAACAATTGAGTAGACTCAATTGATGTGACGGTGACCAAAATATGAAATCAAATTTTGTTAATCGTAAGAAGCATATCATTTAAAAACTCATTAATAAACATAACAGTTATACGTTTAAATCTATTATCGCCTAATCTAGAGATAGTTTAAAACTCTTCGAATCTCAAAAGACATTTTGACATTTTAGACATTTAAAAAGTTCAAAATTAGAAAATATCTAAGTAGTATCTAAGAAGTAATATCATGATAAAAATATTTAACATGTCGGATTAATATAATTTATTTATCTTGCTTAAACACCATAGATTTTAAAATTTCGATATTGCTTAGTAACGGCAATTCATTTAGTGGTATATTAATTTCAAATACAAATGTATTTTAAATTTTATTGCAAGACGTATTATAAGAAGAACAGCTTGAATAAATTGCGATTTTATGTTGAAGTTTGAGTTTATAAAAATAAATTTTTATTTTAATCAAAACTAATTAAGTTATTTAAAAATCAAAACTTTATTTACAAATATTATATTTATTTTCCGTTTTCACAAATACAGCCCATTTTTGTCCTTAAAAAATAATTACACGTATATTTATGATCAGGTATATATAAAAAGAAAAATTGAACAAATTAAAATTATTAATTTGTTTTTCAAGTTCTGATAACCTTCAGAATTGTTTTCGATGGACATTTAACGAGCTGACTTATGATGAAAATTATTAAAGGCGTCTCGCCTAATCCTTCATCTCTACACATTACTTTAGTTTCAATGTTTATGTAAAATTTCTGTGAAGTGTTCAACCTCCGGTACCTTCTGTGCACATCAAAATATTGCCTGACCATTGGGAAATGTGTAATCCCCGATTAACGGTGTTCTCTCTCTTTCTCTCTCTCTCCCTCCGATATTATAGCTCCGGGATTGGATTACCATAATAAATAATATTCGGATGGGCTCAAGCTTGTTGACGCAAGTGGTTTGGATATAGAATGAGTGAGCAGGTGTATTCTTTGCGTCTACTCTGATAGGTCGAACACAGACAAAAGGATTTGTTCCGGTCACTGGATCTCCAAAGGGTCGTGGATCCTATCGCCAGTTTTATGTGTAACCCTCTCTTTGCCTTTCTATGCTTCATGATAGCTGCTCTCTCTCTTTCTCTATATATACATCAGATATATATATATATATATATATATATATATCAGAAATAAATAAAATGGATCAATGAGTATTAATTAAAATCAAAAGAGGCTTATCGCTGATTTTTTCACCGATCTATACACTACTATAGAAAGTTATTCATCTGCCACCATCAGGAGACCACCGCATTTATTCACCGCGCCCTACCATAGTTTAGTGACGCTTTTGAAGGTTTATTAAAAATTTGTGGCAAAAATATAACGCATCAGAAATTCAGATTATTTATTAGAGTAGTCAAACAAAGACAGTTGGAAAAAGCAATGACGATTTTATTAATAAAAGAGAAATTAATCCCGGGTCTCCAAATTGTAAGGGATTCCTGAAGCATAAAATAATCTGAAGAAACTTTAAATCTTCTAATCTTCTAGGTAAAAAAAAAATATTTATAAACATATTTATTTAACAGTCGCGCATTATGACGTTCGTATTGATTTCACGAAAAGTGTAATATAATTATCATTAAATTGAATATTAAGTATTAAAGAAAAATAAAATATGGTTACAGTATATGATTCAATATCCTACTATAAAAGGTCCCATATTTCCTTTTTTAATTTCACTACAAAATTATATTCACATTGATCAATTACATTCATACAAGTATATCATAAAAAATCTTAAGAAATGAATCGACTTACATTCCAATAAAGTGTGTGTATTTTTTAAGTATGAGAAAACCACTAACTAAACAATTATAAAATGTCAGCAATGGTTACTACTAACTTCTCCATCCCTTTCCCAAAATAACAATTAAACAAACGTAATAACATCGAACTGTGAATTTATGTTCGCATCGCGTAAAATAATAAAATAATTAATATCAACGTGCGTTTGATTATTCATAATCCTAGAATATTTACACAGCTCAATGAATTATACTTAAAAGTCCAGTTATAAACAAAGAATACCAATTATTCATTTGAAATAGGTTTTGTGATCCAATAAATCACCACACAAAATCAAACATTTCAACAAAAAAGATTAAAAATTATTGATTTTCTAGAAAAACTACGAACGTTCACAGCAAAAAGTCAAGTTTTCATATCACTTCTAATTGTGCCATTTACAGTTCCCTCAATTTATAGCAATGTGGGTTTGTGATGTTTTCCTTTCTACCCGTGAATGGTATAATATATGAACGTAAACTAGTCTCACAGATATTTCATACAAACTTTTTCCATGATTCATTTTAAATGTTGTGTTTATCACTTTTTAAAATAAAAAAAAAAAAACAAATATATATAATGAACAAGGTTAGACTGCTAACCACTTGTCTCTCCATCTAAAATGAAGTCTCTTCTGACAACAAAATGCAGTAAACACTCTAATAAATTAAATCAGATATTTATTACATGTTACTTATTTAAAATTAAAACAAAAAGAAAATCATTGATAATCTATGATGTATTATATTTTCTGTGAAAATAAACTGTATTATATTCAACTATGAAGTTTTTCAAAAATTAAGTGAGAAGAAATACTCAATTTTTAGTATTTGCAAATTTTTTTTTAAGATGTGGAATAGTTAAAAATAAAAATACACATTACAATTTACATCTAAAATCTTATATTATCACTGAGTTACGTTACAACTAAATTGTATTGAATAATATTTTATAAAAATATTTAATACAAAGTACAAAATGTAGTGATATTTAAAATTGTAAATATGTAGATTGTAGAGTTCTTAAAATTCAATGGAATTATTTAATAAAATCACAAAATTGTATATGCAATATTATTGAGTGTAATGCAAAATTAACTATGTATTGTATTAAAACTAAAGATATCTCTAAGTGTTAAAATAATTGGAAGATAATTTATTTGTTTATTATTTTATAATTAGTAATACATTCAATCGTGGCTAATTTATTTGCAAATAAATACGACTGAATGCAATAACGTAATATATCATAATCTTATATGACAATTGTACATTTAATTTATTATATAATTAACATAATTAAATATTAACATTTACAGTTGAACTACAAAGATAGATAATAAAAACAATATATACCTGAAAAGAGAAAGCATCACTATATTAGTTTATGAAATTTAAAATAATCACCATTACAACTATAAGAAAATAAAAACAAAAAATTCTATTTTATATCAAAAAATGGTCCAACAATTACAACTCTAAATATTAGCTAAGCAATCTCATATATTATGCAAACTTTGAAATAAAAAAGATAAATCTAACTAAAAGATTTTACAAAAATAAATGTTAATTTCATATTTAAAGCATGGGATTATACAAATATCGTATTAATATATAAATTATATGAATCAATATATAATTTTATTGAAATCGGAAATATGGAGACCAAATTATGAGAATAGTCCAGGCTCAAAACATTTGAGTCAAACGAACTAATGGACAAAATTAAGTTGTAATTTGTAAGCCATAAAAAATTAGTAAAGCCATAGCAGTTATGAATTATAAATCCAACTTTATGATTTATGTATTAATATATTTAACACATAGGAGTTGTAACTGAGAGCAGAATCAAAAATTATTTTATTAAATCAACTACTTCAATTAATTAATAACATAGTAAATAATAAATTAAAATGCTAGACATTTAGAAATGGTAAAAAATATTTAAATAATATTATACACATATAATTAATATAAATGATCAAAGATACAAATTTAAATAACTTTAAGTCAGCGAGAAATTTATTTGGAAATGTATAGTATAAATCATTAATGCACATTAAATGTAAGAACCAATTTTCACTAACTTTAATTGATTTGTATCACATTTAAACTTCTCTTTTTTTTATATTATATTTTAATCAATTAATATCTATAATTAAAGGCAAACTAACGTTAACAACAATCTTTTATATTCATTTCAGCCTCAATCTTGTAAAAAGTTTTTTGATAAAAACAATATTTTATTATTTATCTGATATATTTAATTTGTAAATATTTGAGGGATTCCAAAAAATATATAAATTTTCCTTGTTAGATTGTCTACGTAAATTATTTTTAAGATTAAGGATATGCGACAACGCAACATTATATTGAAAAGAGAATGTCTAAAAATAGTTTGTTCTCTAATTAAAAACTTTTCCCGATTGATGAAGAAGTTAGAAACATACATTTCATTGAAAATATTATATTTTTAGTTATAACTCTAAATTGAAACTTTTAATTTTACAAATTTTAACGTGAAAATGTATCGAAAATAGTAAAAAAATTAATAATCAACAGAGATATACGGCAATGAGCTAACAAATAAATTCAGGGGCGGATTCATAATTTTTTTACGGAGGGGGTGCGAAATAAATTGTTTACCTTCGACTAACCTACCTGAATTGTAACATAATACGTAAAAGCAACAAAAATTATGTTAGCCCATAGCCTTCAGGAATACATAAAATAAAAAATTGAATTAAAAAAACATTCTCAAGCAATTATTTTTAAGCAAAAAATTTACTAACACACCAACACACTAGTCAATACACGATAAATATAAAATAATATTATTTTATTTTTCGTAATTGTATATTACTCTAGTTTGTAGTTGTATTGAACCACGAAAATAATCGAAAACCCAATATATTTAGAGCCTATTTTAAGGATTTTGGGGGGGGGGCGTACGTCCCCTGCCCCCCTTGGATCCACGCCTGAAGTGATTACAAGTATTAATCATCTTGTATATAAGTACAGTATAACCAACCAACTTCAGCATATTATTTCAAAATATCTTAATAAGTTATTTACTTACAAAAAGAAACAAAATTTAAATTGACCGAAACATGTTAATAATAATTTAAAGTTTGAACTTTAAAATAATAAAAATTCCGAACATCTGTAGGAAATTTGATGTAGGAAACACATAAAAAAATATAAACTAACAGAAAGAAGCATTTATTTATCGGAAATAATTATAATTATAGTTGTTATTCAAAATGTAAATATTAAAAAACGAAAACAACAAATGAAAAGACGTCTATTTACCTCTGGAAGCAATTTTATTGATGTAAAACACAAAAATTATAAAGAATCTATATTATAAACGAATTTTATTTAAATTATAATTTGATGGATTTATTCATTTATTCAAAACGAAGACTTCACATTACAAAAAAAAAAAAAAAAAAAAAAATAATAATAAAAAGAGTCCCCTAGCACCGATAAGAAATTTGAATAACGTATGAAAAAAAATACATGTCTAATAAAAAGAAACACTAATTTAATAGAATGAAACATAATTATTCAGATCGGCGGAAATATATTTTCGATAAGTTATCTTACTAGATGGTCATTATACTTGCCACGTAACAAACTTATTATTAAAATTATGTAAAACAAAACGAATATATTACGATATAATCACTATTTGAGTTTTAATTCACTCAGAATACCTAAACCACATAGGTACATTCCATTATTATAATTATATATATATATATATATATATATATTATTATATTATAAAATAAGTTTATTTATAATATTTTTCAATAATTACTAACGGATACAATATTTTTTTTATTTTTTCCCCCCTGGGCAACCCGAGTAAGTATACTCGGTGAAGCGTTAGTATATTTTTGCGGGAATTTATAGTTCATCATTGACAACATTTGTGCAAAAATACAATAGTAAATACAGATAGTTAGTAAACATATATAAGTACTTACAATATAGTAAACATTCAAAATTCAAGTTTTGATCGTCAAACTACTTTCATCGATTACAAGATTACAACGATTACATTACGTTATACGTACATGGTCATTGTTTGTGTACTAAGTGGCGTACATACGAAGGAGTTTTCTGGTTCAAAACCCCCTTCAGGGTTAAAAAAATAAAGAAGAAAATTGCAAGGGTGGGCATTAACGAGTTAAAAAGTTAAAGTTAAGTTAAAAACTCAATTTTATTACAACTTTTTAACTTAACTTGTTACATTTGGTTTTTATAACTTAATTATTAACTTATGAAATTAATTTTTAATCAACATGAAATTTAACAAATTTATTTTTGATTTTAAAATATAAGTTAAGTTAATTTTTTTTATATTTCACTATTTCAGTCGTTTTCATGTCAAAAAATATTTCTTATTGTAAACTTATAAGAGTTAAATATGTTATTTTTCCAATTACTTTGTATTTTAAAGGAACAACCTAACAAATTAGAAAATGCTTTATAATAGAAGGTTTTATATTATTTGTGTAATCAAATTAATGATAACAACTAACAATATATATTCTAGATAGAAATATTGTTTGCCGTATGAAGTATTACCATTATAATCTATAATTTAGTTTTGCGTAGGTAAGAAATTAAGTACGCTAACGTATGAAAAAATAACAACTTTTTTTTAACTTGAGTTATTTTTTCATACGTTAGCGTACTTTATTTCTTACCAACGCAAAACTAAATTATAGATTATAATATATTATTATTATTATTATTATTATTATATTATAGATTATAATTATTATAACTTATTTTTAAACTATAATAATTATAATCTTATTATAAACTTATTTTTAACTTAGTAAAAAGTTTAAAAACATGTGTATTAACTTTTAACTTAACTGAATTAACCAACAATTTTATTAACTTTAACTTAAAACTTATTCTTATTGATGCAAATTAACTTAACTTACCTAAGTTAAAAAAAAAAAATCAATAACTTGCCCAGCCTTGGACAATTGTGATATTATTGATGATGTGTAATATATTCGTATTTTCATTGTTACGCTTTGTACTTATTATAACTTTTGTAATTTTACCTATTAATATTTATATCTTTTTGAAAGAAAATAGATAGTTTTAAAAGAAAGTTTTTGTTAAACCCCCCCCCTCCCAAGCAAGATTGAATACACGAGCGAATATATTGTGGTAAACATTATATAGATCTATCGGTGCAGCGCATAATAGATCGACAAATCTTCAACTTCCTAGCCGTCAGAATATGAATTCACATCGATCAGGTGCGTAATCCGACGCTATCAATTAGCATTAGTAAATGGTCTCTGGACAGAGACATACAGTATACAGGCTCGGACGGTGGCGTTGTATCTAAATGCGCGATTTATGTTTCGCCGAAATACCCTATTTCCTATTTAATCGCCCACCCGCTTCATCATGGAGTCACCGATACAACGGCTCGTCGCGTCCACTACAACGGAGCCGGGTCGATTACGAAGCAAAACGTTTCGCCATATTCGCTTCTATGAATAATATTATATTATTGTAATTGGGTTTCGTCACGGGTGACAGCGTAGGCTACGCTGAGGAAATATTGACGGTTATCAGAACATTAGTATTACCATCAGTTCAATCAATGGTATTACACAGTGTACTCTTACAAAGATGGCTGCGATGACGTGCATAACCCAAGACATTATATATATACTTTAACTTCGGGCTACTTCATTGATTTATACGCAAAACAAAAAATATAAATATCCAATGAAACGCGAGTGACTATATTAAAAAAATATTTATTATGAGTGACTATTGTTGATAAACAATATCATCAATTAATAAAATATGTTGCTAATTCTAAATTGAATACAAAAAAAAAACCACGTAACTATTTGTTAATTAAAAAATATGAAATTATGGTCATTAATAATAATAGTAATTTAACCTGTTAATTTATAAAAATGTATCTTCTTGCAATAATGAAACACTTTGAATAATATTTATTTTGTCTTTACAATAAAAATAACAATATGTAAAATAAATAACAAAATTAAATAAAAACAATCAAAATTTCTGTACTAACATAAAATGTAAATTATTAATTTTTATACATGGAGCCATTATTTTGTGTTAGGCAATTAGTAGAGAAGTACAGAGAAAAGAATGAAAAACTATGCATGGTGTTTTTAGATTTAGAAAAGGCGTATGACAGGGTGCCAAGGGAAGTTTTAAGGTGGGCATTAATGAGAAAAAATGTCCCAAAAATGTATGTTAATTTGATCCAGGATATGTATGAAGGGTCGAGTACTAGTGTCAAGAGTCGGTGTGGAGTATCAGAAGGTTTCAGTATAGGAGTAGGTGTGCACCAGGGGTCAGCTCTAAGCCCCTACCTGTTCTCAGTGGTAATGGATGAGGTTTCAAAGGAGATACAGGGTGAGATACCATGGTGTATGATGTTTGCGGATGATATAGTTCGGATAGGAGAAAACCTAGAAGTTGTCAATAATAGGGTAAATGAGTGGAGGTTAGCCCTCGAAGAAAAGGGATTGAGAATTAGTAGAAATAAAACTGAGTATATTGAGTATGATTTTGGACAAAGAGACCAAGAAGTTGAAGGAATGAGGAGACAACTGACAATAGATTCGATAGGTGAAGTTGAGAGCTTTAAATATTTAGAATCTTTTGTTCAAAAGGACGGGAGCTTTGACATGGGTGTAAAACATAGGATTAAGTGTGGGTGGATGAAATGGAGAGAAACATCGGGCGTGTTATGCGATAAGAGAATTCCAATTGGGCTGAAAGGTAAATTTTATAAAAGTGTAGTGAGACCAACTATGCTGTATGGTTCAGAGTGTTGGGCGGTTAACAGGAGAATAGAACAAAGTATGAGTGTCGCGGAAATGAGAATACTTAGATGGTTGAGTGGAGTGACAAAAGAAGATAGAATAAGGAATGAATACGTGAGAGGTAGTGTTGGTGTAGCGCCAATTGTGGACAAGATGAGAGAAAATAGGCTGAGATGGTTTGGGCATGTGATGAGGCGAGAGGAAACGAATGCAGTAAGAGTGGTTATGAAGATGGACGTCGAAGGGAAAAGAGGAAGAGGAAGACCAAAAAAGAGATGGTTGGAGACTTTGGAGAATGACATGAGGACTGTCGGTGTGTGCAGAGGAGATGTGATTGACCGAGTAAAGTGGAGGTGTAGGACAAGGGTGGCCGACCCCAAATAGTTGGGAGGAAGGCGAAGCAAAAGAAGAAGAAGAAGAAGATTAATTTTTATATATGCATGACATTGTATTCCTTAATAATAAGTATTTTTAAATAAATATATTTTTATACTTATAAAAAAAACTGTCTTTTGTATAGCTGTTTAGTGTTATTATGATAAAAAATTTATACATTTTTCTACTCTACTAATATTTTGTTCGTAATTATATAAATACCTAGGAAATGTATGTAAAAATAGAAATATTTTAAAACGACTAAATATTACATACAATTCTTAGTCATTATATAAAATGCCATGATTGTACACATTGTCACTAACATAAGTATAACTTTCCTTAACACTTCGAATTCGTTCGATCCCTAGTTATTTATCAAATATTGATAAAAAAATTATATTCAAATACAACTAGAGTTAAACTTAAAGAAGCGTAAATTTATTCAATGATTAATTAACTATATAACTATCAATTAAACATACTTTATAATGTGTTCTAATCTACTATCGTTCTGTAGTGATTTTAAAAATGACAAGTCAAAATTACGGCCGTCCGGTGAACATAAATGGTATTTTTCGGCAGACAAAAATGCATTTTTCAGTTATAAGTCCTGGACACTATAATTTTAAATTCTTATACCTGATACTCATACACCGAATAGCTGACGTGTATACGAAACTCCTGATTTGACTTTTTTGATAATACAAGAATTGGAGTTTTGGTGCATTTTCAAATTTGAATGCACTACCGGTGTTAATTTTGCTCAATAACCTCCCGTTCATAACTTTAAGTATGTTACCATAAAACGTGTTAACTTATAACATCGTGTTAAAAAGATATAGCATGTTGCCAGAAAACGTGTTAAGGAATAACAGCGGGTTAAAGATATATAGCGTGTTAAGGTATAACAGTGGGTAAATTGAGAAAAGCGTGTTAGCAGAATATGTTTTAAGGTATAACAGTAGGTTACTTGAGGAAAGTGTGTTAACAGAAAACGTGATAAGGAATAACAGCGGGTTAATTGAGAAAAGCGTGTTAGCAGAATACGTGTTAAGGAATAACAGCGGGTTAAAGATATATAGCGTGTTAAGGTATAACAGCAGGTTACTTGAGAAAAGCGTGTTAGCAGAAAACGTGTTAAGGTATAACAGCGGGTAATTGAGAAAAACGTATTAGCAGAAAACGTGTTAAGGAATAACAGCGGATTAAAGATATATAGCGTGTTAAGGTATAACAGCAGGTTACTTAAGAAAAGCATGTTAGCAGAAAACGTATTAAGGTTTAATTATATATGTATATAATCAATCTATAACTGAACACGTTTAGAAAAAAAAAATCTAGTAAAATATTTCAAATTCAGAACCCTAATTATAATTACAATTTGATGATAAATTTGTATAGTTTAATAATACGGCACACTAATGACAATCAAATTATTTTATCACGACAATGTATGTTTTATCACAAACACATGGTCATCAAAAACATAATATTCAAATATTTATGATCACTTTATTAATTCAATATTCTTGTATATTGGTACATTATATAAAGATAAGGTAAATTATTTGGATATTTCAATACATAAAGGTAGAAAAAAGAACATAACATAGGCAAAAGGAGATAATATTATAATATTATAAAAAGGCCACGGGATAATATTTCCCATCCTCATAGCCTGATAATCTATATATCCCTTCAGCCCAAAATCTTCACATGTATATGTTACAGTTAAAGTGTTGAATCAATTAGTTTATGAAAGAACTAGGTAATTATACCAACAAATGGAGTGAAGGCCTTTGGTTTGTAAAATTTATGAAAAACAAAGCTTTACATTCCGGAATTAAACGTAGTCCTCCATATGAAGCAATATTTGGTAGTGTACGAAAAACTGGACTATCTTCAAGTCTTCTACCTAAAGTTATCTTGCGTAAAATGGAATCTGAAGAAGAAGCTGTAAGTCAGTAAACTATTAGTTGTATAAATGTAATTGACTTAGTTAAAATAAAAAATTAATTATTTATAGGATGACGTTGCTGAAGTAGATCGACCAACAGTTGACACAGAAAAATATATAGTTCATTGAAAGATTGCTACAGTAGGTCAATTATATCGTTTAGCTAAGCTAAATTAACATTTTGTATATTTTAATTATAAAAATAATTTTATGTTAAAAGGAGAGGAAAAAAGTTAAAGAAAATTTGGAAAAATAGGCAAAAAGAATGAAATATTTATCAAATACTAAATTTGCGGTTGCTAATATTGGTTCTACAGTGCGTGTCAAAATTCCCGATGTTGATAGAGGAAGGGGTGATCCACGTTCAATTATTGCAGTTGTTTTAAAATTAACTGACGATGGGTTTTATCAACTGGGATGCAATGATAGTAAGACAAATTTAAATAATACAAGTTATTTTTTATTTTTTATTTTTTATTTATTTGATACCTAACCTACACATTATAATTACAGGAGTGTCAAAACAACTATACTCTCGTTCCCAGTTTACAGTATGTTCAGAAAATGTGTTGGCTGTAGAAGCTGTTCCAAATGAAAGTATTACAAGAAGATCTGCGGCAACTGCGCAGTCACTGGAAACTGGTCAGGGTTTTTTAAGTATACTTATACCAAAAAATGTGACACAAAGCGATGTGTTTGTAGAAAAAAAGAAGTATTGTGCAACTCTAAATGCCATAATAGCCTTACATGTACCAGGCGCGGATCCAGGGGGGGGGGGGGGGTAGGGGCGACCGCTCCCCCCGTCAGCCGTATCAAAATGTGTTGTATCTAATTTGTTGTACTATTAAATTACATTATTTTGTGTGATACCATTCTAATGTATTGTTAATTGTTATTGTCACAAATTTTTGTCTTTTATTTTTGTAACATAAACATATGAAGTGTCGATAACAACAATATTATTGCGATATTATTTATAATCCGCCCCCCCCCCCCCCGTTAAGGTAGGCTGGATCCGCGCCTGACATGTACAGATAAATAAATAATATAACTATAATTAATTCATAATTCAGTAAAATAAAATAGTTAAATATATAATTTATATTTTAATGTATTTTATACTTTAACGGATATCAAACTGAAATTGTATAAAATAACTAGATTCCTATTCTAAAAAATAACTAGTTAAAGTACAATTTTCATGTATTATTTCATAATTTACCTAACATTCGTAGGTAATTCATGAACTACCTAGTTATTTTATAAAATAACAGCATTTAACACTTTAGCTGTAACAAATGTACCAGACATTTTAAACAAAGAAATATGATCATAAACCTCAAATAGTAATATTAATATCCTAAAATCCTGTTCATAATACGAACCTTGATGATAATTTTTTTTTAAAAAAAAAAGCTTAAAAATAGTTTTAAAAATAATAACGAGTAAAAAAAATGTATATAAGCATCGACGTTCTATTAGGTTCTCGGTGCGATACTATCTAATACTATCTATAACGGTTTTATTTGTTGAAGCGCATACTAGAATAGCGAGTGCGATAAGTACATGCATTTTATATATTTATATAAAAGGTTAAAAAAATATTCCTACATTTTCCTAATCAAACGTAACAATCAAAAAGCCACTATCAAAACTAATTTAGTGGATCGACCATAACTCTACTAATCCAGAATCCGGATAAAATAACTCATAGTGAATGCGCACTGATTTTTTATACCCCAGTCTTACAGATAAGTCGAAAGCTACGTATATACCATATTATATGTGTTCCCATAGTAATCCTATCCTAAAATTAAGAACATTACGTACTTCATATGATATTATTTTTATAGTATTACGCATTTTAAGTCAAAAGTGGACCATAAAATTAAATTATAATCATATAGGTATTTATGAAAATGTTAGTGCCACCTAATACTTGCGTCTACTATGATGCAATCGAAAAAAATCGAAACAGTCTAATCAGCCAGTGCCGCAAATATTAATAACCCCGACGAATGAGATGATATTTTTGATTTTTAATCATTCTTCTTCTAAAAATTACATTCATCATACTCCGAATACTTTTCTTGAGCAATAGTGAAACACTAAGGTTTTTGTCGTAGCCATGGTGACCGTATACCGGATATCTCAATCTTACGCTCTCGCATCGTGCATGCAATTTTTTCCCCTTATTTCTTCACACAATGTAATAGTCGTGGTGTATTCTTTATCCAATTGCAACGTACTCTCTATTTTTTCCATCGCCGCGTCGTAAGAGAAGATGACCCGTCACGTCTGATGCCTAAACCGCAACCAGAATACCTAAGTACCGTTGCTGCCGCCATGGCCGCGACGCAAAACTTGTTATCGCACTCAACATACCCCTATCACACGCGTGTACACATACACACACACACACGCACGCACTTACACACGAAAGCAAGCACGCACTCACGTACGCATGCATACATGCACGCACACACACTCGAGACATAGTTCATCTGATATACATCACGTACTATGACACACTACAATAATCTCAAGATACCACGCCTTACGCACATCCTTTCGGTTTAATGATCATCAATCAAATGGTCAAAAATAAAACATAATATAAAAGTAGCACACATGCGAAAATTAAAAATGCATATAGAGTCTATATGCATTTTTAATTTATAAAATACATTATAGACGATCACATAAATGTATATTTTAAGTAGTCTATGTCCCTAAATCCAAGGACTTTATATCATAGGTATTCAAAATATATAGGTACGTTCTTATAATAAATTTTACAAACATAAAGCTTATTAAAAAAAAACTTTTAAAACGGTGGTTTTAATATCATATTAAAACAAATTACTATTAATATTACTAACTTTAGTTCGGTTTATATTAAATTATATTATTTAATGAAAATCCATACTATTTATGATATGTAAGCAAGTTTTTAATTATGCAAATTAATTAATAATACAAAACAAATTATACAACGTATTTTATCGGTGCATTTTATTAAAATTATACTATTTCTCTTCTAAGTCATTATTATTTGTTTTCAAAGCTACTAGAATATCAAACCCTGGCCAGAATCGCTTTCATAACATAACGGCAATTAAACGTCACCACTCAGTTCAGTAACCATTAGATGGTAAGGAACTGTAATCACGGAGTATTTACTATAGTTTTGAAAACTGTGTTAGTAACCCGCACAATACAAAAGTTAAGTAGGTAAGCATGTTACAACTAATGATCACTCATATGATACGGTCGACCCACGTTTAGCGTACCAAAGGTGTCATTTTACCTCGTCATAATACGTTATTTGATTATTTACACTTTGTCCCGTTATATTATTATGTGATTGAAGATCGCAAATCAATAAATTAAAAATGGACATTAAAATTGAATATCAATAATCTGCCTAACGACTCATTAATTTGTTTTACGAATAATATATACCGATGATTGTAAACAACTAATATAGCCAAAAATATCTACAGCTTGCTAGGAATTTTATTTATATTAAATATATTTCATGCCCGGTACACTTTTCAAGATTATACCATGTACGCAGTGATTAGGTTAGGTTAGGTTAGGTAACTAGAGTTCAAATATTGGGAGTGTTATATTGTGAACCCACACCATTATACCATTATATATTACCGATATTTATATTTAAAATACAATTAAAAGAGGTGTGACTATTAATTGACGAGACTTTCACTATAAAAACTTTTTATTTACAATTTTTGATGATTTAATATTTTTCCTTTCTATAAATTCTCCTCAGAGTTCATTCATAGTTTCATTCGTATTACCTATTAATTGAAACAATGTTAATTATTCCGTCGCATCTGGAACAATGCTTTTAATTATAGATATTTTTAATCAACAATATGGAATATGAAGATATTTTTTGAGGACGTTTAAGTATCCCCTAACACTCAGTGACAAAAACGGGGTCTTGAAAAGATTTAAAAGTTCGACCTCAACCCCTTCCCACCACCACACAATTTATAAATGTATTTCCAGATTTTTAAAATAGTTTTAATAGTATTTATTAAAATACAATTAATAATAATAATAAACTAACGGTGGTCAAGTGCGGTAACATTGCCGTGACATAAAATTGTATAAAAACTATATCGAATGTAAAATTTTAGCGTTAGACAAAATTCGGCACAAGGATAATCACCAAAGATATAGTAGTAATCACGGTAGAAAAGTATTGCGCTTATGTACTAAAAACAGACACCCGTCATTCGTCAACATTTAGTTAGTACGAAAGTTTTAAGATACTTAAATACCAATTAGTAGTGTACTAGTGTAGTACATACATATAAACACGACCCATAATGGGAGGGTTATTAGTATATAAAGTATAAGCTATAATAAGTATTATAGCCGTTCGTTTGCTGTCTAACTTTTACATACCAATGTTGTAGCATTTAAGAAAGAAAAAAATAACAAATACACGATTACAATATTCGATGTATAGTTTATTATAATATACAAATAATGCTGTAAAAAATAAAGTCAAATAAAATACTATTCTAGTGTTTATTTATTTACCATTATAAATATTGCGCAAAAATGTTAAGAAATGTAATTCAATGAAAATTAAAATATTTAGTAAACGTAAATAGAATAAGATGAATGGCAAAGAACATAGATTACCTTCATCGGTGTTACCGCCAACAAATAAAATTTAAATGTAAATGTTATTTATTTGCAACAATTTATTAGAATAATACAAGACAATGACCGATGAAATACTAAGATCTCCAGTAAATGTAAAAATATGCATTTACATGCAACTAAAAATGTCCATTTAAAAATTGAGGGAATTTTTAATTATTCTATAACGCATGCAAGAGTACATCTTCATTTTAAATGTGAATATATATATTTGTTATTTGTAACATGGGTTAATAATTAATAATACACTACTTCCCGTTCATTTTTTTTCTCGTAAATCCTGATACCTCCTGTAATTATACTCTGGCAAGTTTTCACACGTTGTATTAATGATGTCTTCACTCTTTTAGTTTTTTCTTTTGCTTTATATGTCTTTTTAAATGTTTTTATAATTCTCCTATTTATTCTTAGTCACATGAATTAATTCTTTCTATTTTTTAGTTTTTTACTATTTATGGCAACATGTTATATAAAAAATAATTAAAAGCGAGATGAAGAAAATATGTTTTTATATATTCATTAAAACCTTTAAAATAGCGTGCTTGAACCTCGCACATCCGAAAAAGTCTTAAACCATGCCCCTGTATATTAAATTTAATTTTCCCGATTTCTTTCCAAAACAAATATGTAAATGCATAAAATCCTGATTCCTGGACTTATTAGGTACAAGTTATTTCCACAAATACTTACATTGACAAGATAAATGAATACAAAACATAGAATAAATAGGTAAATTACTCCCACCATATTCATAATTAGTTTAGATAGGTAGATCAGTATTATTACATGGTATTATAATAATAAAGTTAAATACAGAAGTAATAATTTAACATTAGTTATGCAATAGATTTACGAAAACATTGAATTAAAAAAACCAGCTATGATTAATGAAGAAGATTGTTGAAATAATTATGTGAATTAATTATGAGAAAATAATGAATTAAGCGTTAAAAGGGACGTTATAAGATATTATAAAAGTAGAGGACGCAGAGAGATAAAAAGGCAATAAAAAATTATGTGCGGTGTGTCACAAATGGCTTTAGTGATATGCGGAGAGTGCATAGAAGAGAATTGTTTAGAAATAATTTATTTGAGTGGAACGGAAATACAATATATTTTTGAAGTGCATTATGGCCTATTCTTAGGCGTAAGAAATAGTAACCTTTTTCATTTTAAATTATAAAACCAAGACTAGAAGTGGGTATCATAGGTAAGATATTTTTAATGTTTTTGTACCCTGTGACAAAGTTAGGAAATACATTTTTCCGTTGGGTTACCATTTTTTGGTGATTTAAACTTTAAGCATAGTGAACAGACATCGATCCAAGGGAATTTAAGGATTGGGAAAATGTCAAGACAATATGAAGTCTGTGTTAAACTTTTCGCGCTATCTGTGAGATTAATAATCAATATGAAAACTAAAAAAAAATAAATATGTATTAATATTACGACAATATTACATTATGAATTAATTGTACCTATAAATTTATAAATATGGATTCAGAAACAGTCACTCCTCCCCTCGTTGCCCGTATTAAAATGTATTATTAGATTTATTGTATTTTAAATTGCAATTTTTTGTGTAAATGTGATTTCCATTTTGAAAGTTGAAAAAAAAAAAACAATAAATAGTTACTGTTGTAACAAAAATTTAAAATCGCTGAAAGTCAGGCTAGCTAACTTAGGAATCGCAGACGGAATTAATAATCCAAGATTATCTACAGAAGAGGAAAACAGGGAAAATCCTAAAATTAAATCTACTATTATCTACTATTTTAGAATAACGCTTTTTATTTACTTTCTCAATAGTTCACTTTATGATTTAGAATCTAGATTCGATGAATATTTTATGTCAGATAATGGTCTGGACGTGGTGCAGTGATGAAATCAATTTTCGATGACAAATATAAATTATAAATTAAAATAAAAACGTGATTAATCAATTTAGTGACTTTATAGCTTGTGAAATAAATATACCTAAAAATATTTTTGAGTTTATATTAATTGTTGAGTATGACCTTCGACATAAATATTGGTTGTAAGACGATTACTTCATGACCTTTAAAAGTTTTCTAATGATGTGACCCAGACTGATTTTTTTTTGGAATTTATATATTGTTAAAAATACTGATCACGTTACTAGCTACAGTTGAACGGAATTACTAAAGGAACACTATAGCTAATCAAACCATGGGAGAAATCTAGAATATAAGAAGAACGATTAAATGTACTGTCGTTATTATACGCTCATCAATGAGGTTGTAGACATTTGCTCAATCAAATAGAACATATATAAAAAAAAAACATCATATTTACCGACATGTATCTAAATATCCTGTCAACGTAAATTGGATCATCACCTGGATTTTATTATTATTCATATTACAAATACTGACTAGTTAATATGATTTAAACATATCTAATAATTATAATCATTGTAAAAATAAAAAAAGTTTTTGAAACAATCAATTTAATAAATAAAGAGAAAAATAACATATCTAATTTTATTTAAATACTATATTTTTAATAAACTTAATCATTAAATAATTTACAGACACATTAACAAATGTTTACAATTTTAACAAATTTTTGTACATCAATTCTGCAACGGGAAGCAGAAAATAATATCACTGTGTGTGGAAAAAATTACGATCAACATTTGGTGAGATCCGGGATTGAGATAACCCATTGATTAATACGTTTATACTCTTATTGAAATGCTGTTTAACCGATTGTTACACGTATAATCAAATTCCTACCATATCTATACTACATAACTATATCAATACATTATTCGCTGTTCGCTAACTTATTATGATTAACGATATAATAGTTGATATTTTATTTATTTATAACCATATTAACAGTACAACAAACGACAACAGGATATTTAACTTGAACACAATATCGACATTCTGTAAAAGTTAACAAGAAGTTTAAAATTGTCATTGCCCACAAGTGTGCAATAATTACAAGTTTACATGTTCTAATTGTTTTAATGCATTTTTATATGTATTTATTTATTATTTTCCAACTACACAATTTTTGTGAACGAGCGAATGACTACAATATGAAAAACTAATTTAATTGAAATGTATAAAATAATAAGGATATTATATTGTTATTTGATTTAAACACACATTATAATTATAAAAATGTTAAAACTAAATCATTTTTTTATTTTATATTTTTTTTTTGATAATAATAACTGTTTCAGTGAGCTACTGACTACAAGAGTTTTTATTTTTACGTTTGAGGAATTATTTTACAATATTGTATATTATGAACATAGTGACAAAAGGGTTTTACATTTTCTGATAAATGGTTATATTTCTGGCGTTGCAGCTCGTACTTCCGGTATTCGGTTAAACATTTGTTAAACCATTATGGGATCATTACAAGACGGGTCTCTTGGAGAATACTCTTTTTTCATTAGGTAGTCTTGAGTTAATCTAGTATGTCCTATTCTGCGCCATGGAAGTAATGCGAAAGCTGTTCCCGTGGCGTCGTCAATTCAAAAACGAAAAAAAAGAAAAGTATGTCCTATTCTAAGACGGGTTATGACCACATCTTCTTTTCTGGTCAGTGTGTTGTTCGACCAAAGGTGAATATGACTTTTAATTTATTTTAATTCGGTGTTTGTCATTTCCCATTTATTTTGTCATATTTTATCAAATATTTTTTTTAAACTATCAATCTAATATAAAACATAGAGTATACTTGACGTTGGACCGCGTTTATTGAATTAATGACTTCTTTTATAAGTTCGTCAGTACTTCCGTTACCAACTGTATTGATACAGTTAGAAAGCCATATTATTTTCATGATAAAATTTTCTTTTTGTATTGAATATATTTGATTTTGAATTTTTCTGACAATCTCGTTTATTTCGAATGGATTTTTAACACTCATAAGTAGGTATGCTAAGATAATCACTAAAAAATATGGATATTTTTTGGTTTTTGTTCTTGATAAGATTGAGGAGCTGAATTTAAGCTTATGCCTCGGCAATATAAATAGAACAGTTATGGGGTAATATTAACAATATTCATGTGTTTTGACATACTACTGATACACAAACTCCTTGCCTGACTTTGAACCATCTATGTATATTTTAATATAATCTTTACAACTACCTATCACTTATCTGATAGAATTATTGTATATGTATATTGGTTGCTGAAGACATTTTCGGAAGTATATTAATCTTTATGCTAATGTTTACTTCAGCTATCCAACGTAGAATTATAGTTTTTTCTCTGGCAACAATTCTGGTGTAGGAGATTTTTTTTTTTTTTTTTTAAATGCATTTCATGCTTTCCAGAGTTTTAGTTTGTTAAGTGTTTTTTGGAAGCTTTTAAGAAAAAATGTTGTAGTCTTCGAATTTGGAGAAATTGTATTCTAACAAAATTGTATATGATGCTACATGAACTTAATTGAAATAATCCTGTTGAATTTCTTAGGCCTGAATTTTGAACAGTTTCTTGCATTTGGAGAGTATTATTTTTTGCTTTGTAGAATAAAAAGAAGCCTTATTCTTATCTGGAGAGAATTAGACCTTTGTTTACTTAGAATAGTGGTTTGAAGACAGCCCTTTGCAAATGACGTTGCTATTCTCTTGGTCCTACTAATATTCTATATATATTTCTACAAAACCTCTCCATCCATCTGCATATCAAACACTACTTGACATGTGTAATAAAATATTTAGCCCTTTTGGATACATGTCAACTATTTAGGAATACTATCCCGATTCCCAAGCCTGGAAAAAACAATTTTGAAACAAATATGAACAGACCCATCTCGCTCCTCATCACAATGTGTAAAATGTTTGAAAAAACTGTAGACACAATATTGCGTTGGTTTTTAGAAAAATCTAACTGATATATATCCTGACAGTACACAAACTGCAAAACACAAAGTAACGGAAAAATATTTAAATTCATGGTTAGTTTCCCCCTGATAGAACTTTTACAGTTAAAGTAAATGTACATTTGTCTTAAAAATATTCGCAAAAAAATAGTGTCCCTCGGTGATCAAGCTTATCAGTAACATTTTTTTCTAATTGCAATTAACAGAATAACCGAGGTTACTAAATTCTTATATAAGTGTTTTCTCTTTGCAGATGACTTTAATATATTTTGTCAGGGTGGAGGGGACCTATTCGGCACGCAAAAATCATTACAAGAAACAACAAAATACTCTTCCTGCCTGATCTCATAGAACAGGATTCCCCTTCTCAGCTGAAAAATCTCAGAGTATATTTTTCACAAGGAAAAAATCCCTTATAGATATTAATTTAAAATATGCAATCCAAAACAAAATTTCCTAAAAATATTGGGAATTACTCTTGATAACAAAAACAATTAGACAGACCACATTAAAACACTAAAAAAGAAACCATGCTTAGGATTAACATTTTAAAATGTTTCACTCACACATCTTGGGGAGCTCGTACCAAATCCAAACTAAATGATTATCGACTATAGAAATGGATAGTGACACTCACGCGTACATTAAATATAATACGCGTCGTAGAGAGCACACAAGCTCTTAAACAAAACATGTTATGTAAAAAACGAATGTTAGAGCAGTCAAGAACGTACATGACTAATAGTGTACAACAAAATCCCAAAGTGCCACGGGGCAGACATAGGCT